>CM053030.1:324110709-324230709 GCA_028564925.1 Lithobates sylvaticus
ATCTGCCTCCAAAGAGGATTGGTTAGAGTCTGTGTCTGAATCGATGGTTCAGGTTTGTCAGATTTATCGTAGAGGATTTTAAACATGATTTTACGTGAGAACAAATTCAGATCTTTTATAAGCTCGAATGAGTCCACCTCCTGTGTGGGACAGAAGGGGAGACCCAATCTAAGTACTGAGATGTCATCAATTGATAAAGGATAATAGGATAAGTTAATCACTTCAAATTGGTTTTGGTTACCTTCGGATTCGGAGGATCCACATTCTCTATTCACCTGTGATCCAGCACTGGCTGAGAAAAGATTGGGGCCGGACGAAAATCCGATTGTGAAGTAAGAGTGAGGTTAGTATTGCTTACCTGTGTGCTCGAAAATAATGGTACAATAGCAACTGAACCATTTGTGACGTTGGGTTCAGAGTGACCCGGTGCGTTACTGGATATATTTTTTTTGCAGAACTGAATGCCCGAGTGTTCATAGAAGTTTTGGTGCTGGGGGTGCGCCTTGTAGTGCCCGTGATGGTGTTTTCCCTGGGATTTTTTGGAAAGAAAGATCCCATGGTGTTGGTGGTTTTAATATAATCCTGCTTCTGTGAGGAAGAAATAGAGGAAATGGATCAATCCGAATCAGTAGGTTCACTGTTAACATTTTTAGGTTTAAATACTTTATTAGAACTTCTTCTACTTTTTGTTTTTTATCTGTATCCAATTATAGGCTTGATAGTTATCATAAGATAGCTTATCCCTTAAGAATTTTTTCTGCTTGGTTTTTAATATCTCAGCTACATAGGTCTCTAAATTTGTTTTCAATGTATTTTCCGCTGTAGGAAAAGCTCATCCTGTGTTATGGACTTGTTCTCATATAACTTTTCAATTTCTTTAATTGAAAGCATGATTGGAGATCAATTAATCCATTATATGTTTAAATGATTGTACCAACATCCCTTGGGTAGTAAATGTTAAAGGAAATAGAGATATGGGATTTTATGGGTACCTTGTGAGAATGTTGATTGAGTTAGATACTCTGATACACAGATTTATATTTTAAGACATAATTTTATTTAACAAAAAGAAAAAAGTAAAAAATGAACAGACATGCAAATATCTACAGTATAGGGTATATACACCTATTCCTATAATAGACATAGATAATGCAAAATTCATTGGTATGTGGTCACGTGTTCAATAGACTTCTACATGTTTCGCCTGTAAAGGCTTCATCAGGAAAGTTGACATGATCACAGAAAGTTAACATTTTCAGAAAGTGGTTTCTTTCAAATATCGAACCTTGGGTGTATAGCAAAAAGAAAAAACATAAGAAAAGTGAAAATTAATTACACATAAATAAAGAGGTAATTTACAGTGTTATATGGAGACACTGGGACATGACACGTACACCTAAATCTGATTTAGAGAGAACTCGGTATTGCACCAGCCTCGGGTGCCTGCCAGCCCTGCAGGGAACCTTCCTCTCTACCTATCACAGGCTCTTAAAGGGACATACCCACCTCCCTGCAAATTGATCCAACTTCTCACCCACTCATGCCCTCAAAGAGCAAATCAGCGACCAAAAAGGTGCCCGCCCAGTGCCATATTGGATCAACTCAGATTGTTGTTAACAGACATGGACCAGGCAGTGAACCCGACAGCCATTCCACCTCCACAGACACCACAACAGATGAGTGACACTGCAGTTATCCTCCCTGCCATAGAACAGAGTAGAACCTCCCTACTGGATCGCATCGACCACCTGGCTGAGGAATGTAACCTCATCAGGGCAGATCTGGATAAAATCAGGGGCAGACTTTGAGACTGAGTCGCGGATCTCTACAACGGAGAATCTCACTGCCCGCCATGACGCCCTCCATTCCCTGCAGCGCCACGTCCAATCCGTCCACGTCCAATCCCTTGTTGCGAAATCTGATGACACGGAAAATCGTCTTCGGAGGAATAATGTCCTTGGTCTCCCGGAGGGGACAGAGGGGGGGACCGCCCAGCTCAGTTTGCGGAGGGCCTTCTTTAAGACACTTCTTAACCTGACCGAGGTCCCCTGACCTACGTGGTGGAAAGGGCCCACGGAGTCCCAACTGGCCGGAGCACCTCTGGGGCCCCACCAAGGCCCTTTCTTGTGAGGTTTGTGAACTTCAGAGACCGTGATTGCATTCTCAGTGAGGCCTGCAAATGTCCCAGCCTTCCCTTTGAGCACACGGTGGTACATATTTATCCTGACCTCTCCACGGACCTACAGAGACTTCACAAAACCTTCACTGATGTCAGAAGACGGCTTCGGGAACGGGAAATCAAGTACTCCATGCGTTACCCAAGTCGCTTGCTAGTTCAACATGGCGGTTCAGTGGAGTTTTTTGAATCCCCTTAAAAGGCAGATAACTGGCTACTATCTTTGCAGTTCCTTGAAATTGAACACTTAGTCAAGATAAGGGAACATGAGCTTTACAAACCTAATTGGTATCTCCAGAATTAAGCAACAGAGACAAGAGGGCTTATTCACAATTCCTATTGTATTTTAAATAATGTTTCCCTTTATAATATGGTTATAAATATATCTATATTAGTTATTCATTTATAAACCTGTCCACACATCCTATTATTATATTATAATTTCATGATGTCATATGATGATGGAGATATCACATCACCATGATAACATGCATGCAAGGCCATCTTGGATTCTTACAACACTGCCCCCTAGAGGGGAAAATAGTATCAGAAATCTAATGTGATTGACATGACCTTCTGACCTTGGCTTGGCAAAACACCATTAATTGTGTAATGGTTGACAATCAAGTGTCACTTTCCCCAGACACTGGGGCTCCCCTGGAAATTTATGACCTGGGAATATCCACCCCACACCATTAGTTGTGTTAGTAAATTCCATTAAAGTGACATTATACTTTGATTTACAACCTCACCAGTACAGCTTGTAAAACTTTCATGCCAATACAATCTTAGAACCTAAAGTCATTATTCTGACGATAAACATAACAGTTTCATGAACAAACTCTTCATAGGAACCTACACTTGCAACCTTAGAATAATAGGATGTGTGGACAGGTTTATAAATGAATAACTAATATAGATATATTTATAACCATATTATAAAGGAAAACATTATTTAAAATACAATACAATAGGAATTGTGAATAAGCCCTCTTGTCTCTGTTGCTTAATTCTGGAAATACCAATTAGGTTTGTAAAGCTCATGTTCCCTTATCTTGACTAAGTGTTCAATTTATGGTCTGGGAAGGTGGTACAGACAAGACTTGTACAACCTCCTTATAAGACAGAAAAACACTTCTTCTTCTTCTGTCGTCTTTAACCACTTCAGCACCGGGCCATTTTACACCCTACCTTACCAGAGCACTTTTTGCGATTCGGCACTGCGTCGCTTTAACTAACAATTGCGTGGTCATGCGACGTTACACCCAAACATAATTGAAGTCCTTTTTTTCCCACAAATGGAGCTTTCTTTTGGTGGTATTTGATCACCTCTGCGGTTTTTATTTTTTGCGCTATAAACAAAAGAAGAGCGACAATTTTGAAAAAAAAAAAAACACTATTTTTTACTTTTTGCTATAATATCCCATTTTTTTTAAAAAAAACAATTTTTTTCCTCAGTTTAGGCCGATATGTATTCTTCTACATATTTTTGGTAAAAAAAAAATCGCAATCAGCGTATATAGATCGGTTTGCGCAAAAGTTATAGCGTCTACAAAATAGGGCATAGATTTATTGCATTTTTTTTTTTTTTTTTTACTAGTAATGGCGGCGATCTGCGATTTTTTTTTTTTTTTTTTCATGACTGCGACATTGCGGCGGACACTTCGGACACTTTTGACACATTTTTGGGACCGTTCACGTTTACACCGCCATCGTTGCTATAAAATTGCAGTGATTACTGTGTAAATGTGACTGGCAGGGAAGGGGTTAACTCTAGGGGGGCCCTGCAGGGGTTAATGTGTTCCCTAAGGCAGTGATTCTAACTGTGGGGGGAGGGGACTCACAAGGGGAGGAGACCGATCGTTGTTCCTCCGTACTGGGATCACATGATCGGTCCCCTCTCCACTGACAGGACGTGGAGCTGTGTGTTTACACACACAGCTCCACGGTCCCGCACGGTCCCGTTGTTTAAACGGGCAATCGCGGGTGCCTGGCGGACATCGCGGCCGCCGGGCACTCGCACCAGGTCCCGAGCGACGCTGCGCGCGTGCGCCCCTTAGGCGGCCGGGAATGGGAGGACGTCATATGACGCCCACCCAGGATGGGAGATCCACCTTGTGGGCGTCATATGACAGTGGGCGGTAGGGAAGTGGTTAAAGACAGTGAACTCAAATTAACCTCTAAAAAGAACAATTCCTTAACAAGATGGCTTTGGTTCTGCTCAAAGCATTCATGAAAAATATACATGATAGAAAGGCCTGTATGTGTGTGTATGTATGTATATGTGTGTGTGTGTGTATGTGTGTGTGTGTATATATATATATATATATATATATATATATATATATATATATATATATATATATATATATATATATATATAGTGTGTGTGAATATAACTTCTTTTAACCCCAAATGTTCTGACAGGGCAAAGACCCGAAACATTGTGTCTCCTACAGACTTATTTCTTGAACTATGATTTAAAAATTCTAGCCAAGGTTCTCGCCACTAGGTTGGTTGGAGTTCTACCAGATTTGGTCGACACTGATCAAACCGGATTCATGCCAGGGAAATCTACTGACATCAACCTGAGAAGAGTTCTCACTAATCTGCAGGTCCCAAACGCTCATTCACAAACCTGGGTAATGGTAGCACTAGATACTGAAAAAGCCTTCGATATGGTAACATGGCAATATATGAAATCAGTCCTGCAGACCTTTGGTTTTGGTCCCTCTTTTTGCAAGTGGGTAGATATATTGTATAAATCACCAACAGCACAGATCAAACTAGGGGGCCTGCTGTCTGACCCCTTCCCAGTGGCGAGAGGAACTAGGCAGGGGTGTCCCCTCTCACCATTTTTGTTTGCCCTGGTCATGGAACCCCTAGCCACGGCCCTCAAAAACTCAAATAATGTGAGGGGCTTTAAAGTAGGCACCATCACTGAAAAACTCACTCTATACGCGGATGACCGCATGCCGTTTCTCAATGACCTGGGATCCTCCCCCCGTGCAGCTCTGAGTATCATTTCTGAATTCTCCGAACTATCTGGGCTCAGTCAATTGGGAAAAATCCCAAGCACTACCTATTGACACTCAGGCAAAACTTCATGCAGACCCCTCTGTCACACTAGCTTGAACCTTCTCCTTCTCCGTTATTTGGGCATTACCATTACCCCTAGAGTCTGACTTTGCTAAGTTAATCGCTATCCCTTACTAACCCAACTCAAACTGAAGCTTCAGGCTTGGAATAACCTGCCATTATCCCTCATTGGCAGGATAAACTTACTTAAAATGAAATTCCTTCCAGGTTTTCTATATGCTCTGAGGCACTCCCCAATTTGGATCCCCAAAACCTTCTTCCAAAAATTTGACTCCATTATAACCCCCTTTCTGTGGAAATCCCCCCCCCCCCGAATAAACAAATCTATACTCAAAAGGCCCTGGACAGAGGGTGGCCTAGCCTGTCCGGATCTTCAGAAATATTTCTTTGCTGCACTACTGTCACATGCCCATAACTGGCTAGCCTCAGATGTAACCAATGGTGCTGTAGTCTTAGAGGCCGCCCACCTCTGTTTTTACGAGGCACTGAGTAATGCTTTATATAGGGGTGTCAGAGCCTCCTATCCTCTCACACCCTCCATGAAGGCGGTGATCAGGGCTTGGCAATTGTTGATCTGTAAACTACAAAGGGACCCTCACACTAGATCTCCAGACACTCCCCTGTGGCTCAACCCACATTTACCAGAGATTCTGACTATCCCAGACCCAGGGTTCTGGGCTACTAGAGGTATCAAAAAACCAGAGCATATCTGTATTAGTAAAGGTCAAAGAGTATTTCCGCGCTACTACGGTAATGCACCCAGTAGTGGATACATAACAAATATGTGAATATTAAAAGTAGGAAAATGAAGATAAAAAATGTGTTGCAGCAAACCACCGACAGGAAATGGGGATGAGGAATGAGTAAAAAAAATCAATATATGGTGTTGCGCTCCAAATGTGTGTAAATAGTAGAATTATATGAATAAATATATATGTGTCCGAGTAAAATAAATAAATATCACTAAAACAAATACTGTTGTGCTCCACTCAACAAATAGATAATATATATAAATAAGCTAAAACATAAATTAATATGCAAATAAATCCAAAAGATAAATCCAAACGATAAAACACACTGGTGATCAAATCCTGGTCACAGTGAATCTGTGCAAAATGGTGCAATAAATCAGCAATAGTATTCAAAAGGATGGACTTCGCCAGTGATCCCAGCATAATAAATATGTGCAAAATAGTGCAAAAGATATATATATATATATATATATATATATATATATATATATATATATATATATATATATATATATATATATATATATATATGCAAACCAGTGCAAAAAAAGTTTTATATATTATATATAAAATAATATGCAGTGCGAACCGTGGTGATCCAAAAAATATAAAAAAATTAAATATAAAGTGTAACAGGAAAATGTCCACAGGAATGTGCTATGGCTATGCCAAACAAAGTGACAAGCAATGTCCACAGAAATGTTGAAACTCCGTTGAGAATAAAATGGAGTGTGATAAATGGGGTCCGTGCAGAGATGTAGGGGAGAAAACACTATGCGGCTTGATGTGTTACGAAGTGATCCAAACCAAATTCTTCAGGGTGCCCGCAAACAGATGCAGTGGCTCCTTACCTCACTGCTGTAAGGTAAACCGCAAAATCAGAAATGATATCCAGAGCGCTGTATCCTGGGTCTGCAATAGGGCTGGGTCTGTCATTTTGTCACATCTGTGGTATGGTTTCACTTTTGTTCTCCCGGATATATAGCATGTATATTAAAAAGGGGAAGAGGAGGGAGCCCCAAATAGTGAAGTATGTATGTTTATTTTAAAATGCACACAAGTAAAACAAAGGGGTACTCACAATAAGAACATAGGCAGAATTGAATGTAAAAACGTCACTTCCGGTGTCCGGACACTGTGGACATTGCTTGTCACTTTGTTTGGCATAGCCATAACACATTCCTGTGGACATTTTCCTTTTTAGACTTTATTTTTATTTATTTAAATTTTTTATATTTTTTGGATCACCACGGTTCGCACTGCATATTATTTTATATATAATATATATAACTTTTTTTGCACTGGTTTGCATATATATATCTTTTGCACTATTTTGCACATATTTATTCCGCTTGGATCACTGGCAAAGTCCATCCTTTTGAATACTATTGCTGATTTATTGCACCATTTTGCACAGATTCACTGTGACCAGGATTTGATCACCAGTGTGTTTTATCGTTTGGATTTATCTTTTGGATTTATTTGCATATTAATTTGTGTTTTTAGCTTATTTATATATGTATCTATTTGTTGAGTGGAGCACAACAGTATTTGTTTTAGTGATATTTATTTATTTTACTCGGACACATATATATTTATTCATATAATTCTACTATTTACGCACATTTGGAGCGCAACACCATATATTGATTTTTTTTTACTCATATCTGTATTAGTGGCTCCCTTCTGACCTTTGATTCCTTCAAGGAGAAATTCGTGCTCACCAATTGACAATTCTTTTAGATTTCTTCAAATTCGCCATGCCTTCGCTACCCAATTTGCTCCCACCTCGGTACTTCTCCTCCGGTCCAACCTTGAATCCACATTAAGGGATACTCCTCTCGTCAAACCCACCTCTACCATTTACAAAGCTTTTATTGCCTTCAGTCCACTTTGGTCTGGAGGACTTGCTCGCTAGGTGGCGGGGCAAGATCCTGGATCTGCATTCGGAAGACTGGGAGGTCGCCTGGGAATATCCTTTCTTGCAGCTCATCTCTGTCAGAGATTGATACAAGTTAAATGATTCACATAGTCTATTTGTCACCCCAAAGACTATCCAAAATAAACCTGAATTCCTCCTCCACTGTTGGAAGTGTGATATGGCAAATGCTGACTTCAACCATATGTTGTGGTCTTGTCCCAGAATCCAGCCCTTTTGGGCGGAGGTCACGACTTTAATTGAAACCTTGACCATGATTCATGTTCCCCTGAATGTATCAATCTGTTTGCTTGGTCTGGTTTGCTCCTTGGCCCACCGCCGAGCAACCAGAACACTAATAGGACTTCTCTTATTTTACGCTAGAAAGGCTCTACTCATTAAATGAAAACAAACGGAGGTACCTACTTTGAATACATGGAAATCGCTGATCAACTCAGCGGTGCCACTATACAAAGAGGCCTATCTCGCCAGATGCTGCCCAGCCAAGTTTGACAAAATATGGCACGTATGGTTAGAATCAGACACCACGATTGCAACACAATAGGCACTGTTCCCATTGATTGTCTACTTCAGATAAGTCTTGTAGCAGTGAAGACCTAATTTTGCCATTATCTGAAGGTTCTCCTAAAGGCGTTATCCTCTTCCTCAGCAACTCTTACCCATGTGGTCACCTGAAATACATGACACACTATCCTCCCCCTGTCCTCTGAATCTTAATGACATGAGTAGTTTAAGTTCTAGACATTCTGTTGATAAGTATAAATGTATAGGATTGTTTATTGGTTGTAACCTCAGACGGGGTATGCCCAGAGGCTGTACTATGTAACTTTTTTGTTTTATTTTTATGCAAACTCAATAAAAAGAATAAAAAATAAAAATAGAAGATCTGGCCACGGCTGCGGTGAAGGTTGCTGTCCCCTTTTGGCACTCACAAGCTGCCTCGCACAGCAAAAGTGTTTCCTTTGCCCTTCTTTTTTGACAAGTTTGTCTATAAAGAATAGGATCGTCCAAAACGCCCCTTTGTGATCCCAAAGTGTTTGGCTGTGCATTATCCCTTTGAGGAGAGTCTGCTCAAAAAATGGACAACTCCACCTGTGGTGGATCCCCCGGTTTCTCGGTTGAACGAAACCACTATGATTCCGGTTGAGGACTCTCTATTGCGGGTTCGGCGCTTTTGGCTATTGCTCTGGTGTCGCAGTGTTACTGTGGACAAGGCCTCTAAAAAGGCCCTAGCTGATCTACATTTTCAAGGCGATCATTTGTTTGGGGCCACTCTGGATGATATCATTAAGAGTGTCACAGGGGGGAAGAGTACTTTTCTTCCACAGTCAAAGAAGGGGAAGGAGCCAAGTCGCAAGCGTGGCCCTTCCTTCTCGGCACACTGACAAAGGCTCAGTCTTTCAAGCCCCCCTAGGGTGGTCCAAAGCGACCCTGGCCAGGCAAACCGAGAGCCGGCTTCTCTTGACCCCCAGATAAGGCTCCTTCGGCATGAAGAGGCACCCTCACCCGCAGTCCAGGTGGGGGGACATCTTTGCTGGTTTCCGGGCCCATGGACTTCTGACAAACGACAAATGGGTCCACAAAGGGATTCTGTCTGGTTACAAGATCGAGTTCCAGACTTGTCCCCCAAGCAGATTTTTTCCGTCCAATCTGCATCTGTCTCCGGACCGTTTGTTAGCCCTCCGGGGTGCGGTGCAAGGCCTGTTGCTCCAAGGGGTGATTGTCTCGGTTCTGGTGTCGGAACATTTCCAGGGTACGTCTGATTCTGGACCTCAAGGCCCTGAACTGCTATGTGTGGGTGGAAAGTAGTCCATTCGCTCCATGGTGGCATCTCTTCATCAGGGACTTTCTTGCCTCATCAACATCAAGGATGCTTACCTGCACATTCCGATTTGTGCACAGCACCAGCAGTTCCTCCGTTTCGCTGTGGGAGAGGAGGATTATCAGTTTGCGGCGTTACCCTTTGGTATTGCCTCCACTCCTCAGGTGTTCACCAAAATGTTAGCCCCAGCTCTGGCGCTGCTGTGCCAGCAGGGAATTGCTTTTCTGGACTACCTGGACGACCTTCTGCTGTGAGCGGCCCTGAGGGGCAATGTGGAGATCACTGTTCAGACTCTGGCAGATTTTGGGTGGCTGATAGATTACCAAAAGTCTGCGTTGATTCCAGTTTAGAAATTGGTTTATCTGGGTCTGACTCTGGATTCCGCTCAGGCCAGAGTGGTACTTCCGCAGGACAAACTCTGGAAATTACAGGCAGCAACCCGCTTGCTGCTGTCCAGCAGGTGGGTCTCCATGCGGACTTGCATGCGGGTACCGGGCCTGATGGTGTCTACATTCGAGGCGGTCCTGTTCGCTCAGTTCCATACGAGACCCCTGTAAAGGGAGATCTTGTTAAAATTAGACAAATGTTCTAAGTCTTTAGACAGTCAGATTCAGCTGAGTCAAGGTATCAAAGGGTCCCTGATCTGGTGGCTTCGTTCCCCGGCTCTTCGGCAGGGAAAATTCTTTCTCCCGCTGTACTGGACGGTGGTCAACACTGATGCCAGTCTGTCCGGGTGGGGAGGAGTCCTGGGCCTGAGCTCGGCTTAGGGTCCCTCAGCTCCACCAGTGCTGGTCCTTGACTGGTTTCACCAATGTCACTTAATGGAGCAAACTTATTGGAATGCTCCAGGCCTGGATCCAAATCACTGCACCCTATGACTCTGGAGCCTCAAAACATTTTTTAAACTACTTGTTGAATATACAGGTAATCTATATGACCATGGTGTAATCTGACGCTTTATTCTCTGCCAATCCAGGAAAACAAAATTTTGTATATGTTTAAATAATTGTTTTGTATCATTATTGTATATTTAATTTTTTTAATATATTTCCAATGTGTACAGTGCCTGATAATTCTCCTAAAGAAGCCACTAACAATGGCAAAACACGTAGAAATTGAAACAGTCTGCACCTGTTAATGTACTGTATGATCAGATATTCATCTTTGGATGTTTTTTGTTTTTTTAAAGTCTTTCAATAAATTTATATTTTTCTATGAATTCTCGTTGTAAATGTACACCTTTTAAAATTCCAGCAAAATTCCTATTTGGATCTTTAAATGCTTTTACCAGGGGATGTGGTGCGGAATAAATAGATAAGCAATAATTCTTCTCCTTAGGTCTATTGATCTATTATTATGGCCCGGTCGGCATGCTTGAAAGGCAGGCAAATGGGTGCGCTCCCTTCCTGAGTGTCCAAGATGTGTCAGAATTTAAGTATTACTCAAGCTTATAAGGCATTGCGTGTTCATAGGAAATTCTAATGTAATTGGCCGACAGCCCTGGTGTTGAAGGGACAAAAGGGAGAGCCCTCCTTGGTGACTACCACGCAACTATGATTAAAGAATAGTGTGTATGGTGGTTTTCTATTTGTGTGTTTTTTTATTTGTTTCAACCTTACTATGTAACATGCTGTCCAAAATAGCCCTAGGTTTACTGGCTAAAATAAAATGAAAGCCTACATAACGTTTAAGAATCATGAAAAGTGGGTGTAGAGGGAAGGTAGGTCATGGTTTTGAAAAAATAAATAAAATGGACAAATCGAAGAGAGTAACCCCAACTATTAACCTAAGAAAATAAGGCTGTTTGGCAATAGATCTAAAAAGCTGGGTAGATGGAGGCCTACTCAGCAGAATGTTTTATAAAATAAAAATATGCAATGGATTTTGAGGCAATATTTGGGCAAAAGTATCTGACTGCAGTGGGCTATCTGGGATTGCCAGATGAGGTCATAGGAATGATGAGCTAGTAAAGCAAGCTAGGACTTGCACCCAGGTGAATGAGGCCTGTGAAGATGAGATTTCCAAGTATCCAGTTGAAAGGGACCCATGGTGTTCATGAGCATTTCGAGGGATGGCCAATGATCTTCCTTTGATGGATTGGGAGGCTTGATATATATATTTTTTCCTATTCGATCACTGAAAGGTTCATGTATGAAACCCAGAGGGATTACGTTTTTTTAACATCGTGGGTAGCAGGGATGAAATTTAGAGAAAAACCTTCAGGCTTTACAACCACTTGAATGTAATCTGCATAAGCAGAGATCTTGCATTGGTTATCCCCTGCATGTGTAAACCTTTTTATGTTTGGGTTAGATCTCGCGTTACAGGGGAATGATACTAATGGGAGAATTTCCGTAATGGAAAATGGGTTGGAGAAGATCCCATTCACTTTGACTGATGCAGTGGGGGAACAGTAAATGGTGTTGATCCATTTTAGGAATTTGACTCTTTGCCCAATGAGTTTCAGTAGATCAATAGTGCTATCAAGAATTGCCCGTTATCTCTACTGAATGCATTTTTGGCATCAGTGGTTAAAAAATAAAAAAGCATGGGGTTAGTTACTGTGGTAGAAGCTGTGTATATTAGGTTAGGAGAACGTTTGAGAGATGGGGGCATGGTCAGAGCATGTTATTTTACCTATTTTTGTCTGTTGGACAAGAGAAATATGTCTGTGTTGGTACAGAAAGAGATCAATATGCAAATTGTGTGGAGGAGAAGATGGTGTAATCTTTTGAGTATAAGTGTTGTTGTCTCCAGATATATATTAACTACGCTTCGGGGAACAGGTGCGGATACGTTTAAGAGTCTCATGGAGGGTAGTTAAGAACCCTGCAGAGGTGCATATGGTGGGCTCAAGGGCGGTATTTTATAAAAATAAGGGGGGGAGGTTTGGGACTTGGAATGAAGCACATGTATAAATGTTCCTCCATCCTTTTTCAAGTAAAAGGAGAGGGGAATTGTGGGACTTTAAATGAGGCAATTGACTTGACTTGATACATTTAATAGAAGTTTAATGGTGTGTTGACATATTTGAGAGATATAAATAGCATAGGCATATAACATGTACATAAGTATTTTCATGTATATAGACAGTATAGCATAAAACAACATAAGAACATCCATGTACATACACATATGGGTTTGGCAGCACCATCAACTTCTTGAATCCGCAGTCTTGAATAAAAATTGATAACAGATGTGTAAAAGGATTGTATGGGAAATTATGAAATTGGTTAAAATAGCATAGTTATATCTGAATGGGATCCTTTGGAAACTATTTAGCTACATCCTAAACGCCCAATGCGTTTTGGAAACTATTTAGCTACATCCTAAACGCCCAATGCGTTTTGGGTTATAAAAACTTCTTCAGGGGTAGAAGAGTATATACAGCCAAAAAGCAAAGGATATATGTTGTTGTGGAGAGGGGGCCCACTGGGGCTTGAAAATGTGTCTGTCCCAGGAGCTGAGGTATTAAAGAACCCCACGGCAGTAGGACGCATGTACAACAGCCCCCAGACGAAGGAATACCAATCTCCATATGTGATAAGATGTGATGATCAAAGGTTAAATTTGGCGTAAGGGTCTGTAATGGATAAATAAAATATCCATCAGATGTTTGGTAAAATAAGAATGAGTGGAAACTAAATACCAGAGTGAAAGCTTAAAGAAAAGACATGTACAGATAGGGTTGTGGTTGTAGACCACAACCTGTGTAGGGACTGAGAATGGTGGGTGACCATAAGTGGGGACACCTTAAACAGCCCAAACCACAAATAAGCAATAAGGAAAGATAGTTGGGAAGAGAGTGTCAGGGAAAACAATGATGAAATCCCGAGGTAGTTACCTTAAGTGTCTGCTTGTAAACGGGTCCTCCTGCAAGATGTCAACAAGTGTGCAGCTGAAAAAAACTGGGACAGTGGAAGTGCATTATATACGTCCCATCCGCCAGTGGGTTCATACCAGCGTCACGCAAGCACACCAAATGTGGGGAGTAACCTCCGCCTGCAGCCACCGCCAAACATTCCCCACTACGTCAGCTAAGATGGAAAAAGACGTGCCTCCATGTCGCCTAGTAGTGACGTCACGCAAGAGGTGCAGTGCTTGGCGCCAATGAGCTGTGATAATGCCCGCCCAGTCCCCCACGTTCCCAAGCAGGGTGGAGAACGGGGGGAAAGGGAGGGTGCCCAGAACTCATCACAGCTCCTGGGTAACGGACATCAAAACAGCCCAGGTAGAACCAAAACAATCCACAACCAATAACCAAAACTGCTATCTAGGTGCAAAAAATGGTGATGAATAAAAGTTTGGGACTTTAAATGATGCACATATATAAATGTGCCCCCATCCCTATTCAAGTAAAAGGAGAGAGGAATTGTGGGACTTTAAATGAGGCAATTGACTTGATGCATGTAATTTTATTACCTCAGCTACCGGACAGGCAAATTTTCAAGCCATGGCCGGTCCCCTCTCCACAACAACATATATACTTTGATTTTTGGTTGTATATACTCTTAAGCATCCGCCCCTGAAGAAGTGTTTTTATACACAAAATGCGTCGTCATTTAAGATGTAGCTAAATGGTTTCCAAAGGATTCCCTTTAGATATAACTATGCTATTCTAACCAATTTCATATTTTCCCATACAAACCTTTTTACAGATCTGTTATCACTTTTTATTCACTTTTTATTCAAGACTGCTGTGTGCTGCAAAGTTGATTGTGCTGCCAAGCCCATATGTGTATGTACATGGATGTTATGTTTTATGCTATATTATGGATATACATGAAATTACGTATGTATGTGTTATATGCCTATGTTATACTGCATCTATCCAATATGTCAACACACCATTCAACTTCTACCAAATTACATGTATCAATTCAATTGCCTCATTTAAAGTCACACAAATCCTCTCTCATTTTACAAGGGGGGGATTTCAGTCTCTGCCTTTCTTGATAACCTTGCAGCCATTTATGAAACAAAAAGTTAACTTTGGTACCTATTTTATCATGGTCATGTGATGGCTTGTGTTTTTTGCAAAGAGAGATCACACAAACACTTGCAGGTAAAATCAAACTGTATATAAAATTTAATCACAGATAAAGATGACAAATGTAATAGAGCTGCACGATTAATCATTAAATTGCAATCTCGATTCATCCCCCCTCACAATCTTAATCTGCCTTTTCCACGATTCATTCATGTAACAAGTGCAGAGCCATTCTCTGCTCACTCAAAAAACGAACCAAAAAAAAAAAAAACAACAATCCGGCAAATGTTTATTAACATTGCTCAGTGCTGAGATAAAGAGAAACATTTGTAACATTTAGTTATTTTAGATCAAAGGGATGAAATTTGGTCTGCAAATGATGGCAGTTTAACCACTTAAAGACTAATGCGGCGTACACACGGTCGGAATTTCCGATGGAAACAGTCCGATGGAAGCTTTTCATCAGATTTTCCGACCGCGTGTATGCCCATCGGTCTTTTTCTGTCGGAATTTCCGACGAACTTTGAATTGAGAACTTGTTCTTAATTTTTCCGATGGAAAACCTTTCTATCGGATTTTCCGATCGTGTGTATGCAATTCCGACACGCAAAATTCCGACGCATGCTCAGAAACAATTTGACGCATGCTCGGAAGCATTAAACTTCCCTTTTTATAGTGCTGCCGAACGTGTTGTATGTCGCTGTGTTATTGACCGTCGGAATTTGGTGTGACCGTGTGTAGGCAAGACAGTTTGAGCGAAATTCCGTCAGAATTCTGACGGGAAAACCATCAGAGCTTTTTCCGACGAGAATTCCGACCGTGTGTACGCGGCATAAGCCTTTTTTGACACTTGTTGCTTACAAGTAAAAATCTGTATTTTCTGCTTGAAAATTACGTAGGGCCCCCAAACATACATATTTTTTTTTTAGCAGAGACCTTAGAGAATAAAATGGCGGTTGCAATATTTTCTGTCACACTGTATTTGTGCAGCGGTCTTTCCAACGCAATTTTTTATGCAAAAATACACTTCAATTAATAAAAAAACAAAAACTTATATGTATAATGTGGAAGATGATGTTACGCCAAAACTCGTGATCTTTATTCTAAGCAAAAAAAATGGCGAGTCTCATTTTCTCCAGAATCATGCAGTTCTAAAATGTAATAATAATGGAAAAAATGTAACAAGGCTCCTAATCTTTCGCCAAGGAGTCACACTTTTTTTTACAGCTTGGCAGATGATGAGCAAACTAGACACGTGCTTGTCGCAGTTCTGGTGTGAGAGTATCTTGTTCCAGTTTGTTTGCTGTGGTATATACAGAACCAAATGGTTGTATTGACCATCGTATAACCCTTAGAGAGTAAGACCGGCCATAGACTGTTTGAATGATTCAAACCATATATTGGCTGGCTAAATGAACCCAAGTTGATCAAACAGCTTGGGTACAACCAGCCTGCCTGATTTTACATGTGGTTGTCGTTAGTGGCTGTTATAGTTGCTAGCAATAATCACTGTGTTCTCCCGGTGGGGATGTCTTAGTTGAGCGGGAGGGATTCTCCTGTCAACACGGTCTGTGTTGATGGGGGAATGAAAAAAAATGTCTTTCCTGCAACCCATGAAGAGTGAGAATTATGAAAAACCATAGTGCTTACCACTTAAAAACAATTTATTATAACTATATCAATGCAATCACATGTAAGATAAAATAAAACTGGCTCTTCTGAATGGGCTCAGCCAGAATGAGATTAAATGCTGCCCATGAGGAGCTCCCGATGACAAAATTTGTGACTACACATCTAGGGCGAAGCTACCTTAATAATAAATTGAGCGGACTGCAAAAGAGCTGGTGCAATCCCTGTCTTAGCACAGTAGTATTTTATTCATGCTCCTCCCGCATAGCATTGGATCTCATTAGGGATTTACGGTTCATTGTCCTAGGAGTTGAATTGGGTACCTGCATCTACAAGCCTCCTAGAGTCCTGGTGCCCAACATGTAGTCCAAAGGCCACATTGAGTTCTTTGGTATATGATGTGTGGCCCTCGGGAACATTGATTAGGGTACTAGCATTGATCTCTACTAGTCTCATGTAACACATCTCCAGTTCCATATTGTCTTCTGCAGCATATCCCCAGTCAAAATTGTAGTATATCCACACTCTCTGACCCTCCTTTCCTTTATTATGTTAAATCAGGTTAGGGAGCCTCCAAATAAAACCATTCAGATGAGATAGTAGATCCAAATTGATAAAGAAAAGGAGGTGCTTTATTCATACCCTGCAGTGGAGAGACACAACACACACTGATATCCAGCTCTTCTGAGCCGAATGAAGAAGGAAATGTCTATGACTTGCAAACATCAAGTTTAACAATATATATTTATGAATATGCATAAGGTCTAGGCGTGTTTATAGGTGTGACCGTATAGTATAGTTTAGTCCAATCAGCATTCATATATCTTAACAGCAAGGGGACAGTTAAGTAGGTGGTTACATCATGTGACTGATAGAAAGTGAAAGAAAACATGGGCGCCACCATGACCGTACTAGATCAGACCAGTTACAACCAGCAGACAACCTGCACAGAAAGTGATGAAGGGAGTAGTTGGGTCTCAAACACTTCTTCCAATGTTGTCGGCGCATATGCCATTCTTGGGACTCCATCTTGTACAGGCGTGAACTGTCTACAAACAGGATCAGATACAGATTTTCAAGAGGAGTGTCCTTTACTGGGGAGTTTTGCTGGCTCTCTTCTTCTTCCATACATATTTTAAGCAGATGTGGTCACCCTCCTCTTCGAGGTCTTCTTCTCTCTAGAAAAACGCTGGCAGGATTGATTGTACTACATCTTTTCACTTCTATTTCTCCTAATTCAAGTAGGATTGCTTCATACTTGCTCAGCCCTGCTGACGACGAATATTTTGTCCTTGCTCTTTTCAAGATTAATTTGCACATTTCTTCATAACATCCGTTTTAAAGCATATCTTCCCCTTTTGTACAAAACCACTGGCACAGGTTGCAGCTGCAGTTTTCTTTGTGTTCTTGCCACAACATGGATCTTGTTGCATCCACCAACCAAATCTATTTAATACACGGTTTGAGGTCAACAGGGCAGGATGAGGAGGTTTCACACCATTTAAGAATGCAGGATATACAGAAAATGTGACAACAGTCTTATGGAAAGCCAGCCTCCAGGGTAAGACTGTTCAGACAAATTGGACACCTTTCAGTTTCTCTCAGAACTTGATGCTAAAGAACTGGCACCAGTCCCATCTTTGCCTTCGTCGCCATCTTTTTCTTAATTTTTCTGGTCTCTGGCATCAGATGAGCATAAACGTTTGTTTCTCATCTTTCCCACTAAACCTATTAATGTGATTTATCTCTGCAGGGTCAGAAATGGATGCAACCACAAAATCACCAGCCAAGCAAATGCTATAGTAGCTCTGATTCCTGCAATTCTGTTATTCCATCATCTTGTTCACAATGTTCTTTGGTTTCTGTGCTTCTTGGCAAGATGCTCAATTTTATTATAATTTAAACATTCCCTGGTTTCTCTATGAAAAACACATTATCTCCTTGAATCTCATCTTGGGCTATAAAAGCATTAAGTCTGTTGTCTTCTCTTTTCTCTCCTCTCTCTGGGCTTCGATGTTACTGCACACTTCTCTTAGCAAAGCCCATTCAAATCCTTGTTTCTTTATTATGGCAGTAAGGTTAGTACTATCAGTCACATCCACGGACTGGACACATTTAAAGAAATCAAAAACATCCTCAGCCTTTTCTTGTTTCACATGCATCAAGCCACCTGATTGGTTCTGCAAGGGCCACTCATTAATAATTCTACACAATTCTGTCCACTTTCTTTCTAGCGCAATTCACTCATGTTTCTTATCTACTTTAAATCATCAAAAACTTTCTCTTCTACAAACACAATGTTACACAGGAATGTGAAGGGGAGGGCACCTCACTCCTTTCTTGTACAGAAATACAAAGGTGGAAGGTGAGGCATCTGCAAAAAAAACTAGCAGGCTTCTCATATCCCCAATGAACATAACACTTGCATTGCCTGGTCTAATCCCTTTTGCTAGACCCATCAGTGGTATGCGTTCGTTAAAATTCCATCACGTTGCATACTTTCAACAATCCAATATTGTACACATTTAATCCCCTTTATTCAACTCTGTCAATCTGGTATAAAATGTAACATACACAGAAACCCAAGTTGATCATAACTCCTTCTGCTGGTATTGGATCTGGTCTGTTTTGGTCCAGCCTATAATAGTCTTGGTGTAATTTCTTAACCACTGGACTTTTTGTGCCACTTCTACCTCTTTCGGCTTGAAAGGTCCATGAGAGTGCCGTGCACTCACTCTGAGTCTCTACTACAATTTGTGGGTTTACCACCCGAAATTTTTTATGCCAGGCTACACTCAGTAGCCGTCAAATGACACTGTATTATACCTGGCCATACAGGTCTGTACACTTGCCACATTATTCGCCACACAGGCCCACTACTACAGTCCTCTGGTCAGACCT
The DNA here is from genome assembly GCA_028564925.1 of Lithobates sylvaticus. Taxonomy (NCBI): domain Eukaryota; kingdom Metazoa; phylum Chordata; class Amphibia; order Anura; family Ranidae; genus Lithobates; species Lithobates sylvaticus. Next base: position 324,130,018 of record CM053030.1, read on the forward strand.
TCTCACAAGTCTCATAGATCTAGTTACACCCCAGGCATAGAAACAAAACATTAACATTGATAATTAATATTGGCTTTATTATTTCTGCAACAGGTAAAGTAAAGGAGTTATTTGGGTCAAACTGTGTAACATCAACATCACTTTAGTTTACACACAATTTTACCTTAATCTCACCATCTCATCAACAGCAAAAGACTCCTTCAGCCAATGGACCCCAAACAATAATGAATTACTCGCCACGGAGAGCAGAATAAGTAAGAATAACAGTTTCTTACCGTGGCCACTCGTCTGCTCAACGCGAGTTTCGTGTCTCTGACCGGGAGCCCACCGGACTGTATCCAAGTCGCAGGCACCATTCTGTTAAATCAGGTTAGGGAGTCTCCAAACAAGACCATTCAGATGAAATAGTAGATCAAAATCATTCATACACTGCCGTGGAGAAATACAACACACACTGATATCCAGCACTACCCGGCCGAATGAAGAAGGAAGTGTCACTGACTTACAAACATCAAGTTTAACAATATATATTTATGAATATGCATAAGGTCTAGGTGTGTTATAGGTGTGACCGTATAGTTTAGTCCAATCAGCATTCATATCATAACAGCAAGGGAACAGTTAAGTAGGTGGTTACATCATGTGACTGATAGAAAGTGAAAGAAAACATGAGCACCACCATGACAGTACTAGATCAGACCAGCTGCGGTTTCTGACAGTCCTTTCAAGCATTACATATATTGAACATTGTTTGCTGCCCTTTTGGTGATGTCAGGGGCTGCATTTTGAGGTCCCCTTTAGGTCATAAGTTGACAACCACTCTTCTAGAGTTAGCCTGGAGCTCACTGCAGTAAAATTCGGGAAGGAGGAAGCATGTCTATAGCCTGCCAGTTGGGGAACTTGATCTTTGGCAATTCCATAAATGTAAAAACTTACACCTGTTGCCCTTGTGAAGGCATGGCAAAGAGGTCAGTATTTCTGGGAATTAGTAGATGTAGAGGGTAGCCCCACTTATAAGTGGGGACTCCGATTTGGCCAAGCAATTCCATTAGCGGTTTGAGTAAGCGTCACATTTGAAAAGTCCGGGACAAATCGGGCAATAGTGTCATTTTAGATAGCAGAGGAACCAGATTGGATATGTTTTAATTTTTAATTTCAGAGGTTTACAAGCACTTTAAGGCTAATAAATTATCAGTAGGGTGTATACTTTATAAATTTTTTATTTTGTCATTTGAAAAAAAAGTAGACGTAAGGGATCAGGGTCAGTAATGAGGGTAGGAATAGCAATCTCATGAAACAAAGTAGCTGGTAAGAATTTGAAGAAGCCACAACTCCGGTCACCACACGGGAGAACGTTTAAATACCCTCCTAGACTACATGCATGCCCTTTTTAGGGACATATACCTTGATGTTTTGTATGCACACCTACCACAACTGACCATAGCTAAAATAACAAGTTCTGGCTCGCGTGACATGCTACATGTGTACGGAAAAGACGAGGTCCCTGGATGTACGTACGCAAGAAGTTTTGTAGCATACTGTACATGCTTTTATTGACTTAAGCCGCGTACACACGATCGGATTTTCCGACAGGCTGTTGGGGGAAAATCCGACCGTTTGTAAGCTTCATCGGACAACTGTTGTCGGATTTTCCGCGGACAAATTTTGGATGTCAGGATTTAAAATTTTCCGTGGACAAATGTCTGTTGTTGGATTTTCAGAGCATGTATTGTATACACAAGTCCGTCAGACAAAAGTTCCAAGTACAAACACGCATGTTCGAAAGCAAGGACGAGCCAGAAGCAGTCGGTCTTGTAAACTAGCGTTCGTAATGGAGAATTAACATTCATGACGTGGCAAATTATGAAATCTCGAAATGCAGCGCACATTCTCTTCTTCTTTAACCGCTTAACCACTTCAGCCCCGGACCAATTTGCAGCTAAAGGACCAGGCCCCTTTTTGCGATTCGGCACTGCGTCGCTTTAACTGACAATTGCGCGGTCGTGTGACGTGGCTCCCAAACAAAATTGGCGTCCTTTTTTTTCCCCACAAATAGAGCTTTCTTTTGGTGGTATTTGATCGCCCCTGCGGTTTTTATTTTTTGCGCTATAAACAAAAATAGAGCGACAATTTTTGCTATAATAACTATCCCCAAAAAATATATAAACATTTTTTTTCCTCAGTTTAGGCCGATACGTATTCTTCATATTTTTGGTAAAAAAAAATCGCAATTAGCGATTGATTAGTTTGCACAAAAGTTATAGCGTTTACAAAATAGGGGATAGTTTTATAGCATTTTTATTAATATTTTTTTTTTTTTTTTACTAGTAATGGCGGCAATCAGCGATTTTTATTGTGACTGCGACATTATGGCAGACACATTGGACATTTTTGACACATTTTTGGGACATTTGTCATTTATACAGAAATCAGACAGTGGCAGTGAAGGAGTTAACCACTAGGGGGCGGGGAGGAGTCAGTGTGACGTGTTGTGTTTTTTTTTTACAGTAGGGGGGCGTGGCTGTACGTCTGACGTCATTGATCGGCTTTCCCCATGACAGGGAACAGCCGATCAATGACAGGCAGAATAGGAAGCGCGGGGAGAGGTTTGTTTACACAAACCTCTCCCCGTTCTTCAGCTCCGTAACCCGATCGCGGGATACCAGCGGCGATCGGATCCGCTGGTCCCGCGGCCGTGGTCACTGAGCTCCCCCCCGGGCAGGCAAATTAAAGGGGACGTACCCGTACGTGCTTTTGCCTGCCCATGCCATTCTGTAGACGTATATCTACATGAGGCGGTCGGGAAGCGGTTAAGGACCGCCTCACGCCGATATACGTCAACAGAATGGCACGGTTGAGCACAACCACGTACCTGTATGTGGCTCTTTAAGAGCCCAGCCGTGGGTTGCGCGCATGACCCGGTCCTGAGCTCCGTGACCGCGGCCGCGGGACCAGCGCACCCGATCACCGATGGTGTCCTGCGATCGGGTCACAGAGCTGAAGAACGGGGAGAGGTTTGTGTAAACAAACCTCTCCCCGTGCTTCCTAGCGCGACTGACACTGATCGGCTGTTCCCTGTCATTGGGAAAGCCGATCAGTGACGTCAGACGCAAAGCCACGCCCCCCTACAGTAAAAAAAACACACACACTTAACCCCTCCCTGCCCCCTAGTGGTTAACCCCTTCACTGCCAGTGTCATTTACACAGGAATCAGTGCATCAGTGCATTTTGCAGTTTTTTTATATATTTTTTGGGGATATTTATTATAGCAAAAAGTAAAAAATATTGAATTTTTTTCAAAATTGTTGCTCTATTTTTGTTTATAGCGCAAAAAATAAAAAACGCAGGGGTGATCAAATACCACCAAAAGAAAGCTATGTTTGTGGGGGAAAAAAGGACGCCAATTTTGTTTGGGAGCCACGTCGCATGACCGCACAATTGTCAATTAAAGCGACGCAGTGCCGAATCACAAAAAGGGGCCTGGTCCTTTAGCTGCAAATTGGTCCGGGGCTTAAGTGGTTAATGGGATAATAATGAAGCTGCTTTGCTGGTGACGCTAATGGAGTTATTGCAAACTAATTTTCAAAGGCTTTTTTTTTTTTCTAGTGATATCAAGATTATTATGCTGTTTTTTTTTTTTTTTTTTTTTTTCTTAATCTTACATCACGGGACACAGAGCCATAGTAATTACTATGTGGGTTATAGACCACCTTCAGGTGATGGACACTGGCACACCCTAAGACAGGAAGTCCACTCATTATAACCCCTCCCACTACTGGGAGTACCTCAGTTTTTTTTAGCCAGTGTCTAAGGTGTTGGTCACGAGTAAAGATGTGCTGTGCTGAGCTCCACTGGAGCAATCCTTGCTGGGGCTAGCTATGCAGCCAGATCCATTGAAAGTGTCTTTTTAGGCTGAATTGAATGGTACCTGGGCCTCGTGGCAGAAGAAACAAGGTTTACCCCGTAACGCTTCTCTTCTAGAAAGCTAGACCCCGGGATCCAGTGCTTATGTTTTTTTCAGCCTCAAGTTTTTTCTGGCGGGGTGTTTTACGGGTCCAGGAGTGTGAATCCCCCGATAAAAAGGGGCCCCAGTTCCTGAAGGTTTTTTAACGGAGCCCACTGTGACGGGTGAAGATTGGGTCTGTTGGTTTTACCACAGAAAACCCTGCGGCGGGAAAGGTAAGTGGAGAGTTCTAAGGAATTTTTTAAGTTTCTTGTGAATTGTCTCCTTTAAAATGTAAATGTTTTAATGCCTAAAAGTCACCACTGGGGGCTGTATAGAGCACATACCTTGTTATGCTTTCCTACGCTGTGCCACGCTGTCTCAGTAGAAGCTGCAGATTCCTCCGGGGAGCAGATTGGGGGGAAGGGGGATTTTCTTACAAAAATACCCCCCCCCCCCACCTGGAAAAAGCTCTCCCCATCTCCCTGGATAGGGGGAAGCCAGAACGGTTGGCGGTGCCGCTCCGTTTTTTACCGCCCCTGCACAGCGGTTGGATTACCGGACCTCCTCCTCGCCACAATACACACACACACACACGCCAATCCTGTCAAAACGGAGGCCCGCGACCGCGCAGGAAAACGCTTATTTGAAAAGAGAGGGGGGATGCGATGTGACGCGGGGTGGGGCTTAGTGCGGCGTTGGCGTGCGGCTAAGTCCAGCGCAGGAGATGTTTTAAAAGCTCGATTACAGGGGGTCCCCTACTTACAAACATCCGACTTACAAACGACTCCTACTTACAAACGGAGGGAGACAACAGGAAGTGAGAGGAAATCCACCTCTAGAAAGGGAAATTCACTCCTGTAAGAGTTAATATGGGAAAAAGGTGTCTCCACTGATGCTTTATCACCATTCCATGTTTCCCTAACAACCCAAAATTTTCAAAATCCAATTGTCATTGGGACAGAAGGTGAGGTGAAATCTTCTGAACAGGGGCACAGACAGCAAAACAAATGTTACAGGGGTGATAACCCCTCTCTATGTTATCTAAAAAACTTAACAATAGATTTTTTGGCTGGAGCTACACTTAAAAAATGTACCTGTTCTGACTTACAAACAGATTCAACTTAAGAACAAACCTACAGTCCCTATCTTGTTTGTAACCTGGGGACCCCCTGTATTTGCTGGCTGCAGCTGTAGGAGGGACACACGCAAAAAGGGGCATGTAAGAGGTTGGTGACACAGGCATTCCCTTGGTACATTTACTAAAAGCATCAGGCTGAGCGTTAATAGCAGCGGCAGTTGCTGGACTATTGCTCAAGCTGTGAATGCGATTTTCTTTTGGTAGTACCTCTGCATTTTGTGCATCAGGCTATGGTCAGAAGGGGGTAAAAACACCCCAAAAAAGTGCTCAAGAGGGACTCCTTCAAGCTCAACAAAGCCTAAAATCAAATCTAAAATGACATCCTCCCCTGAGAGATCTGAAGTGGCTGGTCAGAGCGAGCCATCAGGGACTTCAGGTGGTGCAACTGTTTCCAACACTGCAGGCCATGTCTGTTACTGAAGAAATGTTTTCCTCAACCATATTAGGATTGGAGCATAGGTTAGCGGCTTTAATCGCATTGCAGAGTAGGACTAAGCGCAATAGGTCCCCTTCTGTTACCCAGGACCCTCAAATTGAGGAACCAGGGGCTGGAGATGATGCATTTTTCCCAGGGGACCGGGAAGAGGCTGATGACTCCTCTTCTGAGGGGTCAGATGCGGAGGGATCAGGTTCACAATCTGAAAGATTGATGGTACAATCTGTTACTGAATTGGTCCGCTCCACATTTATGCTACCCTTAACTGAGTCAGTTGATAAGCCTACTTCTTGTTTGGGTTCGCCAAGGCCTTTCCTATCCATTCTTTCCTGAAAAAGCTTGTGTATTCTAAAGTGGGATCACCCAGATGCAAACTTTTTAGGAGGATAAAAATACTCAACACTTTATCCTTTAAAGGAAAGTTAAATAAAAAATGGGAGCTACCAGCAATTGACGCTGCTATATCCTCTGTGAATAAAAGTTTGACTTTTCCGGTAGATAATGCTCAAATGCGCCTTACGCTTGGGCTGGTGCATATGCATAGAATACTATGGTTGAAAAATTGGTCAGCAGAAGCGCCCTGCAAAAAGCTCCTGGCTAGTTTTCTTTTTTGCGGTGAACGGCGGTTTGTGGAAGATCTGGATAAGTACATGCAAAGAATTTCTAATAATATCTAGTACTCTTTTGCCAGTTAGGAAAAGGAGTAAGCATATTTAATTTAAACAAGCCTCTTCCCCAGTGCCAGGAGCATCAACCTCCAGACAGTCTCGACGGCCTCCACTATTAAATCAAGAGGTAAACCTCAGGGTCAACCCCAGGGACAAAAGAGAAGTCCTGGAGAAGGAAACCTACAAAACAAAATACTAAAGCCTCCTTATGATGGGGTGGCCCGCTCGAGTAGGTGGAAGACTTCTGCAGTTCTCAAGGGTCTGGCAGGAAGAGTGTCAAGACAAATGTGTGGCTTGCTCAATTACTCTAGGGTACAAACTAGAGTTCCGAGAGTCCCTGTTTCCTCGTTTTCTCAGATCAAACCATCCCAGGGATCCAGAGAAAAAAAAGTCTCTTTCAAGCATTGGTCCATCTTTTGTCTCAAAAGGTGATATCGGTGGTCCCCATAGAAGAGCAGGGATTGGGGTTTTATTCAAACCTTTTCACAGTACCCAAACCAAATGGAGATGTCCGATCCATTCTAGATCTCAGATCTAAACCGTTTTTTGAATATCCGCTCTTTTCGCATGAAGTAAATCCGATCTGTAGTCTCCATCCTGCAAGGTGGAGAAACTTCTGGCGTCAATCGACATCAAGTATGTCGATTGTGCTGATTTTGTGCTGATTGTGCTTTTGTCCCATGTGCTGATTTTCCCCGCTCACCAGAAATATCTACGGTTCGAGATAGAAAATCTTCATTTTCAGTTTGTAGCTCTGCCTTTCGGACTAGCTACTGCTCCTCGAGTATTTACAGAGGTTCTGGTCCCTCCTCTAGCCATATTAAGGGCTCAAGGTATAATGATGAGGATTTTAGCGTACCTAGATGATCTGCTTTTGATAGACCAGTCAGTAGCACGCTTAGACCAAAGTATGGGCACCACAGTCAACTACCTGGAATACCTAGGTTGGATTCTCAACCTAGAGAAATCTTCCTTAAAACCATCAAGGAGATTGGAATACTTGGGTCTGATCATAGATACAGCCCAGAAGTGTGTATGCTTACCCCAGGCGAAGATCAGTGCCATAAGGGAGCGGATTCCGGTAGTTAAGGCAAAGAAGAATCCTTCTATTCAACTTTGCATAAGGTTGTTGGGAAAGATGGTGGCTTCATTTGAGGCCATTCCTTATGCTCAGTTTCATTTGAGACTGCTGCAAAACAGTATCCTATCGGCTTGGAACAAGAAGGTCCAAGCTCTAGATTTCCCAATGTGCTTGTCTCCAAAGGTGCACCAGAGCCTCAGTTGGTTGCTAACCAAGAGTCTGCAGAAAGGAAAATCCTTCCTACCAGTTACCTGGAAGGTGGTAACAGATGCCAGCCTTTCAGGTTGGGGAGCAGTCCTGGAAGAGGCGACTGTCCAAGGGAAATGGTCCAGGTCAGAAATGACCTTGCCCATCAATATTCTAGAGATTCGGGCAGTGCGCTTGGCCCTGAGGGCCTGGATGTTCAGATTACGGTATTGTCCTGTCCGGATCCAATCCGTCAATGCCACAGCAGTGGCCTATATCAATCACCAAGGGGGCACGAGAAGTAATGCGGCCCAGAGAGGTGAATCATATCCTAACTTGGGCAGAAAACAATGTACCTTGCCTGTCGGCAGTCTTCATTCCAGGAATAGAGAATTGGCAGGCGGACTACTTGAGTTGCCAGCAGTTGTTCCCGGGAGAATGGTCTCTTCACCCTGTTATCTTCCTGACAATATGTAAAATATGGGGGATTCCGGACATAGATCTGTTTGCGTCCGGGTTTAACAAAAAGATCGACAACTTTGTGTCAAGAACAAAAGATCCGCTAGCTTGCGGAACAGATGCCTTGGTATTCCCGTGGAATCAGTTTTCACTGATTTATGCATTTCCTCCTGTTCTGCTGCTTTTACGACTTCTTTGCAGGATCAAGCAGAAAGGGAAGTCAGTGATTCTTGTGGCCCAGGAGATCTTGGTTTGCAGAGATCATAAAGATGGCGGTAGGGGACCCATGGACCCTACCACCACGTCCAGACCTTTTCTCGCAAGGTCCGGTATTCCATCCTACCTTACAAATGCTAAATTTAACGGTTTGGCTATTGAGACCCACATTCTAAAGAAGCATGGGCTGTCAGGTTCAGTGGTATCTACCTTGATTTAATGCAAGGAAGCCGGCCTCCAGAATCATATATTAGAGTCTGGAAGGCATATGTCTTCTGGTGTGAATCCAATGGTTGGCACCCCAGGAAGTATGTCTTGGGTAGAATCCTTGACTTTCTACAAATGGGTTTACAAATGAAGTTGGCCTTGAGTACTATCAAGGGCCAGGTCTCGGCCTTATCAGTATTATTTAAGTGACCGCTTGCATTCTTTAGTTCGTAGCTTTATTCAGGGGATAACGAGGCTTAATCCTCCGGTTAGGTCACCCCTGAACCCTTGGAACTTGAATTTAGTTCTGTCAGCATTACAGAAACTGCCTTTTGAGCCAATACGACATATTCCCTTGGTCCTTTTGACAAGGAAACTAGTTTTTTTGGTAGCCATATCTTCTGCAAGAAAGCTATCAGAAATGGTGGCTCTTTCTTGTAAAGAGCCATATTTAATTATTCACAAGGAAAAGGTAGTATTGCGTCCTCATCCTAACTTTCTACCGAAGGTAGTGTCAAGTTTTCATTTAAACCAGGATATTGTTTTACCTTCATTTTTTTTCAGAACCCAGTTCTAGGGAAGAAAAGTCACTACATTATCTTGATGTGGTGAGAGCAGTCAAATTCTACTTAAAGCAACTGCTTAGATTTGAAAAACTGATGTTTTGTTTGTATTGTCTGAAGGTCCTAAAAGAGGACTGGCAGCATCAAAATCTACTATTTCTAAATGGATTTGACAAGTAATTGTTCAGGCTTATGGTTTAAAGAGGACAATTCCACCTTTTCAAATCAAAGCACACTCCACAAGGGCTGTTAGTGCTTCATGGGCTGTGCATCACCAAGCCTCCATGGCTCAAATCTGCAAGGCCACAACTTGGTCTTCAGTCCATACATTTACCAGATTCTATCAGGTAGATGTAAAAAGTCATGAGGATATTACCTTTTGGCGCAGTGTGCTGCAAGCTGCAGTATAAATCCTCTAATCTTATGGTGCCCTAATTTTGTTGTGTCTCCCTCCCTTCAGTTGGCATTGCGCTGGGACCGTCCCACATAGTAATTACTATGGCTCAGTGTCCCATGATGTACGATTAAGAAAATAGGATTTTTATAACCGCTTACCTGTAAAATCCTTTTATTTGAAGTACATCACGGGACACAGAGGTCCCTCCCCTCTTTCTGGTATAAACGTGTATTGCTTTGCTACAAAAACTGAGGTACCCCCAGTAGTGGGAGGGGTTATATAGGCAGTGGACTTCCTGTCTTAGGGTGTGCCAGTGTCCATCACCTGAAGGTGGCCTATAACCCACATAGTAATTACTATGGCTCTGTGTCCCGTGATGTACTTCAAAGAAAAGGATTTTACAGGTAAGTTGTTATAAAAATCCTATTTTTGGCAAGTTACCACAGCACCATTATCCTGTAGTATTTAAGATCAAAGATACAACTACTCCCAAACATAGCCAAGTATTATTCGCCACAAATTTTTTTATTGTGCATTAAAAAAAATAAAAAAATAAAATAAAATTAGACATGCTATCTTAACCAAAAAGTGCATTCTATGCATCCAAAAATATAGAAAATATTACAAATCAAATCATTATTCAACCAAAAAATAAAATAAAGGCCTCATGCATGTGTCTCGCTTCTTAATATAGCGGGTCAACAAAAACAAGAGTTGGTGAAAGCAGGGGTCTGTCATCCAGAGATAATTCTGAATAACATCTGGATTATTCTTCTGGAGCTCCCGCAGCAAAGGCATTTGACATAATTGGTCACGATTAATAAAGTAACCAATTTTTGGTCCAAGAACTACTCCTCCTCTTGTTCCTGGACTGGACTTGGGTCAAAGCAATAACTCCAAGGCCAATAATAAATAACACGTTATCTCCTCCGATTCCGCAACATGTCTGGTTGACAAATAGGCGTTCAGAAACGAACTGAAAAGCGCAAAAAGAGCTGAAAAACCACGTAGTACGTCACTGCGTTTGTGTTTGTTGGCCAACAATTCCTTGCCGTTTGTATGCAAGAGAAAATCCAGGCACACGCCTTCGGACAAAAGTCCAAGGTTTCGTCAGCGGAAAATTTAGCCGTGTGTACAAGGATTAAGTCATTTATAAGTCAGTTTATACAGTAAGTACCCAGTGGCAGCCTTATCTTTAAACCGTTACTAAACCCAGGACCCTGCATTCACTATATATGGTCTCCCACAGTACACAAAACATGGTAAATGCAATTATTTTAGTAAATATAAACTGCTCAATACCCTTTTTCATTAGCAGTCTTATGACTTCTCAGCCATGTGCTGATCACATGCACCCCCCCCCCCCCCCCCCCCCAAAGGAAAAAAAAATAAAAATCCTTTCTAGCAATACTCCCCAAACTGAGCATGTGCAGAGTGCCCCCAAGGCTCTGTACTGTAAAGAGAACGGGGGGGGGGGTGGAGAATCGGAAGACAAGAGTCTTCTAAACAGTGAGTAATAACAAGCATGCTGTTATTTTCTGAAGAATGCAATATGGCAACCTGGAGACATTCTGTACACAGATGGTGCAAAGAGCCCCCAGCCCCAAAAATATAAAAAAACATTTCTGATAGTGTGATTGGCCTAACTTTTTTCCCCAGAAGTCTGCACTAAAAGTCAGATTTTAGGCATCCCCTGCAGCAAAATGTAAATTTTTGGTGAGATCCTCCCAAAGGTAAATCACGTCTAAAAGGATGCAGTCCCTGCCGCTTTCCTCTCTAGAATGCTGCAAGTTCAGCAGCTGATAATTATAGTCACTTATTATAGTCATAGTCACATAGTAATTATAGTCACTTTGCACAAGGACACAAACAGCCAGCTATTTTTTCTCCTAAACGTGCTTAGGTAAATGTCATGCATGGGAGTTTACTCCCACTGTAACAAAAGTGTAGTTACTCTTTTTCTGTAGCAGTCAAATGAAATACTCCTTCCTGGTCAGTGAAAGACATGCCTGAGATCACGTTGTTTGAGGATGTCTTTGCAGGTCAACTGTAAACTGTTTGTTCCCTGCTTGAAATGATATTGGGCAGATTAGATTTCAATCATTTTGCAAGAAGTTCCTAAAGCAGACCTTTTTTTAAACTTAATGCTAATGTGTAACTAGTAACCATCATTTAGAATCCACACTCGTTTTAGACATTATTTACAAGATTATCACAATGTAATATAGTGAACTGAAAAAAACTTTTTATACGATGAACACTGCCATTTTTTTTTTTTTTTTTTGTCATGTAGACACGCAATGCTCTATGAGCTCTTCAGTTATTTTTTTCTTTTGCCAGGAGTTGATCTTCTTTGTGATAGAGATGTGGATATGGCAACAAGAGTGCAAGATTTGCTTGAGTTCCTCCATGAGAAACAGCAGGATTTGGACTTGTCAGCTGAACAGCACCGAAAACACCTAGAACAGTGTGTTCAGCTTCGTCATCTTCAAGCTGAAGTTAAACAGGTATGCCACGGAAGTTGCACAGAAGTTTAATTTAATTTCTTCTTTGCTTGTTCTTCTACAAATGCTTAGTGACATTTACATAGAAAACTAGTTTATGGTTCTTATGTGAACTGCTTGCCTGAGCCTGGATATTTTTAGGCTGCAAATTGCTCAAAACTCTGGATTGGAAATAGCTGTTATGGAAGCTATATTGATTTTGAATATATTAAGGCTATTTTGTTTCTAAATGAGATTTTGTGCAGTATTATATTCTGGCTTACATAGACCTAGATCAATTACAACAACTAGGCAATGTGAGGGTTAACAAGAAGCTGGTATTATAGTATGTGAAAGCATTGTAAAATTATTCTTATTGCTTCTAGATCTATTTCAACATGTTAATTTTCAGTGACATTTGCTAGTTTTGAGTCTTGCTTTTTCTAACACTTGTGTGAAGTACAACATAAAAAGATTATCTTAATTGTACAGTACAGGACAAAGGACTTTTATTGGTTTAAATGGAGCTACCTTCAGTTAATTTGACACTGGCGAACAGAACTGTTAAGACCACCATATAAGCTCTCCCGCTCACTGTAGTCCTCAGTTTTTTTCTAGTGTCCCTAGGTGATGGATATCTTCTCTCTACTTGGGGAGGATATTAATCTTTTTTTTTTTTGATTCTTCTTGCAACTTTGCTACGTAGCAGCCCCTTTTAGCAGCTCTGGGATCATACTCTATCAGAAATGGAAGACGTGGGAAAAATTGCTCCAGGTACTGAATGCTCCCTTAGGGCTCCTCCTTGGCACATTGTAGAACATGTTGTGTTTGCTACAGGTTGCTATACAGGTCCAGGGCAGTGGCAAGTTGCGCTGGTGTTATCTAATTCCTGAAGACCCTAGCAGGGGTGTAATGTGCGTTTCTTTTTCCTTTTTTTTTTTTTTCTTCTAAACTATGGATTGATGTTTACCTGTACTAAGCTGCCCTGTGCAGTGGTCTGACACACCCCTTCCACAGTACTACAGTCAACAATGCTCATGCTCAGTGAGCTCAGCATTACTGTCAGATTTCAAGGTAACCCAGACTGCTGTGCTCTGTGTGAAAGCAGTAGTCAAACTAACTACACTTAAACATGAAGACATGGGCAGATTTATAAAGCAGTGCTTATGACATTCACCAAACATTCACTGAAGGTGAGTATTCATTGCGCATGTTTATACTACAGTGATACCTCGTAGTGAATGTTTTAATGTCACATCCGCTGCTTTATAAATATGTCTTATAGTTAGGCTTCCATTGTGCTTCAAATTGCACAACAATGTGTTTGTCCAGCTAATGCTGTAAATCATACTTTTTCAGCTTTCAGTCTTTTATCTTGATCTAGGTACTGGGTTGGATCCGTAATGGAGAATCTATGCTGAATGCTGGGCTCATTACAGCCAGCTCACTACAGGAAGCAGAACAACTTCAAAGGGAACATGAACAATTCCAGCATGCAATAGAGGTATCAATGGTTAAAAACGTAATTTATTTTAACTCTGGTGGCGCAGATTGTATGTTTAACTCATGATTGACATAGTGCAGTGATTTCATTCTTTATTGGATAGCTCAGTCTGAAGTTCTATTAACCATTTCAATACCAGGCACTTTCGCCCCTTCCTGCCCAAGACCATTTTTAGCTTTCAGCGCTGTCACACTTTGACAATTGCGCAGTCATGCAACACTGTACCTAAACTATATTTTTATCAATTTCTTCCCAAAAATAGAGCTTCCTTTTGGTGGTATTTAATCATCTCTGGAGTTTTTATTTTTTGCTAAACAAACTAAAAAAAGACCAACATTTTTGAAAAATAAAGTTTTTCTTAGTTTCTGTCATGCACTGATGGGCTCTGAGGCACTGATATTTAGAACTGATGGGCACTGATGGGCACAGATAGGCAGCACTGATGGGCACTGACATTCGGCACTGATGGGTGGCACTGATTAGCACTGTGGTGGGCTCTTACTGTGGTGGGCACTGACACTTTGGGGCATTGCTGGCATCTTTTAGGCACTGATTGGCACATCTGATGGGGACTGTGCTGATAATGTGCTTATCAGCTCATGACCCCCCCTCTGACAGGGAGAGCCGCTGGTCAGCTCTCCCTGTCAGTGTGAACAGAAGAATGCCATTTACCAGCACTTCCTGGTTTAAGCAATGATCAGCTGTGATTGGTCACAGTTGATCACGTGGTAAGAAGCCTCTGTCAGAGGCTCTTTACCACGATCAGAGATGCTGTGTGTCAGACTGACACGCTGCACTAGCGTTCGCCACATGCCGGTATGTTATCCTGCTGGACATTATATGACACTCAATCAGGATAACAGAACCACCGCCCGGCCATCTATCTACTATAGGCCAGACGGGAAGTGGTTAAAGTATAACTTAATGTGGTTCCAAAGCCACAAGGTTTTTCACCTTTAATGCATTCTATACACTAAGGTGAAAAAACACCTGTACTGCAGCTCCCCCTCCCCCCGACCCCCCTTTTTCTTACCCGAGCCCGATCCAATACAGTGATGTGCACGAGCACAGCTGCTCCAGCCACTGTCTCTCTTTTCATTGGACAGATTGATAGCAGCAGGAGCCATTGCCTCCAATTGCTGTCAATCAAATCCTGTGACACTGGGGGCGGAGGCCAAGACCTGCTGTCTGTGTCAATGGATGCAGCAGCGGGACTCAGGTGTGAGCCCGCATGAATGCCCCCAGGAAAACTGCCTTTCCGTGGGGGGAATCCGATGAAGAGGAGGGGCCTGAAGCTCCATCAGGGGGGACACCCAACAGAAGAGGATTGGGGCTGCTCTGTGCAAAACCATTGCACAGAGCAGGTAAGTATAGGCATGTTTGTTATTTTTTTTTTAAATATAAAAAAAATCAAAGGTTTACATCCACTTTAACTACTTCAGCTCCAGAAGGTTTACCCCCCTTCATGACCAGGCCATTTTTTTGCGATACGGCACTGCGTTACTTTAACTGAGAATTGCACAGTTGTGCAACACTGTACCCAAATAAAATGTATGCCGTTTTTTCCCGACAAATAGAACTTTCTTTTGGTGGTATTTGATCGCCTTTTGTGATTTTTAATTCCCTGTTTCGTCTTTCAGGACAGAACCATAGAGAGACCTTGGCTCCTCCCATCTCAGGAAACACTGCCTTACATTTCAAGATTTAAGCCTCACCGTCCTCCCGGCCCCTCAGTTCTGGTGTTTGCCCCAGGCAGGGCGACACCGCTAAGGGTCCAAGGGCTAAACAGCCAGGGAGGCTGAGGCCAAGCGTTTCCTAAACGGGGAGGGGGGGAACCAAGGTCTCTCTTTCCCTCTCTTCTACCCTGCAGTCTGAGAGGCTAGTGAGCCTGGGTACCTGGATGACTGCATATTGCACGCCTCCAGCTTTTCTTGCCCGATGGTGGCATAAGGCGAAAGTACATTGGGGCCTCCCTGCATTGTGCAGCCAGCAATGGAGCTTTGAGCGCTGGGTCGGATGGCGGGTGACGTCGGATCCGGCGGGGGTCAGTGCTTCCGTCTGACCCGCAGCTTCCGGTTCTGGCCGCGGGGTTTGAAAGCGGGCCGTGCGTCGGGCTGGTGCTGCCTCATTTCTGCTGTGGGGACAGCACACGGAGGAAAATAAAACCACTGATCCTCAGCGGGAAATGTCGGATGCGGAGGCTTCACAAACTGCTCCTGGAGAATCCAGCACCAGCCACTCAAAGGTAAGAGGAACCCTGGGGTAGTGTTCCCTTACCCTTTTCCCGTAAGCTCCACGGGTGTTTGTCTCCCTTGGTGGTGGGGGGGGAGGAATGGATGCAACTAGGACCCTGGTGGTGGTTGATCCTGGGAAGAGCACCCCTGGTGGCTCTCTGTGTGAAGTGCTGGTGGTCAAGTTGGGCTTTCTGACTGCTCTTCTTTTCGGGTCTATATTTCAGAGCAAGTCCACAGATAAAGTCAAGTCGCCCCACAATTCCTAGAAAAAATGTCCTTCATGCAGAGCCACGATGGGGGAATCTTGGTCCATGGCACTCTGTAGGGAGTGCATAGAGGGGTTAGTGAGAGAACAGTCAGCAGAACAATGTTCGGATCTAGCAGCGTCCGTCAAGGAGCTTTCTAGCACCATGCAGTCTTTTAAGTCACCTTTCTCTAGATTCCAGTTGCCACAGCCCCAGTTTAACCCTCCACCAGCACAGCAGAGCATTGCTCCAAGCTTAATGGATGCTCCCTCTGGGAGCGGAGAGAATCCAGGAGGCTCCAGAGGAAATTTAGGAGCCAGATAGCATTTCTTCAGATTCCCCAGGGGAGTCGGAGGGAGAGGAAGTGGATGGGGAATCCACAAGAGCCTCTCACTACAAACTTTCTCTGGAGAAAGTGGAGGAGCTCTTAGGAGCTATCCATACCACCTTAGGAATCCAGGCGAAAAGGAAGAATTTGTCGCTCCACGACTAGATGTTTATGGGCCTAGGGGAACATAAAAACAGGGTGTTTCCGGTCCATGATGTCTTGGTCGATGCCATCCAAAAGGAGTGGCAAGACCATGAAAGGAAGCCTTTCTTTTCAAAAACTCTGAAATTAAGCTTTCCCTTTGCAGAAGAGGAGGCGCTAGTATGGAATAAATCTCATAAACTAGATGCAGCCTTTTCACAGGTCTCCAGGCATACTGGCCTGGCCTGTGAGGACATGGGGGTGCTCCCAGATCCCATGGACAAGAGGATGGACTTACTCTTGAAAAAATCCTGGGATTCATCCCTGGGTAACCTCAAGCACGCCATGGCGTCCACAGTGGTGGCACGGAACATGGAATATTGGCTGACACATATTAAAGCGCAAATCGAAGCAGGAACGTCTAAAGAAACGATCCTGTCTTCTTTTCCCATGCTCCTAAAAGGGGTGGCTTATCTTGCGGATGCCTCGGCAGAATCAGTGCCTATGTCCGAAAAGTCTCGCCCTCTGAGGAAGTTTGAACCCCCAAAAACTAAACGACAGAAGAAAGTTTGGGGGCAGAAGGGCAAAGAGCGTGAGGGGGGGCTATTTTTCACCCTCCTGAACAGCCCAAAAAGACCAAATGACGGAACCACAGTGGGAGGAAGATTGGGGTCCTTCCTCCCACAGTGTGAGATGACCACCTCCAACCAGTTTGTATTTGGGATCATAAGAAGAGGATACCGGTTGGAGTTTTCCAAACCTCCACCACACCGAGCTGCCAAAATGCGCAGAAAGGCCATCAGCCCTTCTTTGCTTCTTACGGGAGTGGTAGTACGAGTCCCAACAGGAGAGACCGGCAGAGGCTTTTATTCCCACATCTTTGTGGTCCGCAAACTGTCTGGAAAGTTCAGGCTCATCCTGAACCTGAAGCCTCTGAATGTCTTTCACCTACAAGAGGTTCCGAATGGACTCGATCTACTCTGTGAAAGCACTTCTTCCCCCAAACTGCTTTATGGGATCGAGAGATTTGAAAGATGCCTATCTGCACATTCCCATCGCAGAAGGATACCAGAAGTTCATCAGGTTGGCAGTAAATATCAGAGAAGGGACATTTAACTTACAGTTCAGGGCCCTCCCCTTTGGGCTATCCTCTTCCCCCCCGCATCTTCACCAAGGTCATGGTGGAGGTCCTGGCTTTTCTGTGACTCAGAGGCATCTCAGTAGTCGCACACTTAGACGATCTGCTCCTGTTTGCCTCTTCCCCCGGAACAGTTGTCTCGGGATCTACAGGTAGCAAGAGGCATCCTGGAAAATCTAGGGTGGCTCTTGAACCTGGAGAAATCCAGCGTGGTTTTGTCACAAAAGGTAATTTTCCTGGGCTACATGATGGATTCAACAAAGCAAAAAGTCTTCCTTCCCTTAGAAAAGATCCAGAAGATGGACAGGGCAATGTTGTTACTCCAGGGCAGCCATCAGCTTTTTTTACAGACATCTATGTCAGCTTTGGGCTTACTGACATCCTCACTCCCAACAGTACAGTGGGCAGGGCTACATTGTCGCCCTTTACAGCTGTTCATCCTGAGGGTTTGGGACCAAAGTCAGGGGTCTTTGGACTCCCCGATAACAGTGCCGAGTCAGGTCAAGAGATCCCTCTGGTGGTGAAGAAAGTGGGCCAATCTTTCAGAGTCTGGATTGGGTCCTACCAGTTTCCAGGACTATCACGACCGATGTGAGTGGCACAGGTTGGGGCACATCTAGATTCCCGGATGGTTCAAGGCACCTGGCTGAGAAAGGACGCAAAGAAGTCCTCGAACTGGAGGGAACTGAGAGCTATAGCCTTGGCACTCAGAGCCTTTCAGAGGGAACTTCAGGGACAGCACGTGCGAGTCCGATCGGACTACTCCTCCAGCGGTAGCCTATAGCAACAGGCAGGGAGGTACCCAAAGAAATAGATCCCTGTGGGTCCTGGCGGAAACCATTCGCAGGTGGGCTGAAGCAAACATTCTGTCCCTTTCGGTGGTATATTTTGAAGGGGGAACAAAACCAGGTAGCAGATTTCCTCAGCAGGAAAATGCTGAGAGAAGGCGACTGGGTTTTGAATCAGGACATCTTCGAGGCAGTCACTCGGAAGTTGGGGGTGCCATGTGTGGACCTCTTTGATTCGAGAGAAAACAGAAAGGCGCATCTCTTCTTCTCCCTGAACAGATGCGACGGGGCACTCGGAGTGGACGCACTGGCTCAGAGCTGGGATTTCTCCAAGTGCTATGCCTTCCCCCCCCCCCCCCCCTGTACTGATTCCAGCAGTCCTGAGAAAGATCCAGTTGGAGAGCACAACTCTCATTCTGATCGCACCACATTGGCCCAGGAGGCCGTGGTTTTTCATCTTGAAGGGCCTAGCGGTGGAACCTCCCTGGATTCTGCCAGTCCAGGATGATCTTCTTTCTCAGGGGCCAGTCTGTTGTCCTCAGGTGGAATGGTGGAACCTCGCAGCTTGGCTACTGAGGTGGAATTGCTGAGGGGCAAGGGTTTCTCGGATTGTTTAGTGACAACCCTCCTAAGTTGCAGAAAAAGGGAGATGCAAGCTATCTGCCTGAAAGTGTGGAAACGTTTCAATAGCTGGTGCACAGAAAATTGCTTTGATGTGCGCAGCTCCGTAGCGGTATTAGATTTTCTGCAGTCAGGGGCAGACAAAGGGTTAGCCCTTACCACCTTGAAAGGACAGGTATCCGCTTTTGAGCATTTTTCTGGAAAAACAGCTAGCAACGGATCCATGGATTGCCAGGTACCTTAAAGCCTTAAGCAGGCAGAGACCAGTCAGAGTCTCCCCCTTCCCAGTGTGGAATCCTTCTTTTAGTTTTACAGACCTTCATGGGGGAACCATTTGAGCCGTTGGAGACCTGCACGTTAAAATTGATCACCCTCAAAACAGTGTTTTTAGTGGCGATCACTACGGCAAGGAGAGTGAGTGAACTCAAAGCCCTTTCAAATAGGGCACCTTTTTTTCAGGTGTTTCCGCACTGTGATTTTTAAAACCGATCCGGCCTTTTTGACAAAGGTGGCCTCTAGTTTTCATAGAGGCCAAGAAATTATTTTGCCTACCTTCTGTTCAAACCCTGTGAGAGAACAGGAACATATTTTTTATAAATTGGACGTTAGAAGGTGCATCCTTCAGTACTTGGATAGTACAAAACAGTCTAGCAAGTCTGATTCCTTTTTTGTGTTATTTTCAGGGGCTAAGAAAGGATCCAAAGCCTCTAAGCGTACAATAGCCAGATGGTTAAGGTTAGCCATTATTCAGGCTTATGTAGTCGGGGGTTGGAGCCCCCAGAAGGTATTAAGGCACATTCCACCAGGGCAATGGTGACTTCTCAAGCAGAGTGGGCTGGTGCTTCTCCAGAGCACATCTGTAGGGCTGCAACGTGGTCCAGTTGGTACATGACAACGTGGTCCATGACACATCGTGTGATGTGTCATGAGGATAAACACTGCAGTTTTGGTTACTGAACCCCCCCCCCCCCCCCGATTCCCTCGTGAAGACTGAGGAGAAGAATTAAATTCAATACCTTCGCC
Organism: Lithobates sylvaticus; assembly: GCA_028564925.1. Lineage (NCBI taxonomy): Eukaryota > Metazoa > Chordata > Amphibia > Anura > Ranidae > Lithobates > Lithobates sylvaticus. The sequence goes on from CM053030.1 coordinate 324,149,820, forward strand.
ATCTCCCCATCCTTTGTAAGCAGATGTCTTTCCTCATTCTTTATGGGGCCAATATGGTCTGTCCTAACTTTTTTACTGTTTACATACTTAAAGAATTTCTTGGGATTTTTTTTTTGCTCTCCTCCGCTATGTGTCTCTTGTGTTCTATCTTAGCCGCCCTAATTGCACGCTTACATTTCTTGTTGCATTTTTTATAAAGTCTGAATGCTGATGATCCCTCGACCATGTATTTTTTGAAGGCCTTCTCCTTTGCTTTTATATGCAACCCATGGTATTTATGTGAGCTTCTCAGGCTGCAAAGAAGTGTAGTCCTGTGCCTGTTGCTGAGAGTGCCTGCCAGAAAGGAGCCCTCCCACACTCCAGACAATGATAGACCAGAGCTGCACATCAACAAGACCCGCTGTGTGAACAAGTAGCAGTCTTGGTCTGGACCCCTGCCTGGCCATGCTCCCAATGCGTTTCACTCTTCCCACCAGAGCTTACTCATGGGAATGGCTTGTTCTGATGTGCGGCTTCCGGGACCTTTAGCTCTTGGCCTCAGGTGATAAACCGCGATATAACAAATTCTCCTACATAAGTTGTACCTGTTTACAGCCGTCTTTCCCCTACATCCATTCAAAGTGAAGAATTTACACAGGATCTCTCAAGTCTGAAAAGCAGGGGGTGGAGAGCTGAAGTTACATCAGTGAGAAGGGCTCTGAGCTGATTGGAGGGAAAGGACACACCCTCTTCACACAGCACACAGGAGTAGAGCTAGGGCTGTCAATCCGCTAGAGCTCCCTCCCCTGTCACCATTTCTTTCTTGGTGTCAGGAAAACTTGTCAGAAGTGGTTCATGCTGATAGCAGAGGAACGAAGCAGCAGAAAGAAATGACACTTGGACAGCTTTCACACTGAAATCGCCGGCCGTCAGTGCTAAAGTGATGCTTGTTTTAGGCCACTAGCACGGCACTTTTAACCCCAGAAAAGGGTTACAAGCTCCAGTTTTGCTGCACTTTCAAAGGGCTGCCCATTCATTTCAACACACTGCCCCAGCGTAAAAAGACACACTGGAATGAATGGGAGGCTGTTTTCCAGGACTCAGTAAAGACCATTTGCAGTGCTAAAGCGCCTAAAAGCTGTGTGAAAGGGGTCTTAGTGCTCTGGATTGAGACAAGTACAGAGTATAGAGAAATATGCTTTGTTCATATTTTATGTCTGAAGTTTACAACTTTAAGTATTTTTTTAGCATCATTATCTACTTTACCTACTTATATAATTAAGAAATTGATAACTATTTAATTGCTAGAAACAACTAATAATATTTTTATTTTTATTTTTTTTGCTTTAAAGTAGTTGTAAACCTCAGTCATAAAATCTGGGCAAATTGCATACACTGTATCTATAGTGTTTTACTTATATCTTCAAAGCTCTAAGTGTCTTTTCTCTCTGGTTCTTTGTTCCCTTGTTATCAGCATGAGTCACTTCTATGAAGTTTTCCCGACATGCGAGATATTTGTGTCGGGGAACGGATCTCAGTACACGGCTGGTCTATTGACAACACAGTTCTTCTGCTGTGTGTGTGTGGGTTTCTATTCTCCAATCAGCTCTCTCACACTTTAACTGAAGCCTCTCCTCCCCCTCCTCTTTAATACTAACAGATGGAGGAGTATTTTAACACGATTCTGCCGTTTTGAAGGGGTGTAGGAAGAGAGCTACAGATAAACCTAGTAAATCCTATGTAGGAGGATTTGTTTCATCTCTGTGCATCATTGGAGGCTGTTCAGTTAACTGGGTATATGTGAGGGTTTACAACCACTTTAATTTCAACTAATGCTAGTATAATGATTGTATGTTCACAAGATTCACAATCTTACACTTTCTGTTGAAATGGTGTAATTTGTAGGGTCTTTCAATATATTTTCAAAAATAGGGCCTTTGTTATGTCGGTGTGAGAGAAAATCTTTGCAAATAAAATCTATTAGGTACACTATTGTTTCTACAACATACATTTTCTCTAACATAAGTTTCACAACTTTTTCTCTCCTTTCAAAAAAATAAAGTATATAATTTAAAGTACAGTCCTCTAAAAGCAATATCAAAATTGACTGTTGACTGCAAAAAAAAAAAAACAGTTGTTAGACAAACTAGCAAGTCCAAAACCTGAAAAATGCCCTGGGACTCAAGGGTTTACATAGGTTAAAAGTGCTGGGACTCGAGTGGTTACTTTTTTTTTTTCTTATCTTATTTTTATTTTTTTTTATTCCAGAAAACACACCAAAGTGCCCTGCAGGTGCAGCAGAAAGCCGAGGCTTTGCTACAAGCCAACCATTATGATATGGATATGATCAGGGATTGTGCAGAAAAAGTAGCCTCTCATTGGCAACAGTTGATGTTAAAAATGGAAGACAGACTGAAACTTGTAAATGCTTCTGTGGCCTTCTATAAAACCTCTGAGCAGGTACCTAAATGTGTAGTGAATTTTACATTGCATGCCTCCGTTTTACAACTGTAATACTTGAAGTGATTTTAAATTCTAGTTTAAAAAAACAAAAAAAACAAACATGTTATACTTCCTCTGTGCAGTTGGTTTTGTATAGAGCAACCTGGATCCTCCTCTTCTCGGGTCCCTCTTTGTTGCTTCTGGCCCCTCCCTCCTGTCGAGTGCCCCCACAGCAAGCAGCTTGCTATGGGGGCACCCAAGCCAAGTCACATCTCTGTTTGTCCATTCAGACATGAAGCCCCCGCCTCTCCCTGATTGGTTAACTGACTTTGACAGCTGCGGGAGCCAGTGGTGCTGCTGCTGTGTCTCAGCCAATCAGGAGGAGAGTCCCGGATGGCTAAGACACTTGTGGACATTGCTGGAGAGAGCTGGGGCTCAGGTAAGTAATTATGGGGAGCTGTGGAGGCTGCTACACCCAGCTATTTTTATTTTTTAATCTTAATGCATAGAATGCATTAAGATAAAAAACATTCTGCCTTTACAACTCCTTTAAACACTTTTTCAGGCAAAGATAGAAAATGCTTGGTTTAGCATCCTTGTCATTTCCTATGAGCTTTAAATACAGCAAAGCAATCTTTTCTTTTAATGTAAATGAGCGTACCTACAAAAAACTGAAATTGTGTTATTTAAGATTATCAGGTGAGAATAAAGAAATAGCCTGAAAAAGAAAACTAATACAGCCACTACATCTAAGGAGTGGTAAGTGGCTATATTTGAGAGATTTGGATTGGTTCATGAGAAACCAGCTGATCCTTTAGAAGACCTTTTATAACCCGACCAATCCTGCCATTGCCTAGTGCATATAATAAAAAAAGTTTGCAGAGTTGCTAATGCTATTCATGTATTTTTCAGGAAATTGACAGTCATAATATCTCCTTATATAGTGAGACTGTCACACGATTGGGTCAGCATAATTTGTCATGGCAATTTAATTACATTATAATAGGAATTGGTCCAATTGAAAATAATTAAAGGATAAGTTGAAAGAGAAGTAGGTTTTTATTTTTTGCTTAATCATACTTACCTAGGTCAAACTGATGCTGCATCTCTCCCCCACCGCCTCTTCACTCAGCTCCCCGAGAGGAAAGCTGCTCTGCTCCTGCTCTGTTCCTCAACGCTCATTGGAGCGCTGAGCTGTGGAGGGGCAGGGATCAGCCAACTCAGCGTCTTGCTGAGACTGCCATCAGTCAAGGTAGCTAGCGTATACAGACATCCTAAGTCTGGATGACACGCTGCCTCGACTGATCCTGGTGCCGTCAGCGGAGAGCGGACATCAGACCGCTCTCTGCTGAAAACATGTCACAGGATTGCAAAATTAATTGCACTCCTGTGACCCTTAGGAGAAGCCCAGCCGAAAAAGCTCAGGCTGTACTTCTTTTAAGGTAAAAAGTAAAATTATTATTATATATATATATATTTTTTTTTTAAGTAGAAGCCTGGAAGCAGATTGCTGGTGCCCTGCCGAACTCCTACAGACTGTCAGTGTAAGCTGTCTGCCCACATCGTACAGGCAGGCAGTTTCACAAAGACAGGAAGAATCCATGAACTACTAGAGCGCTCAACAGTGCCCTGGTAGTATTTTTCTGATAAGTACAAGCCAACAGCTGCAAAGGCTGTTGGTACTTGTAGTTCATTCACTCACAGAACTCTGTGAATGATGCAGCCATGTGGGCGGAGCCCTGCACAGCCATGCTTTTTTCAAATAGTGACAGCAGGTACGGAGAGAAGATTCCTGGCCTGCTGTCACAGGGAGTGCAGGGAGCCGCTGCAGGATCGGGAACATGTTATATGCTCCACCCTAAATGGGTGGTGCGTGTAACATGTTCCCAAAGGTGAACTTAACCTTTAAATCACTTAGTGTTATGGGTGACAACTGTCTCCTGCTTGTGCTCCTGTTTTGCCACCCTGTCGCATGTGCTTCTGATGGGTAACTACAAGTAGTTGTATCAACACAGATTGCACAAATGTCCACTGTTGTCACTTAATGGTTGCTGGTTCTGCGCACTGATGGTTAGCCATCACTGGAGCACATGCTTGGAAGTAGCTAAAAGAGGCTGGGCAAGGTCAGCCGCACTGAAATGAAAATAAAATGGTTAAAGTGTATCTAAACTCAAAAATGTAATACATTGTAGCCTATTACTCTTTAGCTAAGTTGGCTTGTTTTATTGTGTCAGGCATTTTTCCTTTATTTTTATCTGGTAATCCTGTAAAAATATTTAGTCAAAATAGAATTGCATTGCACAAGTGCAGTTATAGAGCATTGGGTATGCTTTTCCTGGGAACAAGGGAAAGTCAAGTTCCACCTGTGTGCTTAAGAGATGTTGGCATAGTTTTGACTGGTAACCATAAATTATTCTTATCTGATATAATTTTTTTTCTAATTTAAGGTATGTAGTGTTCTAGAAAGCCTCGAGCAAGAGTACAAGAGAGAAGAAGATTGGTGTGGCGGTGCTGACAAACTTGGTCCAAATTCTGAAACTGACCATGTGACTCCTATGATTAGCAAACACCTTGAACAAAAAGAGGCCTTCTTAAAGGTCTGTTGGTTTCATTGTTAACATAGTTGAAAATGTCTCCCTGGGAGTACTTCCGTTTTCTGTACTGAAGTATTATCCTGCAGTTTGTGAAATTTTAAAAATTAAGGTGTCGATAAAAGATGTCAGTAAAACAGTATATTTTAAAAACAATTTTTCTAAGTCTAGGTTCACACTAGCGCTGCTGCATAATCCTGTGTCTTAGTGTGTTTTATAGCACATTTATGCACATTGTTCATGCATTTTGACATCATTGTTTCTAGATGAGAGAGACTGGACTTTTAGGAAAAAATAAGAATAGCACCAAAAAATGTTTGTACGTGTGTTTTTCATGTGTTCCCATTGAAGTGTATGCAATTAAGGCAGGGTTCACACTGGTACGACACAACAGTTGTACCACTTTGGATCCAACTTTGCCCTGCAACTTAAAGTCCAACATGCGTCCAACTTCAATGAACAGGGATCCGACTTTGATCCCCGACAATACCAGGCACTGTGTCTGGCATGCATCTTTAGGGGGAACTCCACGCACAATGTAAAAAACAAACTGCATGGGTTCCCCTTCAAGAAGCATACCAGGCCCTTCGGTCTGCTATGGATTTTAAGGGGAACCCCCCCCCCCCCACAACATTTCTTCGCCCCCTCCCAATTCCATACCAGACCCTTATCCGAGCACACAGCCTGGCAGGTCAGGAAAGGAGCGTTTGTCGTACCAGTGTGAACCTGGCTTAAAACACACTGGTGTCGAATTACTAAAACTGGAGAATGCAAAAGCTGGTGCAGCTGTGCATGGTAGCCAATCAGCTTCTAACTTCATCTATATTGTGATTTCCATTGTTGTGCATTGCAGTACGATGGTAGATGCACAACAGATTGCATTAGTGTGAACATGAGGACCTAAATTCCTCTGTACATTGCAAGGATTGTCACAAACTTAGTTGCTGAATTGCTAAGCCTATTGCTTTTCCCTGGTAAAATATGTCGCCGACACACCTTGAATTCTACTGCAAACACCAAAGTGCAACATTTCACCAGATGAATATTGATATTTTCATTAAAAAATGGGTTTACAGTAAGAACAAAAGTGCACTGCCTATGTGTGTGGCCCATGTTGCATGCAAGGCCAGACAACTGTTATTCCAGCACCCTAGCAGCAAGGGCTATGCCAGTATGATATGCAATGGGGATATACAGCTGCTATTAGCTGACGCATTCATTCCAGTCCGTACTTAACGAGTGTGATGAGAATCAAACTGCTAAAATAACATGATCATTGCTAGTGTTGTAAAATGAACAGCTGCCAATTACAGGAAGAGGGAGAACTTTTCTGGGAGTTTTGTGGACATTTGTGTACAATAATGCCTCGATTGTAGCCATGATTACAAGGATGCATATTTGATTTTATTTATTTTTTGCCAGTTTTAGAAATACATCGGTGGCTGAAGGTTAAAATAGATTTTCTTCTATATCATCATTAAATTACTTTTGCTGCAATGATATATCCGTTTTATTTTATAAAGCTCAATTTACCACTTTTATTTACATGTATTTATTTTTTAAATTGTCCTTTTTGGCTGGGTTCACACCTCCAACAAAACCCACATGCAATTTTGCATAGGTGTGAACCCAGCCTTTATCCTAGCAAAATCTGGGTTCTTGTATAGATTGCGCCTCATTAAACCTGAACTGTGCTCGGGTCTCCATAGAACAAAAGACCTGTGCTGAGCAGCTCTAGATACATTCTTATTGAAAAAATTTCTTCCGCCTGAAGTTCTTGCTTTTTCTTTAGTTACCAGTGCAATAAAGAGTGAAGTCATACAATAAATAAAGGACAGGGTACTTAGGTGGAGGCATGAAAAAGAGGGTAGGACAAATATGCTGCTTAGCTAAGTTGACAATCTTTTTGGTAGTTCACCAGAAAAGGAAGACAGTCAATACATGTATGCCCAGCCTAACGGTGCACTAGTATCAGTAAAATACTATTTCTTACGGAGCAGGCAAAATAAAGCTTATTCATTTTTGTAAACTGAGATAAGAGCTAGATAAGATGTGGTATCATAGAATTGGCAAAGAAGTGAAAAATCACTGTGAAAATGATACTGTTACTTTTGTTCTTGGCTTTTCATTTACTTAACCATTTGACTGCTAGGGATATGTGGCTGTATGTTATGGTAATCAAAGGGTTAAAAAAAGATAACTTTCGCTTTCGTTCATTGACGGACACAGCAATCCGCAACTTCATCTTGACCTTAAGGTTATATCGCCACCTTCAGGAGAGGACTAGGCTGAACATGTAAAAACAGCAAAACTGCACAGTACTGCCCAGGGGCGGTCCTACTGGCTATAACCCCTCACACTGCATCCAGAAGCTCAGTTTTTTTCTGCCTAGTGTAGAAGGACCTGGCTCCCGGTGGGGACCATTGGTCCTGGGAATTTTTTCATTTTTTCTGCATTTTTGATTCCTGTGATCTACAATTAACAGCCGGGCTGGGTGACAGGCTGGAAAATACAGTTCCTGGTAGTCTCCCCAGCCTGGTCATCGAGCGTAAGCAGATCTTAGCTACGCGCTAGGTCGGCCACGACATGCCCCGTCTGATCCAGTGGCGGCCGGTGAGCTATATGCTCTGGGGGGAACACATATGACCGGGCTACTGCGGTCCATGTCACAGTGTGCCATGGCCGACAGCCACCCCGTACTGCTCGGGTAATGGGTCTGTCCGTGGAATGCGTCCAGCAGTCCCTGCAGGAGGGGTAAGTATGGTTCCACCTGTCTCGGCAGGATGGAGTAGCTGGGCAATCCTGGGAGGTCGACTAGGGTATCTCTCACTCTCACTTTCTACTCTCCCTGTCCCTTCCCTCGTCCCCATGCTATGGGCCGCTGTGTGGTCTGCTGGGGGTCCTCCGGGGGGGGGCTCCTAGTCCTGGCAGGGGGCTGCGCTGGGTGTTGGTGGTCCGCTCGTCTTTTTCCCTATTTCTTGAGCCATAGTGGGGTGTTTTAGTGTGTACACCATGCAGGGACCGCAGAAATTTTTCTGTAGCCACAACCATTTTTCTGTAGCCGCAGCCAGTTTTTCCCCTTTTGGCCATTTTCTGTTAGTCCGGCGGCCATTTTCCCAGTGCCCTCAGACGTTTTTTGCTGAGGCAGCTGGTGGCCATTTTCTAGTAGCCTCAGCTTGTTTGGCCTCTAGCGCTTGGTGACTGTTTTCTTTCTGAAACAGGGTGAATTTACACAGAACACCTCATGGCTGACACAGGGGACATCGAACGGCTGCCGCACAGTGCTGTACCTGGGTCAGGGTGGTGAGTCCTGGGGGGGGGGGGCCCTCAGTCTGTGGCAGCTAGGAGGGTGGGCTTTTTGTGTGACTTGCCTTAGGTCCCTTAGTGGTGTCAGGCGAGTGTGGTTCAGCATGGCGTCAGAAGCTGACGCTTCTTCCCCAGACATCCCTGTTAGGAAAACCGGTTCCCCGGCACCTACGGTGCCTATGGACGCTCTGTCGGCGGTCCTAGAGTCTTTTGTTGCCAGGGTCGAAGCTGCGCAAGGGGGGTAAAAACGCCCCCTCCCCCACCGTCTTCTGGGGAAAGCTCTGATTCAGACTCAGGCCCCGCTGTTGCAGGCGGCCCCTGTTCTGAAGTTTCAGATGATGTAGACCAGGACCGTTCGTACCGTGAGGATGGCTCCGTGTCCGTGTCAGCGCAGGAAAAGGTGCTTGTAGGTGCACTTATCACAGCGGTGCGGGATACCCTAAAGATGGAGGATACAGTGGGGGCATCTACAGAGGTGTCGGTCTCCCTTTTTGGGTCCCACAATCCGGCCTGCACGCCTAGGGTGTTTCCTTACCGAACTTATTTTGATACGTTTATTTACAAGGAGTGGGAACACCTTTTCAGTCCCGAAGCGCATGGTGGTGCGTTACCCCTTTGAGGAGAGTTTCCTGAAGAAATGGACATCTCCTCCAATTGGGGACCCCCGGTATCCAGGTTAAATAAGGTAACCATAATTCCGGTGGAAGGGACCCCTGCTTTTAAGGACCCTGCCGACAGGAGAGCGGAGGCGGTTGCCCGGTCCATGTTTGCGGTGGCGGGGTCAGCATTGCAGCCGGTGTTAGCCACAGCCCTGGTGTCCCAGACGCTTACTGAATGGCCTAAATTGTTGCACCTTGAGTTGGAGAAGCAACAGGCTTCCCCGGTCTGCGTAGAAACTGGAAGACCAGTTGGTGCATGGCCTTAAGTATGTCTGTGATGCAGCCTTAGATACGGCCCCCTTGCTCTCCAGAGCCTCAGTATCAGCTGTGGTGCTACGTCGCCTGATTTTTCTAAAGTGCTGGTCTGTGGACCAGGCATCCAAGAAGGCACTAGCGGATTTGCCCTTCCAGGGAGAGAGGCTGTTTGGAGCCTCGCTGGATGACATTATTGAGAATGTTACTGGGGGTAAGAGTACGTTGCTCCCACAATCCAGGAAAGGTAAGGAGCCAAGGGCCCTCCTCTTCCGCCCGGGTCGGCAGGTAAGCGTTCCCAGCCCGATAAGGTGCCCGCTGTGGGACAAAAGTCTCCCTGGTTTCGCAAGCCAAACAAGCCTGCAAGCAAATCTGTTGCAGCATGAAGGTTTGCCCCCGCCCGACTCTTGGGTGGGGGGGTCGCCTTCGGGAGTTTGCAGCTCGGTGGGTCTGCGAACTGGTTTCATTAGGATACAAGAGTTTCTTTCTTGTCCGCCAAACAGATTTTTTCCCTTCTACCTTCATCCAGTTCGTCGGGAACCCTTGTTTGGGGCAGTACAGGACCTGCTACTGCAGTTTTCAGGGATTCTACTCCAATTTGTTTGTAGTCCCAAAGAAGGAATGGGACCGTCTGGTCCTGGATCTCAAGGCCCTCAACAGCTTTGTGAAAGTACAAAGGTGCAGGATGGAATCAGTTTGCTCCGTGGTCGCTACACTCCAGGGGGATTTCCTGGCGTCCTTGGATATCAAAGACGCATACTTGCATGTCCCCATATGCGTCAGGCATCAGAGGTTTCTGTGATTTGCAGTCAGGGACGAGCACTACCAATTTGTAGCTTTCCCTTTTGGCCTAGCCACCAAGGGTCTTCACTAAGGTGCTAGCCCCAATTCTGTCTTTGCTAAGACAGCAAGGGATTGCAATCATGGGTTACCTGGACGATCTCCTTCTGAGAGCAGCTTCCGCCTCAGAATTAAGGGAGGATGTGGCGATCACCATACAGACTCTTCGGAGTTTGGTTGGGTACTGAACCTCCGGAAGTCGGTGTTGGTGCCGACTCAATGCCTGGAGTACCTGGGCTTGCTTCTGGACTCCTCAGAGGCAAGAGTCTTTCTCCCTTCGGACAAGCTGCAGACTCTTCAAGCTGCGGTGACGTTTTTGGCGTCCCGCAGGTGGTCATACCTGCGTTTTTGCATGCGAGTCTTTGGTCTCATGGTAGCCACTTTCGAGGAAGCACCGTATGCTCAATTCCACACTTGAGTCTTGCAAAAGGAGATCCTGTCCAAATGGGACAAATCTCCGTTATCTCTGGATTGTCAAATTTGGGTGAGCCAGCTAGTCAGGGATTCCCTGATCTTGTAGCTGAGGTCTCTGGCCCTTTGGTCCGTGAAGTCGTTCCTTCCTCTTCATTGGATGGTGATCACAACGGACACCAGCCTGACCAGTTGGGGTGGAGTTTCGGGTGTACAGTCGGGTCAGTGTCAATGGACGCAGGAAGAATCCCACCTGCCGATCAATGTGCTGGAACTTCGGGCGATCAGGCGGTGCCTCTCCACATGCTCACAGAGGCTGCAGGGGCGCCGGGTCAGGATCCAGTTGGACAACGCCACGGCGGTGGCGTATGTCAACCATCAAGGAGGAACAAGGAGCTTGACTGCAGCACTGGAGGACATTCACATCCTGCGGTGGGCAGAGCGGTGCGTGCCGGCTCTATTGGCCGTGTACATTCCGGGCGTAGAAAACTCGCAAGCGGACTATCTAAGTCGTCAGATGCGGAACCAAGGGGAATGGTCGCAACATCCAGATGTATTTTGGCTCCTTTGCCTAAGGTGGGGCCTCTTGGCTCCTTTGCCTAAGGTGGGGCACTCCAGATGTGGATCTTCCGGTGATTATGATTGCCCCAGATTGGCCTCTGCGTCCTTGGTACGTCGACAGTGCGAATGGTGGCGGATGTTCCTTGGCGGCTGCTGATGCGAGAGGACCTTCTGTCGCAAGGTCCAATACTTCATCCTGCTTTACAGTCGCTGGCTTTAATGGCATGGCTGTTGAAAGTCAGGTGCTAAGGGACCAAGGTCTGTCGGATTTTGTTATCTCCACTATGCTGAGGGCACGGAAGTCATCTTCTTGGGAGATTCTTCATCGTACGTGGAAGGCCTACATCTCCATGTGTGAGGAGATTGGGTGGCGTCCATGTACATATTCAGTTTCCAGAATCCTGCTGTTTTTGCAGCAAGGAGTGGATCAGAAACTTGCCTTAAGCACCATTAAGGGGCAGGTATCAGCTTTTGGCTGTCTTTTTTCCAGCGACCTTTGGCGACTCGTTCCATGGTGCGTACGTTTGTTCAGGGGGTTCGACATGTGATCCCTCCGGTTCGACCACCCCCCAGTGGGATTTGAATCTGGTCCTCTCGGTACTTCAGAAACCACCGTTTGAAAATATTAGGGAGATCCCCTTATTGACACTCTCTCAAGTGTCAATAAGAAAGTAGTCTTTCTAGTGGCTATTACATCTGCAAGGTGGGTTTCTGAGTTGGCGGCCTTGTCATGCAAGTCTCCCTACTTGGTCCTCCACAAGGATAAGGCGGTGCTGCGCCCGCAGCCTTAGTTTCTTCCAAAGGTGGTTTCGGCCTTTCATCTAAATGAGGACATTGTGCGTCCGTCTTTATATCCTCGGCTGTCACATCCAAAAGAGGTTGCTTTGCATTCCGTGGATGTGGTCCGGGCTCTGCGGGTGTATCTGCTATGGCTCCTTTTTGTAGGTCCGACCCGCTGTTTGTATCGGTGGATGGTCCAAAGAAGGGCCTGGCGGTCTCCTCTGCCACCATTTCTCATGGATCAGACAGATCGTGGTTCAGGCTTATGCCTTAAGGGGGCAGGCGCCCCCCTTTCCTGTCACAGCTCATTCAACCAGGGCAATTGGTGCCTCCTGGGCTTTCCGACATCAATCGTTTGATGTATGCGCATCGTCGGATGCTTGCTTCGGCCGCAAGGTTTTGCAGGCGGCTGTTTAAGGTTGCAACTCCTCCGTTGAGGAGCTCTGGTTGTTATGGGTGGAGTTATTTTCTTGCTTTTCCCACCCCTCGTTTTTTTGACACTGCTTTGGGACGTCCCTAAGGTCAAGATGAAGTTGCTGTGTCTGTCAATGAACGAAAGAGAAAATAGGATTTTTGTACTCACCGTAAAATCCTTTTCTCTGAAGTTCATTGACGGACACAGCACCCACCCCTCCTATTTATGTTTGTACTGCTTTTTGACAAACTGAGCTGCTGGATGCAGTGTGAGGGGTTATAGCCAGTAGGACCGCCCCCTGGGCGGTATTGTGCCGTTTTGCTGTTTTTACATGTTCTGCCTAGTCCTCTCCTGAAGGTGGCGATATAACCCTAAGGTCAAGAGGAAGTTGCTCTGCCCGTCTATGAACTTCAGAGAAAAGGATTTTACGGGGAGTACAAAAATCCTATTTTGTAGCAGTTGTGAACTTGTTTTAAACACTTTGTTAGCCTGTGCTCTGTAAGACCTCCTTTACACGGCTGGTTAGCCACATACACTAAATCAGGGATCCTCAAACTACGGCCCTCCAGCTGTTGCAGAACTACACATCCCATGAGGCATTGTAAAACTCTGACATTCACAGACATGACTAGGCATGATGGGAAATGTAGTTCCTGAACAACTGGAGGGCCGTAGTTTGAAGACCCCTGCACTAAATTCTAGTGACAGGAATTGGCGGGTTCTTTCCACTTGAATGGCAGGAGCCTGCCAATATTGATGGTCGCTCAGTCTTTATAAGCCAATGACAAGCTGACAACAGCTGTTGCTGTTTGCATGTAGCTGCACACCAAGTGGTTACCTGCAGTTAGGGACTGATATCCAAGCCAAGGATGCTTCTGACTGTGCCCAGGCTCAGACATCCATTCCTAACTGCAAGTAACCCTTTGGTATGCAGCTACATGCAAATAACTGCTGTTACTTGCATACAATTATCATTCCAGACACAAAAATCTGCGGATTCTTGCTGCTGGAATCTGAAATATGCGGCCAAATGGCCGTGTCCAGGAGATCTAATGCAAAAGTAATCTGGACTCTCTAAAGTTGCCTAATAGAGTACCAGTCACCTGCACTGTACTATCACTTGGGGGATTTGTCAGTGCTGTTGTGATAGAAGAACTAAGTTGAAATAATGTAAAAACAAGCTTATAGCCCAACTCCAGGAAACCATAAAATGATCCCTTTTAGTGTGCCCACCGCTTGTTTTGCCTATGGGAGAAAAATGCCTTTACTTATGATCCTCCAGCAAATGACACTCAAGTGGTGGATTGTCCCTTAGTGTCCCTTTTTTGTTCAGTGCAGGGCATGGTGGGAGAAGATGCTGTGGGGACTAGTCAGGCAGCCGGGGGGAATGAAATGTAAACTTTTTAGGCTTGTCAATAAAAATTCTGCCACTCAGTCTTGGTTGGATGACCAGGTGTTACATCACACTAGTGGTCATACACTCTAACGCCACTTCTGCCTAGAGCCCTTAAATACTTAGGCACTCTTGCTTTCTTTTTTTTCTTTTTTAAACCATTTATTGAATGATACTTTCAAATAACAGGGTGCATAGCTTACAAAGCACATGAAGAAATATACATAAATGATGATTTCTCATTACAAGTACAGTCTAACAATCCGTCAAACAGATAAACTATAACATAAGCTGTCACCTTTATGTTGCAATAAGTTAAACCATAATTGTGAGCTGACATCTAAAAAAAAAAAAAGGTAATGTGGGCATCCTACAGACAAATCATAAAAGAAAATGTGATATTCATCTATTGACAGTTATAGTATGCATTGAGTTACACCAAACATTTCAAACACCTTCTATCTATGTATAGGACTTTGTCATAAGGTATGATATGCTGGTAATAGTGGAAGCAGCATTAGAGGGGAATGAATAGGTCATTGAGGCAGTGTTACTCTTTGAGAGGTATGTCAATGTACAAGCCAGTGCTTAAAACAAAACGTAATTCTTCATGCAAATGTTGAAATGTTTGTTGCCTCTGTCGTCAAATCCCTTGGCATAGTGCATGTTAACTCTTCCCAGTCTTGCCACACCCGGGGACCCGAAGATCTGAAAAGACTTTCAAAACATTTCCTATTTGTGAATTATTAAGTGTGCAATATGACGTATTTAGTATGAGAGTAGTATGATGATTGGGTCAATCCTGAAATGATTTTCACTCTCCCAAAAATCTTTTTATCAACTCTATCCAGTGGATTAAGAGTTTGCAAAAAAGTGGACAATTCCTATGGTAGTCCCTGCCATCTCTGTCCTAATTAAAGTGCATATGCACATGCTGCAAAAGACACCTCACATGTGTGCCCTTTCAAGGAAGACCTCTTGATTGGTCAGGCACTTGACCAAATCTTAAGAGGTGACCAGAGGTAAAGTTTTGCTTCCTCAGAAAAGGGTCACAAAATTTGCCTCCTCAGGAGCTCCTGCAAATCACAAGTTCAACCCTTCCTTTCTACACTTGGCTTGACCGACAAAGGCCATCAAGTCCACTCGAAAGCCTTATTCACATTAAAGGAGCACGCCCTCACTTCTAAGAGTTGGGGGATGTCTGTTAGTTTGCATCAATCTTGGTGACAGACATCGCAGACCTGTGGTTTTAAAAGATACAATAGATTTCATAACTCCACATAACCACTTCACTGTTTTTTTTTTTTTGTTTTTGTTTTTTTTTTGTTTGTTTTTTTTTTTCAAATCAACCCAAAAAAAGCACAGTGAGATATGCAAAAGACCTTAAACCACCTCTTGACCTCTTGTCACAGGAAGCTGTTGTATCAATACCACCACAGGACAGGTTTAAGGGATTGTACTCAGATCTGTTCATGGTTCAAAAAAAACAATGGGGGAGGTATCCATTCTATCCTGGACTTTAAAGTCCCTCAACAAATTCCTTTACATTCCAAACGTTTCATATGGAATCTGCAATGTTAGTAATGGTCTTACTGGAACAAGGGAAACACGTGGCATCCATGGACATACAAATACCTGCATGTGCCCATTTACTCACCTTATTAGTGATTTCTACACTTTGTAGTGGTAGACAACCATTTCCAGTTTGTTGCACTGCCTTTCAGCCTCTTCTGGTCTCAGGTTGTTCACATAGATCTTAGCACCCTTACTTACCCTTCTCAGAACTTAGGCATCCATGCGACAGGCTGTCAAGATGACCTTCTCCTGAAGGATTTATCTCTCTTATGTCTTGTACACACGGTCGGACATAATCCATCGGACAAAGTTGTCGGAAAAGCCAATCGCTCCGAACGAGGTGACATACAAAACCTACGAGGGGACTACGTAGAGGCCAGTAGCCAATAGCTTTCGTCTCCAAATTTCTTCTGAGCGTGCGTGGCACTTTGTGCGTAGGTATTCGCTATACACGATCAGAAAAAGTCAGATCGGATTTTGTTGTCGGAAAATTATAGATCCTGCTCTTAAATTTTTTCCATCGGAAATTCTGATGGAAAAAGTCCGCTAGAGCCCACACGCGAGAGGATTTTCCGACAACCTAATCCGATCTGACTTTTTCCATCGTAATATCCGACCGTGTGGATGGGGCATTACCACTCAGTGAATATCCAAAAGACAATTTAGCCTCTTCAGGCCTTTGGCTGAGTGATTAACTTATTCAAATATGTTCTCCAGCCCTCCCCTGGGCCTAGAATACTAGAATCATTTCTTTTTTGGCAGAAAAGAAAGTTGGTTCTCTCTGTAAGCTCATGCTCGACAGCTGACATCCAAAAGCAATCCCACAGTGAGATTTTCCAGGAGAATTCTGGGCCTAATGTTGCCCTCCTTCCAGCCCAATTCAATTTTAGAACTCTCCAGCTGAACATTCTATTGGCATAGAATAAACCAGCACTCTCCCTCTCTCCATGGTCCTTTCTTACCAGACAAGGAAGTCCTTGTCCTGGTGTATTATCAATTCAACCCAAAACTGTCCATGAATTGCTCAGTTTTTTTATTTTTTTTTCATTCAGCCAGCCAACTTCCCCACTTATACATTCAAGGTGGATGAGAATATCCTCCACGGCGTGTCGTATTCTAACTGCCATCAGAATATACTGATCAGCACTGTAGCCCATAGGCTGCATGAGTTGTTCGAGTGGATATTTTCAAACAAGCCCACTTATTTAAATGTAAATTTGCTAGTAATGGCATACAGTAGAAAAGTGATCAGTGCAACTTAATAATTAAAATAAAGTACAATCATCAAGGAATATGTTCCTCTGTGCAAATATTGCTGTACTAAAATGTGCAAGGTTTCAGTGCAGGGTGTTATGTGCAAAATAAGCAAGTATAATCCTATGCAGGGATATAATCCTATACAGTGCACATATCCATTGCTTATATAATGACAAATAATGAACAAACTGATGATAATTATCAATCAATGAAAACTACATAGCAAAAAATATAATAGTGGAATAGTCCATTTACTCATAAATAGACAAGTGAAGCATGGAAGTGCAGGAAGTCCTTCAAGCAAGATCTTCAATGAACAATCTCCAATGTGTAATCTTCATGTACACCACTTAATGCTCTCTAGACTCTTACCTCAATCTAGATATGTTGCTTTTAGAGATCAGGTTTTGTTTGACTCCCTATCTCATTTCTTGAGGTGCTAAAATGGCAGGGCAGTACAAATCCCCCCCCCAAATAACCCCATTTTGGAAAGTAGACACCCCAAGGAATTTGCTCAGAGGCATGTTGAGCCGATTGAAAAATTACAAAAAAAATAAATGTTTACACAAAGTTGTCACTGAAATTATATATTGCTCACACATGCCATGGGTATATGTGGTATTACACCCCAAAATACATTCTGCTGATTCTCCTGATTACGGGGATACCACATGATAGAGACTTTTTGGAAGCTTAGCTGCATACAGGACCCCAAAAACCAATCACCGCATTCAGGCTTTCTAAGGGCGTAAAATGGCGATTTCACTTCCTCACTGCACCTATCACAGTTGCGGAGGCCATGAAATGCCAAGATAGCACAACCCCCCCCCCCAAATGACCCCATTTTGGAAAGTAGACACCTCCAGGCTATTTACTGAAAGGCATGTTGAGCATTTTGCAGCTCTCATTTGTTTTTGAAAATGAAGAAAGAAAAGGATTTTTTTTCTCATATCGGGCCCCTTTTGCAGCAACGGTGCTTCCCTGAGATCCTAATTTGGTTCTCTGCCTTGCAGAAGCCACCCTTTGAAACGCGATAGAGATTAATGTTAGCAAAGTAGCCTTTTTAAATAAAGTATGCTGCGCTAATAAAATCCACTCTGTGTTAAATTGTGCCACAAATCACATGTATTGTTTATCATACATCTTTACCACTTTCTTGTGACAGTCAATACCACAAGTGCCATAAACAAGCAAAGACATCAAATTGTGAACTTGTGTTGAACAATTGTAACTGTTAAATGATAAGTTCACCTTAAAAAAAAAAGAAATGCACTTCTTTTTTTTGCAAGTAAAAAGTTTTGCACTTAATATATATAGAGCGCTCAACAGTGCCCTGGTAGTTCGAGAACTACAGGCCAACAGCCGCAAAGGTTGTTGGTACTTGTAGTTTCCCATCCACAGAACTGTAAATAAATGAAGCGGCTGGGTGGGCAGGCCCGTGCCTTTTTTAAATTGTGACAACAATTCATAAACTCGTGACATTTTCTAAATACATATGTAAAATCACAAAAATTTAAAGAGATATAGAGAGATGATGGATGCAACCTCTCCAAATATACTGGGACATATAGAAGCAGTGCATCACAAATCACTGATATCAGTTTAAATTAGTCTACATTGAGACCCTTAGGGAATCGGTTTATCAGCTTCGTAGATCCACCTGGTTTCCCTTCTAGATAAGGTTCTCTTCAAGTTATCCCCTCACTAGTGTTTATGAACATTTTCTGTGCTTCAAAATTGTAAATCAGTGGGGTTCTTGTTATGGGTGGAACAGTGATTTCAGAAATTGACCCTCGAAGATGGTAAATGTGCTCTCTCACTCTGACATCCAGTTTTCAGGTGGTCCTTCCTGTATGCTGGAGACCACAAAGACATTGGTAGAGAGGCACATTCAAAAAAGGCTCTATGTCAATATTATTTTGGTTATTCCTCAACACTAATCTTTTCCTCATTTTACAGTTTTGCAGACAAGATGTCGGCTGCACGCATCAAACTTTGTAATCCAGAAAGGTTATTTTATTCTTATTACTCAGTAGTAATAGGTGGATCTGTTGCACTCATAACTAACCTGTTACCCAATGTGCATATATAGTTAGGTTGAAAAAAGTCTATCCAGTTCAACCACAAAAAAAAAAAAAAAAAATCATACAATCCCATATACCTAATTCTATACCCACAGTTGATCTAGAGGAAGGCGAAAAACCCCAGCAGAGCATGATCCAATTTGCTACAGCAGGGGAAAAAAAAATATTCCTTCCTGATCCCCCGAGAGGCCATCGGATTTTCCCCCAGATCAACTTGACCTATAAATGTTAGTACCCAGTTATATTATGTACATTTAGGGAAATAATCCAGGCCTTTCTTAAAGCAATCTACTGAGCTGGCCAGAACCACCTCTGCAGGGAGTCTATTCCACATTTTCACAGCTCTTACTGTGAAGAAACCTTTCCGTATTTGGAGATAAAATCTATTTTCCTCTAGACGTTAAGAGTGCCCCCTTGTCCTCTGTGATGACCTTAAAGCGAATAACTGAACACCAAGTTCGCTGTATGGACCCCCTTATATATTTGTAAATGTTGATCATATCCCCCCTTAATCTCCTCTTATCAAGAGTAAATTCAGTTCCTCTAATCTTTCCTCATAGCTGAGCTCTTCCATGCCTCTTATCAGTTTGGTTGCCCTTCTCTGCACTTTCTCCAGTTCCCCAATATCCTTTTTGAGAACTGGTGCCCAAAACTTAACTGCATATTCCAGATGAGGTCTTACTAAAGATTTGAACAGGCACAATTATATATTTCTCTCTGAACATACCTCTCTTAAAGTGGAGGGCCATCCTGAAAAAAAAAAACTTCATAAAAATGTTAATAAAAATTTAAAATGAAAAAAAAAAATATATATATATTTTTTTACTTACCAGAAATGGCTGTTGCTAGGCAGATCGTCCTTGTTCCGCGGAGCTGTTCTGTCTTCTGCTCCTAGCGCCGTCTTCTAGTGAATGGGGCGCGGTGTGTTATGGGAACTGTGTGTCGCGTTCCCCATTCACAAAGCGCTGCGCGACTCGCGCATGCGCAGTAGGAAATGGGCAGTGAAGCCAGCAAGGCTACGCTGCCTGTTTCCCTTAGGTGGAATGGCGGCGCCGGGGACCGAGACCCGATCGGTCTCGGGCGGCCGACATCGCAGGCAACCAGGACAGGTAAGTCTGCTTATTAAAAGTCAGCCGCTACAGTGTTTGTAGCGGCTGACTTTTAATTTTTTATTTTTTTTCCCGGCTGGCCCTCCACTTTAATACAAGAAATGACTTTGCTTGCTTTGGAAACCGCAGCTTGGCATTGCATGCCATGCCATTATTGAGCTTATGATCTACCAAAACCCCCAGATCCTTCTCCACTATGGATCCCCCCAGTTGTACTCCCCCTAATATGTATGGTGCATGCATATTCTTAGCCCCCAAGTGCCTAACTTTACATTTATCAACATTAAACCTCATCTACCACATAGTTGCCCAATTAGACAGAGCTTTGAGGTCGGCTCAAAGACATCCTGTAAGAACATTATTCCACTGCATAGCTTGGTGTCATCTGCAAAGACGGAAATGTTACTTTTGATACCAGACCCAATATCATTTATAAAGATATTAAAAAGTAAGTGTCCCAGCACTGAACCTTGGGGTACACCACTGATAACCTTAGACCATTCAGAGTAAGAATCATTAACCACTACTCTCTGAATTCTGTCTTTTAGCCAGTTTTCTATCCATTTACAAACTGATATTTCCAAGCCTGTAGACTTTAGCTTACACATGAGCCGTGTGTGTACGGAACTGTATCGAACGCTTTTGCAAAATCCAAGCATACCACGTCCACCGCTCAAATCAAATCAGGTTTGTCTGACAACTTCAGTATTTCATGAATCCATGCTGTCTGTTGCGTAAAATATTTTTTTCCTGCAAGAACTCGTCTATGTGGTCTTTTATTAATCTCTCCAGTATCTTCACAACTATAGAAGTTAAACTAACATGTCTATAGTTACCGTATTTATCGGGGTATAACATGCACCCCAAGTTTAGGAGGGCATTTTAAGGAAAAAAAGTTTTAGGAGGGAAGTTTAGGGAAAAAAAAAAAACTTACATTTAAGCATCATTTGCAGCTTGCCCAGTGTCATTTGCAGCTTGCCCAGTGTCATTTGCAGCTTGCCCAGTGTCATTTGCAGCTTGCCAGCGTCATTTGCAGCTTGCCAACGTTTAAATTTGCTGCCGAAAAAGACAGAGCGCCACCGAAAAAAGACAGAGCCATCTGTTCGGCTCCGCTCGCAGTCCCGCCTCCCTGCTGTTTCAGGAGCGAGCGCAGGGAGGCGGGACTGCAAGTGGAGCCGAACAGTAGCCTCGGTCTTTTTCGTCTGCACTCGTTCTTTTTCGGCCGCGCTCGTTCTTTTTTGGCGGCGCTCGCTCTTTTTCAGTTTTTTTGGGGGCGCTCAATTTTTTTTGTCACTTTTTTTGGGGGGGGGGGTGGGGATCGGCGTATAACACGCACTCACGACTTTCCCCCTCAATTCTTTTAGGATCCATGGGTGGATGCCATCAGGTCCAAGTTTATCCACCTTTATTCTGTCTAAATATTTCTGAACCATATCACTTTTGATCCATTGTGGATTTGGGGCTGTGTCACTACCACCCCCATTATGGACATGAGCTCCCCCATGCTCCTTTGTATACACAGAGCTGAAGAAAGTATTTAACCACTTGCCTACCAGGTACGAACACCCCCTTCCTGACCAAGCCATTTTTCAGCTTTCAGCGCTGTCGCATTTTGAATGACAATTGCGCGGTCATGCAAGGATGTACCCAAATAAAATTGTTATCATTTTTTCCCCACGAATAGAGCTTTATTTTGGTGGTATTTGATCACCTCTGCGGTTTTTATTTCTTGCGCTATAAACAAATTAAGAGGGACAAGTTTGAGAAAACGCAATATTTTTTACTTTTTATTATAATAAATATCCAATTTTTTTATTTTTTTTTAAACAAATTATTTCCTCAGTTTAGACCGATACGTATTCTTCTACATATTTTTGGTAAAAAAAAATCGCAATAAGCGTCTATTGATTGGTTTGCGCAAAAGTTATAGCGTCTACAAAATAGGGGATAGATTTATAGCATTTTTATTATTATTTTTTTTTTTACTAGTAATGGCGGCGATTTGCGATTTTTATCGTGACTGCGACATTGCGGCGGACATATCGGACACTTTTGACACATTTTTGGGACCATTCACATTTATACAGCGATCCGTGCTATAAAAATGCATTGATTACTGTATAAATGTGACTGGCAGGGAAGGGGTTAACACTAGGGGGCACTGCAGGGGTTAATATGTTCCCTATATGAGTGATTCTAACTGGGGGGGGGGGGACTGACTGGGGGAGGGGACCGATTGGTGTCCCTATGTACAAGGGACACACCATCGGTCTCCTCTCCTCTGACAGGACGTGGATCTGTGTGTTTACACACACAGATCCACGTCCTGCTCAGTTACCGGGCAAACGCGCGCACGCCCCTTAGTGGCCAAAAAGCGAGCGCCGTCACAAGAGCTGCACCGTCCCGCCGTCATTTGACAGTGGGCGGTCAGCTACTTGTTAATAAATTAGCCTTCTCTTTGTCCCCAGTCGCCCACTCTAGATTATTTTGTAAAGGGCCTACATGCTCAGACTTGACCTTTTTACTATTAATATATTTGAAGAATTTTTGGGGTTTTGTCCTACTATCTTTTGCAATCTGTCTTTCGTTTTGAATTTTTGCATCCTTAATTTCCTTTTTATACATTCTGTTATTCTTTGTAGCATTTAAATGGGTGTGGGTGCTTTCCTATACATGTGTATCTCAAAAAGATGTGAATTTTAATTTATTTCAGTAATTCAAAAAGTGAGACTCGTATATTATATAGATGAATTACACATAGTGATATATTTCAAGCATGTCCTTCTTTTAATTTTGATTATGGCTTGCAGCTAGTGACAACTCAAAAATCAGTATCTCAGAAAATTTGAATATTACATAAGACCAATTAAAAAAAAAAAGGTATTAATACAGAAATGTTGGCTTAGTGAAAAATATGTCCATGTACAGTATTTTATGCACTCTGTACTTGGTCGGACCCCTTTTTGCATGAATTACTGTTTTAGTGTGGTGTGGCGTGGAGGCGATCAGCCTGTGGCACTGCTGAGGTGTTATGGAAGCCCAGGTTGCTTTGATAGTTGCCTTCAGCTCATCTGTGTTGTTGGGTCTGGTGTCTCATCTTCCTCTTGACAATACCCCACAGATTCTCTATGGGGTTTAGGTCAGGCGAGTTTGCTGGCCAATCAAGCACAGTGATACCCTGATTATTAAACCGGGTATTGGTACATTTGGCAATGTGGGCAGGTGCCAAGTCCTGCTGGAAAATGAAATCCACATTTTTATAAAGCTGGTTAGAAGGAACCATAAAATGCTCTAGAATTTCCTGGAAGAGGGCTGCACTGACTTTGGACTTGATAAAACACAGTGGAAAAAACACAAGTGGATGACACGGCTTCCCAAATCATCACTGATTGTGATGCACTTCACACTGGTCCTTATGCAACTTGGATTCTGTACCTCTTCACTCTTTCTCCAGACTCTGGGACCTTGATTTTCTAAATGAAATGCAAAATTTTACTTTCATCCGAAAAGAGGACTTTGGCCCACTGAGCAACAGTCCAGTCCTTTTTCTCGGTAGCCCAGGTAAGATGCCTCTGACTTTGTCTCTGGTTCAGGAGTGGCTTAACGAATGTGACAGTTGTAGCCAGGGCTAATGCAAGGATTTTTGTCTACTTATGCTAAGGTGCATTTTGGTGCCCCCCCCCACCAACCATCCTCCTGCTTCTCCCTACCCTCCACAATGCAAACCCCCACCCCACATGAATCAAGAGATTGCGAGCATGGCACAAGAGATGGGCAGAGAACATACATGGTGCAAGAGATGGGCAGAGACTGTGTGCATGGCGCAAGAGATGGGCAGAGACTGTGTGCATGGCACAAAAGATGGGCATAGACTGTGTGCGTGGCGCATGAGATGGGCAGAGACTGGGCATGGCGCACGAGATGGGCAGAGACTGTGGGCATGGAGCACGAGATGGGCAGAGACTGTGGGCATGGAGCACGAGATGGGCAGAGACTGTGGGCATGGAGCACGAGATGGGCAGAGACTGTGGGCATGGAGCATGAGATGGGCAGAGACTGTGGGCATGGCGCACGAGATGGGCAGAGACTGTGGGCATGGCGCACGAGATGGGCAGAGACTGTGGGCATGGCGCACGAGATGGGCAGCGACTGTGGGCATGGCACACGAGATGGGCAGAGACTGCAGGCATGGTGTAAGGGCAGGAGGACTGGTACAATATTCACAGCCAAGGGCAGGAGGACTGGTACAATATTCACAGCCAAGGGCAGGAGGACTGGTACAAAATTATTCACAGATTCTGACACAATAAAGCTAGAAGCAGTTTACTTGGCCTACCTTCCACAGAGATGGTATGGACAGATCTTTATATGTGGTAGTACATGTGCCACTTACACTCTTCCTGGGCCCTCTAATGGTTGTGTCCAGGCAATGTGAAGAGACTTCCTTTGAATGCACTGGAGCATATCTATGTTAATTTCCATAAACTGGATTTTCTCAGGCCCATTGTTGAGCTTCATCAGTAAGTGGACCTCATTTTTTTTATTTTCTAAATGCTTTTTAAAAGCGTATAAAAATGAATGTAAATAATTTTATATTTACTTTTTCAACATTTCAAAGCACCAGTGGTGAGGCAAAGGGCCACAAGACTGAGCTGCTTGTTTCAGTACAAGCTTTCCCACGTGTACAAACTTCCCAAATAGCAGTTGAGATCAGTCAGCTGGTTGAGGCTGGTCCGTCACTGTATGTTGAATTCAAGAAGAAGCGCAGCTCTGCGAGAAGACCTGCTGTGACACATCCCTCTGGTACAAGTCGCAGAATTTTTACAAACCATGAATGACATGATTGAACCAATGCATAATTTTTTTGAAGAGATACAAAAGAGAGGGCCAAATGCACATGTTGCTCTTATGCTCTTTTATCGACCAAATAAAGGCCTGATGGGACTTTACATCAAGACTTAAAGTATAACTAAAAACAAAAGTTTTTTTTATTTTAGTTTTGAATTGAGTGGAGAGGGATTAGAATACATATCAGTTTTTATTGCTGTAGGTGCCCACGTTAACCACTTCAGCCCGGACCAATTGGCAGCCAAAGGACCAGGCCCCTTTTTGCGATTCGGCACTGCGTTGCTTTAACTGATAATTGCGCGGTCGTGCGACGTGGCTCCCAAACAAAATTGGCGTCCTTTTTTTCCCACAAATAGAGCTTTCTTTTGGTGGTATTTGATCGCCCCTGCGGTTTTTATTTTTTGCGCTATAAACAAAAATAGAGCGTCAATTTTGAAAAAAAATGCAATATTTTTTACTTTTTGCTATAATAAATATCCCCAAAAAATATATAAAAAAAACATTTTTTTTCCTCAGTTTAGGCCGATACGTATTCTTCTACATATTTTTGGTAAAAAAAATCGCAATAAGCGATTATTGATTAGTTTGCGCAAAAGTTTTATAGCAAGGGGATAGTTTTATAGCATTTTTATTAATATTTTTTTTTTTTATTAGTAATGGCGGCGATCAGCGATTTTTATTGTGACTGCGACATTATGGCGGACACATCGGACATTTTTGACACATTTTTGGGACATTTGTCATTTATACAGCAATCACTGCTATTTAAATAGCACTGATTCCTATGTAAATGACAGTTGTAGTGAAGGGGTTAACCACTAGGGGGCGGGGAGGAGTCAGTGTGACGTGTTGTGTTTTTTTTTTTACAGTAGGGGGGCGTGGCTGTACGTCTGACGTCATTGATCGGCGTTCCCGATGACAGGGAACCGCCGATCACTGACAGTCAGTGTAGGAAGCGCGGGGAGAGGTTTGTTTACATAGACCTCTCCCCGTTCTTCAGCTCCGTAACCTGATCGCGGGATACCAGCGGCGATCGGGTCCGCTGGTCCCGCGGCCGTGGTAACGGAGCTCCCGACCGGGTCGCGAGCGCGCCGCTGGCGGCGCGCCCCCCGGGCAGGCAAATTAAAGGGGACATACCCGTACGTGCTTTTGCCTGCCCGTGCCATTCTGTAGAGGTATATCTACATGAGGCGGTCGGGAAGCAGTTAAGGAGATTCACCCTCTCTATTTGTCCTGTAAAGTAAGAAAAAGTAAAGTAAAGTAAAAGAAAAATCACAAATTTTAGGTTGTCCCCAGAAAAGTAATGGAGGGGAAATCTTCCAATAGGGACACTAGTTATGGCGACCTGGGGGTCCCCAAAAAAGGCCCTTTAATTTTCAGGGATTTCCTCACTTCCTGTTACCTATGGGGCAGTAAGTGAAGGGAAATCTCTGCAGTGGGACACAGATGATGAAAAAAAAAAAATGTGACACAGGTTATAACCCTCCCTTACGCTATCTAAAATGAAAAAGAAAAAAAGATTTGCCTTTAGTTCTACATTAATAAATTTGCTGGCAGCTTATCAGCAGGATGTACCTTCAAGGTCCTATGTTGCTGTTCTCGAATATCAAAGCCAAAATATTCAACAGGGCACCAACACCTCCCACATCTTATGTAGGCTTTATTTATCCACTCAATAATCTGCCAGATATGTGCAGTGGACATATATACCAACACACCACCGGTGATGGAACCCAATTGGAGACCCAATCTCTTCATTTTTTTCTTTAAACTGGATTTCATAGTTGCTCTCTTTTAGTTATTGTTCATCTTTTTTTATTTTTTATTCTTTTTTTATTTTTTTATTTTTTTTCCACTTCAGCAATATTCAAGAGACTATTATTCAACTTAACGTTCATTTATATCTCTCGTTAAATTTCACATCATTGTGAAAAAAATTTAAACAATAAAGTTTACTTTATTCCATATTTGTTATTTTTGTCCCTTTTTAATTTTTTTTATTTCTCTTTTATGATTGCTGTCTCCCCCCCCCCCCCTCCCAATCCCTCCCTCTTCCTGCACCCACCCTCCCTGTTTCCCCAATACCTCTCCTCTTTTTGCCTCAAAAAGCAGTTTTATTGTGTCACTTTATATTATATAATCGTTTCAACATATTTCCATGTCTGTTGAAATGTCTGCCACCTTTTCCACTTTTTCAAATCTTCTTGTTCCCCTTCTTCTCCATTATATCTCAGTTTTTCGAGGTGGTATATTTCTTCCACCCGTAGTACCCATTCTCTTTTAGTAGGTGCTTCTTCCTGCTGCCATTTTTTTAGGAATGAGACCCTTAGCTGCATTCAACATCTGGGGAATCAGTGTTTTAGTATATTGCCTAGTTGGAACATCAGTCCCGTGAAATAAGCATATCCAGGGATCTTCCTTTATAGTGACATCCGTGATTACTTTTGTAAGGCTCAGGATCTCTTTCCAAAATGTTTTTATTTTTGGACATTCCCACCAAATATGGGCCATTTTACCCAGCTTATTACATCCCCTACAGCAGTTCTGTGAATTATCAGAATAAAATTTATTAAGTTTATCAGGTGTCATATACCATCTGGAGAGGCATTTATAATTCATCTCCGCCGTCGTAGTGTCAGTTGCTGAGTTATGGGTTAATTCCAAAATTTTTTACATTTTATGTATATAATCGTGTGAACCCAATTCCGTGCCCCATTTTAAGAAAAAAGGCAGTATCCCCAACTGCTCCTCTGTAAGAAAAGCACTGTAAAGTCGAGATATTGTTTTTTTTGTCTCCGTTTGAACACAGATTTTTTCCAGTGCTGTATATTTTTCTTTTGTTCTAATCGGTTGGGGCAGGCTTCTTACAAAATGGATCAGCTGTAGGTATCGCCACTCGTTAATTTTTATTTGTGCCACATTGTGTTGTATTTCTACTAATGTTTTTATTCTTCCTTTATCTATTATATCTTTCAATTGCGTGTTTTCCCCTAGCCATTGGCCCCCTACGTGTCTTTTTCCTGGTGGGAAAAAATATCACTCAAAATCATTAAAGGTGAATTATATTTCCACTTATATTGTTTATGTAATAGGTCCCAAATTTTTAGTACATTTTTAGTTATTTTTTGTGTATTTGTGCCCAGTCCCCTTAAATGTGAAGGAATCCATATTGCCGTTCTTAGGCTTGTCCCGCTAATAGTGCTCTCCATTTCAACCCAGTGTTTGTCTTCTGTTTCCCGTACCCACTCTATTGCTCGTGACACTATGACCGCGTAATAATAATTTTTTAAGTCCGGGATACCCAATCCTCCTTGATCTTTATTGTGTTTCAGGATATTATGAGAGATCCTAGGTTTTTTGTTTTGCCATATGAATCTGCTTATTATTAATTTTAAAGTTTGAAAGTAATAATCCGGGAGCGGGATTGGCAACATTGAAAACTTATATGTGACCTTGGGTAATAGCATCATTTTAACTGTGTTGATCCGGCCGAACCATGATAGGGGCCTTAGGGATAGTTTTTTGGTCTCATTTTTGATTTCATCTAATAATGGTATATAGTTCTCACTGAATAGTTGTTCTACTGAGTTTGCTAATTTGATCCCTAAGTATTTTAGACCTTTCTTCTTCCAGGGAAATGGATATTCTTTTTGTAGCTCGTGTACCTCTTTTGATTCGACATTTATGTTTAGAATTTCTGATTTGTTCAAATTAATTTCGAAATTAGCTATTTCTCCATATTGTTTTAGCGTGTCAATCAATCGTGGCATTGTATATTTGGGTTCGGAGACAAAGAACAGCAGGTCATCGGCAAAGGCAGCGACCTTATGTTTCGACGCACCCGATTTTAATTCCCCCAATATCCCTGTTTGCTCTGATTGTTGCCAATAGCGGTTCCAACGAGAGCACAAAAAGCATTGGAGACAGGGGACACCCCTGCCTCGTCCCATTTCTCATTGTGAAAGGCATTGAATGTTCTCCGTAAATTTTTATTGTTGCAGTCGGTTCTTCATATAACACCCTGATTCTTTGTATCATCGTGGCGCCCAGGCCCATGTGCCTCAGTGTCTCAATCATGAGCCCCCAGCGTCAATTGACAGAAATAGACCTGGGGGCCCGTGAGTTTTCATTTTTTGCAGCAGGAGGAGTGTTCTAACACCATTATCACGCCCCTCTCTTCCTGAAACAAAACCTACCTGGTCCTTGTGGACCAGTTCTTTCATTTTATCTCTTAATCTATTGGCTAGGACTTTTGCATATAGTTTTGTGTCGAAATTTAAGAGAGCAATTGGTCTATAGCTTGGGCATAACATTTCATCTTTATTTTCTTTTAAAATTACAGTTATCTGTGCTTCTGGGCTTAACCCGTAGTCTGCCCCAAGTCCGTTCATATAGTTACAAAGCCTGGGTGTCAAGATTTCCTCGAATTTCTTAAGGTATTTGATGGAGAATCCATCTGGGCCTGGGCTTTTCCCTGTTGGTGTTTCTAGGATAGCTTTTTTAATTTCCTGCTCCGTAATAGGGCTTTCTAGCTCTTCACTATCATTTGGTTTTAGTTGAGAGATTCCTGATTTATCTAAGAACTGTTTTATTTTATTTATTTTTCCTTTTTCTACGTTACTTTTTTTAACATCATAAAGTGTACTATAATAATTTCGAAAAACATCAGCTATCTCTTTTGTTTTATAAACTACTTCTCCTTGTTTGTTTCGGATTTTTTCAATATAGTTTCTCGACTTTTCCTTCCACAAAGTCTTTGCCAGGTGTTTCCCAATTTTATTACCGCCCAGATACTTGCCCTTCAGAATTCTATTGAAGACCCTTTTTGTGTCTTGTGTTAATAAGTCTTTCAATTCTTCTCTTTTGGATATAAGTTGATATTTCTTGGTGTCGCCCCTCTGGTTTTTTATGTAACTGTTTTAATTCGTGTATTTCCTCTGTTAAATTTCTAGTTTCCCTTTCTCTCGTCTTTTTTTTTCCCCGCCCCCATAGATATAAAGATACCTCTTATGTATGCCTTATGCGTTTCCCATAATGTAGAATATGAAATATCCTTTGTGTCGTTGGTTTCAAAAAAGTGCGTCAGTTCCTCCCTTATTCTTTCTACATCTAGGTTTTCGCTAAGAAGTGCCTCATTTAGTTGCCAGTTAAAAGCTGGTCTCTGTGATTTCAGTTGTTCTATGGTCATCATTACTGGGGAATGATCTGAGAGGGTAGAGATCCCTATCTCGACATCTGTCACTTTAGTCAATGTATTGTGGTCGGTGAAAAAATAGTCAATACGTGTATACGTCCCGTGCACAGGGGAGAAGAAGGTATAATCCCGTGTTTTAGGATGGAAAGCTCTCCACGCATCCACCAGTTGGTTTTGGTGCATTTTTTGCTTCAGTTTTCTAAGGGACACCTGTCCCGTCCCCTGTACCTGGGACGTACTGTCCTCTTGTGGGCTTAAGCATAGATTAAAGTCTCCTGCCATTATTACTATCCCTCTCCTGAACTGCGCAAGAGTCCTTATTTTTTTTACGTATTCTGCTGGCATTTTATTTGGGGCATAAATATTACCCAAGGTGCACTCTATTTCTCCTATATGCCCTCTTAAAAAAAGGTATCTCCCCTCCGGATCCGTAAGCCTTTCCTCTACTTTGAATCTCGTTTCTCTTGAGAACCCAATTGCAACCCCCTTAGCTTTATTAGACGTTGAGTCAGCGCAATACCAGGTAGGATGTTCTTTAGAGAATAGTCTTACATTAGCCCCTAGGAAAAGGTGGGTCTCTTGGAGAAAGACTATATCCGCGTGATGGTATTTAAGTTCTTTTAGAACCTTATGTCTTTTGGCCGGTGTGTTCAGGCCTCGAACGTTATATGTCAGAAACTTCATCAAACACTACTTTTATGCTTTTTTATTTTTTTATTTTTTTTATTTTTTTCCCTAAAAGACCAGAGGTATTGTTCCCTATCCCGCCCCTCCCACCCATCCCTCCCCTCCCACCCATCCCCCCCCCTCCATCCCTCCCCCTCCATCCCTCCCCCCCATCCCTCCCCCTCCATCCCTCCCCCCCATCCCTCCCCCTCCATCCCTCCCCCTCCATCCCTCCCCCTCCTCCCCACCACTCCTCCCCACCGCCCCCCCCTCCCGTCCCTCCCCCTCCTCCCCTCCACCCGACCAATTCCGGTCCCTAGACCGTAGGCCGATCTGAACATCATTTCAGATTCCAGCTTTCAGTCGTCTTGCCTCGAGGTGTTACTCTGATCTCCTTCCACATTCCGCGCCCCTCCCACGGGATAATCCCAGGAGGGGAGTGGGGTGGGTATACCGGACCGAGTTTTCTCTCCTCTCTGCTTAAACCCATATCTCTCCCAGCCCCCCCCCCAAAAAAAAGGGGGGGTGGGAAAAGAAGAAAAGAGGGGGGGGGGAGGAGGAACCACCGTTGGCTATATAGAAAATTTTTATTTTTTCTCTTTTTTTTTTTTCTTTTACTTTCTCTTTCCCCTTTTCCTTCCTCTCTCTTTCCCTCTGCCCCCCCCCCCCTCCCTCCAGTCCCACACATCTCTCCCTGGATCCATTCACCCCTACAGACCCTCCCTCTCCTTCAATTCTGGGATTTCTATCGCTTGCATGTCTAGTGCGTTACAAAATTCTGGAAGTTCTTCTGGAAATCTCAGCTTTGCAGATTTACCCTCTCTGTATCCCATCAAACAGGCCGGAAAACCCCAACTATATTTTATATTCTCTGCTTTCATCTAGGCCAGTAATGGTCTAAGCAATCGCCTTCTGGCCAGCGTCTCTGGGGCCAGGTCGATGAAAATTTGTAGCTCTGTCCCATTGATTTTCAATGGAGGTTTCCCTCTTAGGTAATTCCATATTGCCGTTTTATCTTCATAATTCTGGAATCTTACTAAAACATCTCTCGGGCTATCCGGTGATATATGTTGGGGTCTCCTTAGTCTATGTATCCTGTCTATTTTAAGTTCCATTTCGGGGCCTTTGTTCCACACTGGGCCAAAAATCTCCTTGATTATTATCCTAAGGTCTTCAGCGTTTTCCTCTGTGAGGGCGCGTATCCTTAGGTTCTGTCGTCTACTTTGGTTCTCCTGTTCCTCTAGCTTGTATCTAATTCTCCTCTGATTTATCCTTGTCTCTCTGAGCTGATCTTTTACCGCGTTTAATTCCAATATATGGTTATCCATTTTGTTCTCATTTTCTTCTACACGGGTGAGCAAATGACTTAGATCTGTTCGGAGAGCGCGGTTATTTCTTAATTGAATTCTCCATTCTCATTAACATCTTTAAAATTTCTGATTTTGTAGCTATCTGTGCGGTGTTAGTTAGTTAGATCTTCGCTGGTGCTCCTATCCAGCTCGCTTTCTATGGTTGTTTCAC
The DNA here is from genome assembly GCA_028564925.1 of Lithobates sylvaticus. Classification (NCBI taxonomy): domain Eukaryota; kingdom Metazoa; phylum Chordata; class Amphibia; order Anura; family Ranidae; genus Lithobates; species Lithobates sylvaticus. The sequence goes on from CM053030.1 coordinate 324,181,703, forward strand.
CGCCAGAGGCTTCAACCGGGTCATCTTTCTTTTTATTTGTTTCCTTTCTCTTTCCCTGTTTAATCATTTGCTGTTCTTCTGGGCCTGAGCTTTTAGGACTCAAGCCTTTTACCATATATTGTTTAATTGTACTCGTATTTGCTTTGTTTTTTGGAGTTTTGGATTCGCCTCCTTTCGTTGTTTTTCCTTTCACATTAGAGAATTATTTTTTATTAAAAATTTTACGTTTCCCCAGAATGACGATTTAGCTGTATTAAGTTATTTCACTTCTCAAATGATATCAGAAAAAAAGGAAAAAGGGAGGGAAAAAAGGCTTTTGGTAGAGAGAACAGTTTATTTATGGGTTTTAAAGTTTACCCTTGCATCAGAAAATGCATCTTTTATTTGTTCTTTTGTTAGTATCTCGATTTTTGTAGATGTTGTATAGCAATATTTTGCTAAACTACATACCCTTTAAGTATAACCTAGTAGAAAAACAATTATGGGGGAGTTTCCAACAGTCATCTATCCCTTTGGGAAGGAAAAAGAAAAATAAAGAAAAGAAAGAAAACAGGATCGTGTACTGAACGTTTGTAGTTTTGTCTCGGTTAGCTGTGGCCCGTCCACATTTGCCACTAGTTTCCGGCGATATCTACAGTGGTGTGAAAAAGTGTTTGCCCCCTTCCTCATTTCCTGTTCCTTTGCATGTTTGTCACACTTAAGTGTTTCGGAACATCAAACCAATTTAAACAATAGTCAAGGACAATACAAGTAAACACAAAATGCAATTTGTAAATGAAGGTGTTTATTATTAAAGGTGAAAAAAAATCCAAACTATCATGGCCCTGTGTGAAAAAGTGATTGCCCCCCTTGTTAAAACATACTATAACTGTGGTTGTCCACACCTGAGTTCAATTTCTCTAGCCACACCCAGGCCTGATTATTGCCACACCTGTTCACAATCAAGGCATCACTTAAATAGGAGCTGCTTGACACAGTAAGGTCCACCAGAAGATCCTTAAAAGCTACACATCATGCCGAGACCCAAAGAAATTCAGGAACAATTGAGAAAGAAAGTAATTGAGATCTATCAGTCTGGAAAGGGTTATAAAGCCATTTCCAAAGCTTTGGGAATCCAGCGAACCACAGTGAGAGCCATTATCCACAAATGGCAACGACATGGAACAGTGGTGAACCTTCCCAGGAGTGGCCGGCCGCCCAAAATTACCCCAAGAGCGCAGCGACGACTCATCCAAGAGGTCACAAAAGACCCCACAACAACGTCCAAGGAACTGCAGGCCTCACTTGCCTCCAGTTAAGGTCAGCGTTCATGCCTCCACCATCAGGAAAAGACTGGGCAAAAATGGCCTGCATGGCAGAGTTCCAAGGAGAAAACCACTGCTGAGCAAAAAGAACATCAAAGCTCGTCTCAATTTCTCCACAACACATCTTGATGATCCCCAAGACTTTTGGGACAACATTCTGTGGACCGATGAGACAAAAGTGGAACTCTTTGGAAGGTGTGTGTCCAAGTATATCTGGCGTAGAAGGAACACTGCATTTCAGAAAAAGAACATTATACCAACAGTAAAATATGGTGGTGGTAGTGTGATGGTCTGGGGCTGTTTTGCTGCTTCAGGACCTGGAAGACTTGCCGTGATAAAAGGAACTATGAATTCTGCTGTCTACCAAGAGATCCTGAAGGAGAATGTCCGACCATCTGTTCGTGTACTCAAGCTGAAACGAACTTGGGTTCTGCAGCAGGACAATGATCCTAAATACACCAGCAAGTCCACCACCGAATGGCTGAAGAAAAACAAAATGAAGACTTTGGAGTGGCCTAGCCAAAGTCCTGACCTGAATCCTATTGAGATGTTGTGGTATGACCTTAAAAAGGCCGTTCATGCTCGAAAACCCTCTAATGTAACTGAATTAGGACAATTCTGCAAAGATGAGTGGGCCAAAATTCCTCCAGGACGCTGTAAAAGCCTCATTGCACGTTATCGCAAACGCTTGGTTGCAGTTGTTGCTGCTAAGGGTGGCCCAACCAGTTATTAGGTTTAGGGGGCAATCACTTTTTCACACAGGGCCATGATGGTTTGGATTTTTTTTCACCTTTATTAATAAACACCTTCATTTACAAATTGCATTTTGTGTTTACTTGTGTTGTCCTTGACTATTGTTTAAATTGGTTTGATGTTCCGAAACACTTAAGTGTGACAAACATGCAAAGGAACAGGAAATGAGGAAGGGGGCAAACACTTTTTCACACCACTGTATACGTATAGGTCGCTTTAATTAGGGATTCTCCCGTTAATTTATTCTTTTTTTTTTTCCTTCTTCTTAAAAAAAAAAACTTCAATTAGTATGTTCCATCATCTTTCCCAAAGTTTTAGATTTCAGCCTTCAGTTTGGATCATCCCAAAATAAGGAGTTACAACTGTTGGGAGAACGGAAAAACCCGGAATTTTTGCGGTACCATGAATGTTAAACCGTTTTTTCCTGTTTCCCCCTTCCTCGGATTATATGTCTCCTCTGAGAGTGGTGTGACCCCCCACTCTGATTATTCTCTGGCTAGTATGTCCTTAACGTTTTTATTCCGGTCACGCAATTTTATTGCGCCGGAGCTCTTGCAAATAGGTCCTGTTTTCAATATGATCTTTGCAGGTTTTACTATTGTATTATATAGCAACAGTATCTCTTCAAGGTGAAACGTCTATGCATCTATATTACATTCGCGTTGCATGGCTATCTATTTGAAAAATATAACTTACTGCTCCAGTTATTCCTCTTTCTCTGAGACCTTACAGTTTTTTATCCTTCTAATCAAAGTCCAAAATTCCATCTATGTGGTGATTATATGCATTGTTGTTTAGTAGCCTAGATATTTTTATTTACACAGCACTTGTAATAATAGAAAGAAGATCATCACTCACCATCTCCATTGAAATCTTCTATTGCATAGACCTTTTTTTTTTTTTTTTTTTTTCCTCCCCTTAATATGGGGTCTTACCCTTACTGCATTTTGTCCATCGAGGGGTCTGAGAGGATCGTTTGTTTCACTGTTTCCACGAGAGGGTTCTCTATCCTTTCCTCTGCCGGTTTATGTGGTGAGGGGGGGTCAGAGCAGGGGGGTGAGGCTCCGAGCGGCTGCGTGTTGTTATTGGAGCGGCGTCCTCTGCATTTCGCGCCGATGTCCTGGGCGGTGCATAGCAGCAGATGATGCTGGCTGAGCTCTCACTCAAAAGCAGGGAATCATCCACGAGGGATCTCGCGGTCTCTCACACCGCGCGCTCTCGGCCTGCTCGGTCCGGCTTCTGTTTTCAGATCAGGCTCCTCCCTCTATGAGGCATAACGCGGACTCACGCCCTCACGTCCTAATTGCCATCTCCTCCGTCGAAAGCAGACTTTTAGTTATTGTTTATAACCTTAAAGTGTACAAGTTTTAAGAAGAAGTGTGATTTTTATGGACTTAAAAATTGTCCAGTTAACAAAATGAAACCGCACAACACTTTAAACCACACAACACAGTATTTTTTCTTAATTGTTAAGGCATTTGAAACCACTTGCATATTCCCTTAAAGCGGGAGTCCCGCAATTTTTAATTTTTTTTTTAAAAGTCAGCAGCTACAAATACTGCAGCTGCTGACTTTTTTAAAATCGGGACACTCACCTGTCCCAGGGTCCAGCAATGTCGGCACCCGAGGCCAAACCGTCCCTCAGTCCTCGGGTGCTGCCGCCGCCATCTTCGGTAAGGGAAGCAGGAAATGAAGCCTTGCGACTTCACTTCCCGGTTCCCTACTGCGCATGCACGAGTCGCGCAGCGCAATCCGAATGGTCCCTGCTGTCTCTTGGACATGTGTGTCCCAGCAGACATCGCAGGGGGACGGGAAGAAGCGTAGACTCCCGTGGGAGTCTATGCCTGGAAATTGGTGCAAATACCTGTCTTAGACTGGTATCTGCACCCCCTCCCCCCTGAAAGGTGCCAGATGTGACACTGGCGAGGCAGAGGCTTCCGAAAAGCGGAGTTTACATTTTTGTGTGAACCTCCAATTTAAGGATTCACACATTTTTCAAATACAATGCCATTTTATAAATGTGCGAACGTAGACTGGAACCCAAAAGGGAAAAATATGGCAAACATACCATACTTCCTTGAGAAATATTGACTTGCCAAGGCGTCACTATGGACTTTCCGTTGGTGATACACACTTGCGGTAGGCAGTGTCTTAATGCTCGTGATCCAGCACTGGTATATCTAAAAGATGGTCAAAGCTTAAAAATAAATAAAATTGGTTAATGATGGGTTAAAGGAACAATGCACACTTTGGAAAAGTCCAGAATCTAAAGGAAACTTTGTTACAATGTACAATGTGTGCTCACGGCGGTCATTATGCAGTGTCCAAAATAACCCCTTACTTTCTCCATCCGTCAGCAGTAAATGCACCCAGACAAGTACGTTGTCTTCAGATTGCAATAATCTGTATCATAAGTCAGGGCTCAACAAAACCCAGGCGCCAAGTCGCAATGGCGACTGGAAATTGCATCCTGGCGCCTGGGTTACACTGCAGCAGTGGTCGGGATTCCTCCCATGCGCCCCCCCTCCCCACGGTTGACTACAGTCGAGCTGGCCGATAATTTAGGCCACAGCTTTGTGGCCTGCTGGAGCAAATGCACGCTCCTTTTGTGCGAACCACCGCCCTCTGGTGGGGACAGTCAATATTGAATGTTATAAGTGTGTGGAATGGACGCTAAATTTCACTAAAATAGCTTCTTCGGGATTTACGTTTAGCAATGGACACTGCAAAAACAAAGAAACACTTGCCAAAAATCTGAAAAAAGACAACAAATCTTTATACTGCAGTACAAAGTTAATCAACCTATTTAAACATTTATTTTTTAAATAAAATAGAAGAAATAGAAATATAAAAAAAAACTAAATATTAAAATAAGTGTAGCAAGGTCTCCAGCCTCCTTCAGTCTGAGAACCTCCAGGGCCAGAGATATCTAAAATCCTTCTGTATATGGTGGGTTGTGAGGCATAGTGGGTGCAAGGTGGCTAAAGTTATTGCAAAAGAGATGTTTATTTCTCTTACAAACTTTTGTGGGGGAAAGAGGGTTAGGGCCAGGACACCCTTAGATAGTTGCAAATTCAATTGGCAGACTTCGAGACTTCAATAGGACAGCCATGCAGGGAAAGGCATCCAGCAAGACACCACATCTGCATGTGCAGGAATGCTGTCTTCTATGGCAATAGTCTTTAACAGTTCCTAACACAAAGCGTAACAGTTCCTTCACTTTCACTACAACTTCTCTTTGTAGTTCTTCAGTACACTGAGCTCCCGGTCTCTCACTAGACCCACTGATTCACTGCCACTGAATCCCTTAAGCTCCTCCAATCTTCACAGTGGTATCTTCCTCAAGCGTCCCCCCCACCTCTCTGCTGGGTCTCTAGATTGGCACTCGCAGATACTTCTCAAGCTTCACCCCACTGGCCTGCTTGGCCCCTGGCTTGGCACACAAGGCTGCTCTGCAAGCATCACCTCCACTGGCTTGTTACCTGACTTGATCACCGCCTGAAGTTTCCCGATTCTCCACCTTGCCCATTCGGCGGGAATACTGCTCCGGGGCTTACTTTATTCACTATGCTACCTTAGTGGCAACAGCTTCCCCTCTACCCTTCGACCACTGACAGGTTCTCTGGCCGTCAGAACCGTCACTTCTGATTGGACTGCAAGCTGGAACCGCAACCCTGCGCTGCTCTCTTGCTTCTGAATAGGCCCTCAAAAAGCCTAGCAGCCAGATGCCGCTAAGATGGGCCCAATCTCTGGCCTAGCAGCCCGGGGCAACACTACACAGTCCACCCAGACAGCCGTCCAGGTGGCACAGAACATGTACCACCTGACTCCACCCAAATATTTAGGTGCTTCCAGCAGGCCATGGGATTCAAAGAAACTTTTGCCCATTGGCCGAGATGCCCATATACCCATAACTTGACCTTGCATTGCCCTTCTCATATCTAACACCACCAAGTACCCGGCCACCTAGTGGTAGTAGAGACAAGTGCAACCAGGCCAAACTTAAGGAGGAATCTTACTTATGATTTGTGAGGAGCATCCATGCCTAAACTCAAGGGTGCTACAAAATTCGGCATAAATATAAAAGATCATTCATGGGGGGGGACAGTGAAAGACAACAGGAGGCCTAAAAACCAACATTCCATGTATAGGTAGCCATCAAAGGGACTTACCCACATAGATCAGACTGTTACAGACTTTAGAAGAGACCTGAACAGTACTAACAAAGAGCCCACCCTGTTTTGTCCATAAAGCGATGTGTGGTCCTAGAGGTTAGACTTAAACTTCCAAAATATTGGATAAAGTTAGCATAAATATCACAAAAATATAAATCTGCAAAGCAAATGACAACATTCAGCTTTACAGAACATAAATAGAGCTTTAGGTCATTCAGCTGCATATATATCTAAAATATATCTACATACAGCAGAAAAACACACCCCTTATTAGCCACAGTCAAAGTGAAAAACTCTGGTAGGAAGGCGGATTCCTCAAGTCAGATGCAGAGGGGTATAAAAGATGACACCACAGTATGAGGCGACTCCACACCTTATACTCTAAACATATAGAAACAATAGGTTTATAAATCTCAGGTGTTTAACCATTCAAAAATATAGAGGTGGGGGGCGTGGCCTGGTCATGGCTGAATAGAGACGTGTTTCAACTGAGCTCCCGACCGTCTCCCGACTACCCTGAATATTTCATCTGATATATTGCCCTATGTACTTTGAGAAAGAGGACAAACAAGAGGAACAATAGAACTACCAGATCTACACCTCAAGCCCCTACATCGAGCGAAATAAGGAGATTATTTCAACTTTCACAACTGAACTCACCAGAGCTCAAGATGGCGGCAACACGTGGAGAGACAGCAGAGATGCAGACTCGGAACCACTCACTGGCTCAACACACAGAGGCACCCCTGACCAACTCGTATGTTGGCATCCCTCCATACTTCTACCCCAACACAGGGGAATCTTCACAGATCTCTTCACAGCCCTACAAAGTAGATGCCGAGTTACGATCCCTGCTTCAAGCGCTCCCCACCATGGCAGACATTGCAGCTCTTATTGGAACGGTAGAAGCGGCCCACCGTAAAGAACTGCACATGGTAAAAACAGAAGTGCAGGCACTTACTACCAGAATTACGGCGGGCAAATCCTCCTTGTCAGTCCTGGAGCAGGGGGTGTTATCATTGAAGGGAGTCCAGGAACTGCAAGCGGACGCCTTAATTGAGCAGCAACTTCACCTGAAAGAGGTGGAGGACCGGACCCGCAAGAACAACCTGCGCCTCTGGGGATTACCGGAAGCCATGGGCCCGGAAGATCTGACTGACACAGCCATAGCTATCTTCTGAAGTGTGGACGGCGTTGAACTGTCAGAGCAAGTGGTGTTAGATAGGATCCACAGAGCGTTGGGTCCTAAGCCATTGGATCTGACGAGACCCCGCAATGTCATATGTAGGCTGCACCACTACGTGCATAAGGAACACATCCTACGGAAGGTCTGGGAAGCCGGAGATCCGGAATTCGACGGGACATCAATCAAGATATTCCCGGACCTCTCCCGCGCTACCTTACAAAGACGGGCTATCATAAGACCGCTATTGGATCTCGCTCGCCGAAGAGGAGCTACATACCGCTGGCGATACCCGATTTCTGTTATCTTCCGGAAAGACCAGAGAGCCTTCACCCTGCGTAAGCCAGAATCCCTGCCTACCCTCTTCAACTTCCTTGAAACAAATCCGATTGCTCTACCGAACTGGCTGTCCCTACTCCCCCGGTACCAGAACAGGATGAACACACCAGCACAAGGAGGTGAATTACCACCCAGGCAACAGAGGAACCGCCGCAGACTCAGGGCACCATCGAGCGAGGATACACGTGAGTCATGAAACGTCTCCCCCTGATGCAGCTACTTCTCTCTATGACTGGTAAACGTATAGATGCCACTATACTTGTTACCTTAACGTTTGCCTGCCCTCCTCCCCCTTCATCTCCCTGGAATAGTGGCCACCATTACTTATTTACCCTATAACATACATCCAGATCAGTAACGACCCCCTCCGGAAGGACCTTATCTTTCACTGAGGACCGTCTGCTTTGAGCAGATGAGGCACCATCTTTCTCAAACCAGTAAACCCAATATACCTGACATCTGAGACTTCCACTTATGTAGAAGGGAAATGGTGGACCTGGTGCCTTTCGCCCAACCCTACATATAGGAACTTTCCTGTATGCTTCATTCAGTATATTCACAAACCCCTATTGCAAGAACTACCCAAGCTAGGGGAGTAGGACAATACCGAACAAGGCAATCGGAAATCTGACTGTGGGGGCGCCTCGGAACAAGGTAACACAGTCACTCCTCCCCCTGGTCCTGCGGGCTGGCACGCTAGCTATATTCATTTGAGGGGACCTGACGTGTCAGCTCGGCAGATATGGTGCAGAAATCTGAAAAATCGGAGAAGGGGACACATGTCAGTTGTAAGTTTTTTAATTTCCTTTTTATGTTCAGCTATCTTTACTCAGCTTGTAGAAATCAAGGCAGACTGCCAGAAGGTCTACAAATTGATTCAGTAATGGGGCCGAGTGCCGCACCAACTCGTCAGCCACAGACTAGTAACGCCAATATGCATAATAACTCAGAATGTGTGATTACCAAACTGGCTAAAGTAAACGTGCTGCGGGGGGAGTGAATGGGGTGATGGCTGGAGATCTGGTGATAGATACCCTTATGCCTGGATTTATGCAAGTTCTGTTAAATTCTCTTGATTTTCTTTTCATAGAATCGTAGTGTGATTTATACACATTTTAAAATCTCTTGCTCCCACTTACTCTTCCCTTTTTATTTATCCACTCTACCTCCTTTCCCTAACACTTGAACCTCCCCTCCCACCTCCTTCCCCCTCCCCTTCCCACCACGCAATGCCGTTAAAACATGTCAAAGTGATGTCGCTCAATACAAAAGGCCTCAACACACCAGAAAAAATACGTATTTTACTAGACGACCTGAAAAGGCCTCGCACGGACATTGCTTTTATTCAAGAGACACATTTCAAACACAACAAATTGCCGTATCTGCGTAACGGATATTATCCTGTGACATACCATTCCGTTAACCCAATCGCCAAATCCATAGGGGTCTCCATATTGCTATCTAGCAAAATTCCATGGCAATGCCAGAGCACCATAATAGATCCGTCTGGTCACTATATTTTTCTTAAGGGCCTTATAGGTGATATACAAGTAATGTTAGCAACAATATATGCCCCCAACGAACTCCAGGCTACATTCCTGAAGCATACAATGGAGAAACTCCAGGACTTTAAGGAAGGACATCTGCTACTTGGAGACTTTAATGCCCCCTTGATCCCTTCAGTAGACCCCTCGTCAGGCAGATCATCCATACCAGCAAACCAACTTAAACGAATAGCCAAAACACTACATAAATCGCAACTAATTGATATATGGCGCTTACAACACTTGGGAGAGCGTGAGTACACATTTTATTCACCCATGCACCAAGTATATACCAGAATATATTATTTTTTGATCCCCCATGCTCAGCTGCACGCGGTAGACAACACATCCATAGGAAATAGGACATATACTCTCCCAGACACAGATTTTGGCGTCTTACTGAAAGTCTACTGCAAACCCCGGAAGTACTGACAGAGGTGACCAAAGCATTAAACAACTACTTTCAGGAAAACTACCAACCAGACTGTGACCCAGGGATTCTGTGGGAAGCCCACAAGACAGTCAGAGGGATTCTCATTAAGCACGGTGCCCCTATTAAACGGGAACGTAATGAGCAGCTCTCCCGACTACTAAAGAAATTAGATATTACTGAGTCTAGACACAAACATGCCCCTTAGCAGTCTTCAGAAGCTGACCTGACAATTATTAGGGAACAGATCACTGATCTCCTTCATTACAGAGCTAAAGCAGCCATACAGTTCTGTCGCAAGACAACTTACGAATCAGGAGACAAATGTGGGAAGCTACTAGCAAAAATGGTCAGAGAACACAAATTATCCACGTATATTCCCCACATCAATACAGCGGGAGGCCAGAGAGCAACCTTACCCACACAAATTACACAAGAGTTCAAAAACTTCTACTCTAAATTATACAACCTTCCAGCAGTAACATCATCTCAGTCTGATATAGAAGTCTACATCACAGCTTCCCAACTACCTTCGCTCACCCCAGAAGCCAGAGCAGAATTAAGCCCCATACACACGGTCGGATTTTCGCATGGATTCTGTCCGATCGGACAATGTTGTTGAAAAATCAGACCGTGTGTATGCACCATTGGACAGTGTACGTCGTATTGTCCGACGGACAAAGTCCTATCTCCTGCTGGATAGATTTTCCGACAACACGGTCCGATCACACCAAATCCGATCGTGTGTATGGTAATCCGACCGGACAAAGTGCTACGCATGCTCAGATCACATTACAAGACCAAAGCTATTGGCTACTAGCCTCTACGTAGTGCCGTCGTAGGCAACAAACGTCACCACGTTCAGAATGATCGGATTTTCTGACAACTTTGTCCGACCGTGTGTACGCAAAACCAACATCAGACAAAGTATGACGGACATGGTCTGACGGACCTGGTCCTCGGATAATCCGCGCGTGTGTATGGGGCTTTAGACTCCCTGGTAACCCTATTAGAACGCCAACAGGCCATAAAGATGATGAAGCCAAGGAAAGCCCCAGGTCCTGATGGCTATACCCTACAATACTATAAAATACTCCTCCCAATACTAGGACCGCCAATGCTTACACTGTTTAATGCAATAGGAGCTGGCAGTGTGTTTGCCAGAGACTCCTTAGGTGCCCATATCTCAGTACTTTACAAGGAAGGTTGTAGTAGCTACAGGCCTATATCAATCCTAAATGTAGATCTCAAAATATATACCAAGATTATATCTACCAGACTGGCACGACATCTTCAACAACTTATACATCCCGACCAAGTAGGTTTCATCCCTTCCAGGGAAGCAAGGGACAGTACTACTAAAGTGCTGAACCTGCTTTATGTTACACAAACCACAAATACCCCATGCATATTCTTAAATACCGATGCCGAAAAGGCTTTTGACCGAGTAAATTGGTCATTCATGTTCACGGTTCTCAAACATATAGGTCTAGGGGAGGTGATGCTCAGTACGATAGCCAGAATATATTCTAAGCCGACAGCCCAGGTAAAAGCGAATGGAATTCTGTCAGATCCCTTTCCATTAACAAATGGGACAAGGCAGGGATGCCCATTATCCCCCCTCCTATTTGCCCTCTCCTTAGAACCCTTCCTAGCCACAATCAGAATGAACCCTGACATACAAGGAGTAACAGTCGGCCAGACACAACACAAGATTTCGGCCTATGCTAACGATCTGCTCTTTCACTTACCAATCCAAGGATATCCTTGCCAAACCTACTTAGAGAATTTGAGACTTATGGGAAATTGCCTAACCTAAAGATAAATCTTTCTAAGTCAGAAGCTATGGGAATATCTATACCACCACATATACTCCCCACTATACGATTGAATTTCCAGTTTAGGTGGACGACCTCAACTTTGACTTACCTAGGGACTAACATCCCGACTGACCTTTCCCACATATACGAAAGTAATTTCCCCCCTCTACTAACAAAGATACTATTACTCATGGCACAAAGGGACCCACTCATGGTTTGGGAGATGTAATCTACTAAAGATGAGCATACTGCCAAAATTTCTATACCTTTTCCAAGCCTTACCGATCAGAATACCTCCCGCATATTTTAAACAGGTACAAGCTCTATATACTCGTTTTGTTTGGGCACACAATAAACCACGAACCCCACGCTCCCAACTCTCAATGCCAAAACACTATGGAGGTTTGGCATTACCTGATTTAAGAAAATATTACCAGGTGGTTCACTTAGGCAGAGTAATTGACTGGAGTCGTCACCAAGACTCCAAGTTATGGACACAAATAGAACAACATCAGAGTACCATCCCATTAAGGGGTGCGCTATGGTGCAGTGATTCCCTGCCACCAGAGATAAGATCACACCCTCTCATAGGAAATACCCCCACCAAGGCTCACAGGCTGCACTACAAGCCTCCCTGACAACCAAAACATCACCCTTAACCCCGGTCCTGGGTAACCCCAAGTTCTCCCCTGGGATAACACCTACACAATTCCAGACACTACGGAATTCTAACTACATAATAGCCTCCCAGTTTGTAGTACGAGATAAATGACCCTCCATCACAGAGCTCATGGGCCCTACATGCCCATTCCAACTCACATTTTGGAATGCAGTACAGCTACATCACTTCCCACTTCCAGACAATTCCGAATCCACAAAACTACACCAGACCTTTGACCACATTTGAGGAATACTGCTCAGAGACAGAACTATTAACACAGACCCTTTCTAAAATGTATGCACTTCTAAATACACCCCCCCCAGCAACCAAATCTACCATGCATTGTAAACTGGGAAGCAGAACTTGACCGCATCTTTACGGCACCCCAAATACAAAACATGATCAGTTTTTCACTGTGCACAAAAATACAGGAGGCTAATTACAAAATCCTGACGAGGTGGTACTTAACACCTAGTCGTCTGCACGCTATTTTTACAGACACACCAGAGCACTGCTGGCGCTGCCGAGAGGACAGGGGAACAATGCTGCACCTTTTGGTCTTGCCGTAGACTGACAGAATTCTGGACAGCGGTCTGTACCATTTCCCAAAAATTCAGACTTTCAAATCCCGAACGACCCAGCATTTTTCCTACTCCACGTATCTACTCTACCTCCCAGAAAATATAAAAAGTCCCTACTACCTCATCTGACATATGCAGCGAAGACCTGCATTCCCATACTTTGGAAACAACAAATACCATCTACTATCTGGAACATGTTTGTACATTCGGAAGAAGGCAAGTCCCTCTTTGGGACCTGAGCTACTACTGAAAACTGACCCAAAACTGAAGTCCAGTATTGACCGACAGCACAAAGATAAACACACCTCAAACGCCACTCTCCCCATCCCCCCCACTACCTCTCTCCCCTCTTTTACTTGTCTTACCTTTTTCCTTTTCTTTTTTTTTTTTCTTTCTTTTCTTCTCTCACCTTCATTTTGGCCGCTGCCCCTAATCCATCTGTTTTTATTATCTCTATAAGGAAACTGTTTGGAATCTAAAGTGTACAAAAACTAGTTAGAACTGATAGGTAGCCTATCTACCTATCAGTTCTAACTAGTTTTTGTACTGAATTTTATGTAGCCATGCGATAACTATACAAAAGATGAAACCCTTAACAATTATACGGAATGTTCAGTTGTACACTACTACTTATTGCACTGTATGATTAGGAGGCTGCGACCTTCACTGTTTAAGTTACTACTGTATTTTTTGGGGCTCTACCCCAAGTTTGAAAACTTAATAAAAAAAATATTTGCAAAAATATAGAGGGGAGTAAAATATATTAACCAGTTCTCAATGCATCCACCAGCACCGCCATCTGTCTCGCCAAACAGATTGAGGCTGTAAAGCCTCGCTAAATGCCCCCTCCAACTAAGGGAAATTGGTTGAAGCCCCCTGGTCCCCCGCATTCCCGCCAAATGAGGGGGGTGTGTGTGTGTGAACACGAACACCATACAGCGGGACACCCCACCTCAATCCTGCATAAACACTGTGGTTGCAGGAAAGCAATTTGCTCCGTGTATGGCTGGCCTTAGTTTGTAAGGGCAGACATCCTTAAGGAGATGAGTTCAAGCGTGTTCGCAAACAGCATGTGCAGAGCACGCCAGGAAGTCGGCACTGCGGAGCACTAATTGCAGGCAGTGAGACATTTCGCAATCTCTGCAGTCACACATTGGGACTGTGTCTCACTGCTTGTGATTAGCGATCCGCAGTGCCGACTTCCTGGTGGGCTCTGCACGTGCTATTTGCGAACACGCCTGAGCTCATCCTTAACACTCAGAAGATTCTCTACCCTGCTGCATACACCAGAGAAGCCAGAGGAAGAACATTAAAATTGCATGTAGATCTGCATACAGAAACACACCTGGAAAGCTGGTATTGTGGTGTGAACAAGCCCTAAGGGTTCACAGAGTTAGCATTTATTTACTTGTTCTACTCTATTTTTTTATATTTTAGAAAAACATTTGTCTGCAGGAGACTCATGCCACCAGTAATACCATTAGATGGTTTTAGCGAAGGGAGTTAGGAAGGGATATAATGTCGTTCTTTCCTCTTACTCTCGGGGGGTTTCTGTTTTAATCTATAATGATAAATTGTTTTCCTGCACCAGGATGCTTGTGGTCGTGAATTGCAGGTTTTTTTTTTTTTCTTGAGTGTCAGATTTGTGACTTTGAATTGATCATTGCTGCCATTTATATTCCCCCTCCATATAACCCTGAGGTTCTACTTCAGCTTATGTCATTTGTAAAGGCTTCTCCCTCACTTCCAATATTGGTGACTGGTGACCTTAACAATGTATTCAACCCAAAACAGGATAGATTTCCATCTCCTCGCTTACCTATGGATGGTCTTTCTTCCTTAGGGAGGCTCTGTAGGGAACTAGGGTTACACGATATGTGACGGAGGTTACATTTTACTGAAAATTCATATACTTGTCAATCTAAAATATTTCAGTCCTTGTCATGGCTTTGAAGGGTGTGGCAATAGAGCCAAGAGGTATTTCTGACCATTCCCCTGTAATATTTACTATGGCCTTCAGTCATTCAAGGTATAATATCCCCCTACGTCTAAATCCATTCTGGTTATATTTATTTGCTCAGGACCACCTGGGGATGTTTATCACTCAGAATGAAGGATCAGCACCTACTAGAATAGTATGGGATGCTCTCAAGGCTTACCTGAGAGGACTCTTGATTAAACGAGTTAGTAGCATTAAAACATTCTCTCATAGAGTGCTTGTGCAGATCAAGGGGGAGGCGCTAGCGGCTGAGGCCAGATTTATTTTAGATTCCAGTTCAATAAAAAAAAATAGCCTGGGAAACTTTGCAGGCTAAGCTCGCTGCTGGTAGATAGGGCCCAAAACAAACAATTCTTCCATAAACGGATGATTTTGGCTGAAGGGGAGGCACCAGGCAAAATATTGTCTCAGGTTGCTTGCGCGCAATCAGGCATTAAGGGATCAGGATGGTCAGGTGTATACCACCACAGGAGATATCTTGTCTATCTTCTTATCCTTTTCTCAAGATCTATTTACATCATGGAATAAACTACACTTATGTTGCGTTGACTGCGTACCTTGACAGGATTACTCTTTCAAGAATATCGCAGGAAGATAAAGGAATGCCTAATGCCCCCCTGACTCAATTGCAAGTGGAAGCTGCAGTGCCTAGCTTTGTGAATAATAAAGCACCAGGGCCAGATGGTATTCCAACTGAAGTTTATAAAAAAATATGGGGAAGTGCTGTTACCTACCCTACTTATAACATTTAATTCAGCTTTGGTGGAAGGGGCGTCTCCCAGACTTGATGTTCGAAGCTGTGATTATGGTTATTCTAAAAAAAGATAAATATACATTATATTCAGAATCATACCGGCCTATCTCCTTATCAACTGATGTGAAGATATACTAGCTAAGGTTTTAGCCAATAGATTGAAAAAGATCATGCATATTATTCATCCTGATCAAGCTGGCTTTATCCCTAACGTGTCAACAGCTGTTAATATTAGGCAAGCTTAGCTTATCCCGGTGAGTAATCATACGGATCGGGCCTTTAATGGCATTGGATGCCATTAAGGCATTTGACATTGTTAAATTTCCCTATCTTTGGGCCGCTCTGGAGAAATTTGGTCTGGGGGGTACATTCTGTCAATGGGTTCAACTATCATACTCGAGCCCTAGGGATTCAATTAGGGTCAATGGCATACAGTCTTCCTCCTTAATGTTATTTTGTGGCACAAGGCAGGGGTGCCCTTAGTCACCACTTCTTATTGCAATTAAAAAATTGGCATCCCTTCTCCAGGCGGTTTCGGATGTAACAAATTTGGTAAGAGGAAATATGGAAGAAAAGGTAGCTTTATTTGCTGCTGATATCATTTTATTTGTATCTAATTTTTGGTCCTCTGTGCCAGCGTGTATGAGCTATATGGATGAGTTTGCTAGGGTCTCAGGATTTGCTATTATAACCGTGCTTCTGCCTCTGGATCCACTCCTGAAGGATTTGCCATCAATATGTCCACAGCTTGTAATTACTTTCGATTTTAAATATCTGGGAGTTGCCATGACCACATCCCCTCTGTCATATATACCAGACAATATTGCTCCATTACTGACACGATTTCAAATTTAAAGTAGGGTTTGGTGTAAACTTCCCCTTTCAGTATAAATTGAATTAAGATGGTCTGGATGCCACAACTTATATACTTTTTACATAATTCCCCAGTTTGGATCCTTTTGAAGAACTTTATTAAGATTAACAGGATATTTAGACATTTGATTTGGGAAAATAAGACTCCTTGTATCAAACTAGATCTTCTACAATATCCAAAGGAGGGGGGGGGGGGGGGGGTTAGCAGCCCCAAACCCAAGGATTTATTTTCTTGCTGCTCAATTGCAGCATCTAGTACAGTGGGCATCTGAGGCCTAAGCTGCTCCCTTATTTTGCTTAGTCTCTTTGGTTTCCAGGGACGTCAGCCGCTAATAGCCCTGAAGGGGGCATCGGTAAGGTGTGGGACGCTGTTAAAAGGATAATGGGGGTTTCCACCCTAACTAAATATACCCCTATTTGGGGCAATGAAAGGCTTCCTCAGATATTGACCCTCCCGGATTGGGAATTAGCGGGGATTCTTACCCTCTCTCAACTTTGAGAGTGGTGTAGTTAAATCTTTTGATCAGCTGGTAAGGGAATTCCCTTTAAACCCTAGATGTTCTATCAATTTTTGCAGTTGCGACATGGCTTATATGCCAAATGATCTTCTCCTGTTTTGTTTACCGGATCCCAGTCTTGGAAAGAGTGGTTCAGGCTACTGCTACTAAAGGCCTAATATCCATTACATATAAGTGTCTATTACAATATACTTCTAATAAGTTTCATTGTCAATCTAGAGAGAAATGGGAGTGTGATATTGGTCCTATCTTTGACTTTGTCTGGGATAGGATTCTTCAGGCTCTTCCCTATGTATCTCTTTCACCCTCATTTAGATTAACACAATTTTATATATTAATCATTTTTGGTCAAACTGTAGCACGAGCGCTCTTTGTGGGTCGGAGACCGTTAGGTGGACCTCCCCTCACCCTCCGACTATATGATTGTATATTTGATCTGAATTGATGTATTTCCTATAAGAGGCATGATTTCTTCATAAGGAATTCATCTAAGAGGTTTGATACTATCTGGGAGCCGTGGCTTGACCATTTGGATACAGGATTGAGTTAGGAGCTACATCCCACGGAATATAGATGTATGAGAATAGTTTTTATTTATAGGATAAAAGGATTGTGTATTGACTGGAAGGAGTGTGAAAAGGGTTGAGTGTTTTTTTGCTTTGTTGGGGTTTTGTATATGTTTTTGTGATGTTATGATTGTGTTTTTGATTTCAATGTTTTTTTTTTTTTTTTTTGTGTATATGTTATGGTATAAAAAAGTAAAAATAAAGTCAGATTTAAAAGAAAAAAACATTTGATTCTATTTTGTCTGTGCAAAAATAAATTGTAATTTTTTTTATTGAAATCATAGATTTGGTAAACATCTGAACAAATATCATGCATCGTAATAAACTGCAACTACTCTACAGGTTCTCTGCCAAACAAAAGTGCATTTGTGTGTGCAAAAGTTTGTTAGGGAGGTAAGGGTTAATGTCTCCTATGTTCCCCTCATCTTGTCAGAGTTCCTTTCTCTCTTGCCCTTAAAATACTAGTGAGATGTGTTTGAGTAGCATTATATAGGGGGCGCATGCATGGTGCCTGAGGGAAAGGACATGTCTCCTTAGAGCTCCGCTCCTGGGCTGGACAGACCGGAGAACCACAGACTCAAGTCACTCAAAAAAGATTACCCGTCACTACCGCTTTGCACACAGAACATACTGACACTGTTATCATGGTCTTAAAGACCCCTAAATCAAAGTTTAAAGTTGATATACCTCCACATAATTCCTTTTTGCGCATTGACCACATTTTTGTCTTATCTAGGTGCTCTCCTCTAAAATCATTCCCTCCCCTTGGACTGATCATTGTGCAGTCTATACCACCGTCTAGGCAGTCCTCTAAAATGGCGGCCTCAGTTACCTCACAGACCAGTGCACTGCGCGCTCTCACAGCCCTGTCACACAGCCTGAAGCCTCAGGATTACACTGGTGAGTCTGATTCAGATGCTGACAGTTCACAGACAGCAATTCACCCTAAATTGTTTAAACAATTTGAGCGTATGTTACAGAAAGCCCTGAAACATACGTCTGACCATATCACTGACACATTAACAAGAGAAATTAGATAATTGGGGCAGAGAACAGCAGAATTGGAAGTGAGAGTGGACGAATTAGAGAACCATTCACAACACTATGCCTCTGAAATTGAACCTCTTAAAGAAGAAAATCTAATACTACAGTCCAGCATTGAGGACCAAGAAAATGGGGACCGTCGTTCCAACTTGAGAATCAGAGGGATTCCTGAAACTATTGTGGATATCCAGGCATCCATGTTGGCAATCTTTTAGGAATTACAGCCTGGCATACCTGTTGAGAGGTTAGAAATGGATAGAGCACACAGAGCCTTAGCTCCACGCAAGCCTAACGGTCCCCCCAGGGTCATAATTGTTAAGCTACATTATTATTGCAGCAAGGAACAATTACTTGCCGCAGCCAGGGGGAAGGACTTGTTTAATTTTCAGGGTCACGCTTATCAACTCTTTGCAGATTTATCCCCTCTGACTATAGCCAAGAGACATGCACTCAAACCCCAGCTATTAATACTTCAACGCAATCAAATTGCATATATTTGGGGTTTTCCATTTTCTCTCCGCTTCAGTCACCTTGAAACAAAATACTTATCGAACCCCTGCTGAACTACAGTCAGCCTTAATAGAAATAGGCTTTGTGGATCGAGTTTCACCCAGTGATCATACTCGCAGACGATCAGCCTCTCATTCCCCTTCACAGCAAAAGATGATAGACTCTGGTTCTTCCATCTCCACATGACAAAAATTACATAAGCGTGGACGCTATGATAATCCATCCCCAACCAATGAAGATACGATGGATTGAAAATTGTTTTGCTGCTCAAACTTTTTTGGGTTTGCCTTCACTATACAGCAATATACATTAATTGCTATACGCCTTTTATAACAATGCTTCTTTTTCGGGCCGTGATATATATCCTGACTTGACCTAATATTATTATCCTTTACCAGGAACTTATCCAGAAACCTTTTTCCCCCTTTTGCTTTTTTTTTTGTGTGTTTTATGTGTTTTGATTTTAATTATTCTTGTAATTTATCCATAGTCATTTGTTGGTCTTCCCAGGTTGGTGAGATGCATTGCTATTTCATGCCTGGTCTCTGTATGCAGAGTTTCTGCATGAATAAGAATCAATATGCCTTTGGATTTATTGATACAAGTATATTTTTCTTTCTAAACACCTGTTGCCCATTAGATCTCGTTAACCCTCATAATCTAAAAATGTTTGTAATCCTAACAGTTTAAGATGCTTTTGTCTGTTTTTTTTTTTTTTTCTTTGTTTTTTTTTATTTTTATTTCACCTAATAGGTATTTTAAAATGTTTTTGGTCAAATCTGGCAAAATCAAATTTGTTTTAATATATCTATAATTGCGATTGTATTTGCATTAATATTTGTTTTTACACAATTTGTGGTTCTCCGGTAATGTCCAGCCTTTGGGAGTGTCTTGCTGCCCCCTTTTACCGCCCTCAGTCTCCTGATACCGTTATGCGGGATTCTGATGGTGGCCCTGGAACCGCTCGAGGTCCATTCAACGTACCCCTGAGTTGTTCTCATACCCTATTGTGTAGATACTATTTATATATTTTTTTTTATTCCCATTAGGGTTGATCAATTTTATTCTTTTTTTTTTTCCTGTTTTCATCCCTTTCTTCTTCCTCTCCCCTGGTGGTAGTTGCGGCTCTCACTCAGAATTAGCTTTTTCTGACATGATACTTGTCTTATGGCACCCTTAAATATTATATATTTAAACGTACAAGGCTTCAACATTCCACATAAACATACTTAAGCTATGCGCTTTTCTCAGCCAAAAAAGCACATATCTGTTTACAGGAAACCCATTTTACTGACAAAACTTCTCCTAAATTTCTATCTGCCTTCTATCCTCAATTTTTCACAGCTTCAGCCACAGTCAAGCAACAAGGTACATTGATTGGTTTCCATCGTAATGTTCAATTTACTCTTACCTCACAATTGAAAGATCCTGAGGGCAGATATTTTCTACTCGCAGGTTATATTTGAGATATGGCAATTAAAATGGTATCTTATTATGCCCCTAATAAACGCTCAGTGGCTTTTTTGTCACACCTTTTCCAGGTTGTAGAAGCGCATTTATTTGGAACAGTAATCTTATGTGGAGATTCAAATGCGACTATTCTCCCTTTTCTTGACAAATCCCCTTTAGTCTCACTCGATACCTCCAATAAGCTCACATTCCAACATTTACTTACCACACATAAATTGATAGATACATGGCGTGAACTTAACTAGTATACCCTTCACATATTATTCTTATCCACATAATTCCTTTTTGCGCATTGACCACATTTTTGTCTTATCTAGGTGCTCTCCTCTAAAATCATTCCCTCCCCTTGGACTGATCATTGTGCAGTCTATACCACCATAGCCTCTCTAATACCCAGGTCACAGGATACGTTAACCCATCCTTCTCATCACTTAGAGATTGAAAAGGCACTTACAGAATATTTTATGGTTAATGACACAGCAGATGTTTCTGATCTTACTGTATGGGAAGCTCACAAAACTGTAATACGGTGTCAATTAATACAACAGGCACAAATAGGATCCGTAATCAGCGGATCCCACCATCTCCTTCGCATGCTACGCAGACTCATCCCCTTCATCCCGGAAAAGGAAAAAGCGGTAGTAGTAGGAACGATCATCAATTCACGGCTCGACTACGCAAACTCACTCTACATAGGATTACCGGATTACCAGATTGCGCGCCTTCAAATTGTCCAAAACACAGCAGCAAGAATAGTCACCGGAAAGAAACCCTGGGAATCCATCTCCCCATCCCTAAGGATGCTCCATTGGCTCAAGGTAAAAGACAGGATCACATTCAAGACCCTCTGCCTCACCCACAAATGTACACAAGGAAATGCGCCTCAATACCTTTGTGAGAAAATAGAAAAATACATACCGAATCGCAGACTTCGATCAACAAACCAAAATCGCCTTCTCATCCCCAAAGCCCGCTACAAATCGAAGGGAGAACGAAGATTCGCAGTACAGGGACCCCGGCTATGGAATGCTCTACCAAACAACATCCGCATGGAAGAAAACCATCAGGCCTTCAGGAAAAAACTCAAGACCCACCTCTTCTAATACATGGCATCCCAACATGAGCAGTCAAGTGCCTCGAGGCGATTCAGTTCGCAGTTGCAGCGCTATACAAATCATTCATTCATTCATTCAGGCTTCAGCCATTAAAAGAACAAGAAAGGTCGTATTTGATGAGCTGGACGCTAAATTTAACGTATGTCATTTGGCTTTCCAATCTTCCCTGACTGCTACCAATAATGCAAAACTAGATGAAGCTCGTCTTGACCTAGACCTTTTTCTAACAGACTCAGTGGAAAGACTTATGCATAAACGTCAACATACCCAATATCTTAAAGCTAATAAACCTATATGGAACGTAGTTTAAATGCGATAAAATATGCTCAGACACTAATAAGGTTAAAGACGTCACAAGATGCATATACTAGTAACCCTGTTACAATACTTGAGGTGTTCCGTTCTAATTTAGCTAAACTTTATTCTCACATCTCAGATTTTGATCAGACGAAAGCAGATACCCTATTTGCTTCTATCAATCTTCCCACTATAGACAATGAACAGCTCGCCCATCTTGAGAGTCCTATTACAGAATTGGATGTTCAAAATGCCATAACATTGAAACCTCATAAACGACCAGGCCCGGATGGGTTTTCAGCATCTTATTATAAATTGTTTGCTCCCAAACTGACACCTATATTAACCAGAGCTTTCAATTCTATACTTAATGGGCACACATTTAGGCCGATTATAGGCCGCCTAATCCATCGTGATCAAACAGAATTCAAGCCCACATGACAAGCGGGAGATAATATTCGATGGGCCCTCTCACTCATGCTGCTAAAAATAGACACATCCCAACCTGCCTCTTTTCTTTAGATGTCAGGAAGGCATTTGACTCTGTCACTTGGCCATATATGCAATATATTTTGCATAAATGGGGTTTTGGGAATCATTTTTTGACCTGGATCTCCTCTGTATATGATAATCCACGGGCATATGTTAAATATGCTGGCTACAAATCAGCAATGATAGACATCAGGAGAGGTACGAGGCAAGGTTGTCCCCTCTCCCCATTGATTTTTACCCTTCTCATAGAACCCTTGGCACTATTAATTGGAGCCAACCCTGATATTAAAGTTATTGAGTTGGGAGGATTACAGCATAAGATCTGTCTATTTGAAGATGATGTTTTAATTTTCCTAGCTCATCCACATGTTTCTGCTCCAAATTTACTAGACTTACTAGATACATTTGCTCATATTTCCAGTCTGTTTGTTAACCCTACAAAATCGAATGCACTTAATATTTCTTTAACACACACTGAACTAATGCAAGCTAAATCTTCTTTACCTTTTAACTGGGTATCTCACCAACTTTTATATTTAGGTCAGGGCTCGACGAATCCCAGGCGCCAGGTCGCCATTGCGACTAGAAATTGTGCCCTGGCGCCTGGGTATTTGTTAGTGACAGGTGCCTCTGCTACAGGGCGGGCTGTGGGATCTTGGCTGGGAAAGTGGAGGCGCACTATCTGGCAGTGGGGATGGAGCAGGGATGGAGCAGGAAAAGATCGGCGCAGCAGCAGCCGCTGACATCCTCCTCCCTTCTCCACACTCGCATGTGAAACTGTATTGAGAGGGAGAGAGAGAGGATCTGTCAACATTGAGGTTGGATGTCGGGGTGGGGGGGCCCCGGGGGGGGCGGGACCCAGCTATACAACACCAGCCAATGGGGTGCGATCTGGGCGGGCCGCTACGTGTATGTGGCCCCACCCCTTTCTTAAACCTCACAATCATTGGCTGGATAGCTGCTGGTCCCGCCCACCCCGGGTCCCGCCCACCCCCGACATCGTGCTGATACAATGCAGTTCCTCATTATATAGCAGGAAGAGCCTGTTGTATCCAAGGCATTTTAGAAGTCAGTCACTGTCTGCCTATCATTCTCCCCCTATAACTAAAATATCCATTTTGGAAGGACTAGCCTTTGAATAAGTTTGTTTTACATTTTTGTCTTAATCAGATAAGCTTTAAGGAAAGTTTTTCCATACACATTTTTTTTTTTTATGTTAATGAAATGTGTCTAGACCTAATATAAGTTGAAAGTGTAAACACAGTTACTAAAAATCACATAACTCCCTGGAGGACACCGCAGGCTTGTCTGCAAACCCCCCCCCCCCCTCCTCCCCCATCATACACAGATCTCCCTCTGATGCTGATCACCCTGTCTGTGCTGCTGTTGGAGGGAGCCCTGACGATCATGGATGAGCACCTTGCAGCTTGGCAATGGTGAGTGAGACAACCACATATCTCCCATACACCATCCCATACCCCACTCTATCTTCCCTGGGGAATTTGTCAGCTTCTCTCTCTCTCTCCATACAGTTTCACACACCGCAGTGCTGCAGAGAGCTTTCAGTTACACTATCAGCTTTGAAACCTGCCATTGTCACCTGCCAGTGCCAACCAGTGCCACTTGCCAATGCCAGTTAGTGCCAACCAGTGCCACCTGCCAATGCCAACCAGTACCACCTTTCAATTAGTCCCATCCAGTGCCAACCATTGCCAGTGTCACTTGCCAATGCCAGCCAGTGCCAACCATTGCCACCTACCAATGCCAGTGAGTGCCACCTGCCAGTGCCAACCATTGCCACCTGCCAATTAGTGCCATCAAGTTCCAGCCATTGCCACCTGCCAGTGCCACCTACCATTGCCAGTTAGTGCCACCTGCCAGTGCAATCCAGTGCCACCTGCCAG
This sequence comes from Lithobates sylvaticus, assembly GCA_028564925.1. NCBI lineage: Eukaryota > Metazoa > Chordata > Amphibia > Anura > Ranidae > Lithobates > Lithobates sylvaticus. The sequence goes on from CM053030.1 coordinate 324,206,035, forward strand.
TGTCACCTCGGTGCCACATGTTAGTGCTGCCTATCAGTGCCACATATCAGTGCCCATTAGTGGTACCTGTCAGTGGCACCTCAGTGTTGCCTATCAGTACCACCTGTCAGTTCCCATCAGTGGCACCTCAGTGCTGCCTGTTAGTGCCCATCAGTGCCACCTGTCAGTGCCCATCAGTTCCAACCTCAATGCCACCTCATCAGTGCAGCCCATCAGTGTTCATCAGTGCCACCTCATCAGTGCCCATTAGTGCAGCCTATCAGAGCACATCAGTGAAGGAGAAAAAAAACGTATTTGCAAAATCTTATAACAAACAAAACAAGATGAGTTTTTTTTTTCTGTTTTTTTTTAATATTGTTCTTTTATCGCTTGGCATCAGGCATGAACGATTCTTATTGCATGATGCCACAAACATGCAGTTCTGGGCATTGGGCAGAGGATTTAAAAAACTGGCTCCTAAGTTTTTCAGCTGGCTCCTAGATTCTAAGGAAATTTGTCAAGCCCTGATTTAGGTGTCCAACTTACAAACTCCTTGACTGACCGCTTTGCAGCAAACTACCTTCCCTTATTGAAACAAATCACCGGACTAATGAAACAGTGGTCTTCTCTCCCCTTGTCGTGGTTAGGGCGAATTAATGCTATAAAGATGACTATATTACCAACATTTCTGTATTTATTTAGAGTACTTCCTATTTCAATGCCATCATATTTCTTAAGACTAGTACAAAGAAGGGTTATGTCATTCATATGGGGACCTACCAAACCCCAAATACCTCTTGCAACACTTTTTATCTTCCTAAAAATATAGGGGGGCTGGGCGTGCCAAATTTTTCGAGGATGTTCCTCACCAGGTACGCATTTCCATATTTGGTGCCAATGTCCGGTAACAAAAGATTTCTGGGGAAAGATATTTGATATGGTTTCTAAAGCCTTGGAAATCTCTATACTCCCAGACCCAGCTGTGGACCTCCTAAATCTTAAACAAGCTGCACTTACTCAATTTCAACTTCTCATTAATCTTACAACCGCAGCCAAACAAACTATAGCCAAGGCTTGGAAATCTCCCACCTTAATTGTGGATGAAGCCAAACATAGGATGTTGAAGGCCCTTCTATTTGCCAAAATGACGGCCATAGAGAATGATAATATCGGTAAATTCAACAATTTGGAAACCTTGGGTTAAACATTTTATGCCCCATGACTTTGATTATTCATTGTTGTTGCCACAATAATTCCTTTATATTTTGAAATTGACAAGGACTGTCTTTATTTTCTCTGATGTTTCTCTTAATTCTTATATGTTTGATCAAATATAAATGGCATGTGTAATCCATGATTGGAATACCTAGACCCCCTTATGTCTTTTGCAATATTTAAAATGATTTTGGTGTAAATAGTCCTGATTTATACAGCTTTGTCCCCACCCATCCACAGTTTGTGTCCATCGGGGGTGAATGAGTGGTCTGGAGACATGTTTCATTAAATACACCAACGTTTTTGGGCTATTTAAGTGAATCTATATTATTCTAGGTTTTATTCTCTGATATTCCTGTTGAACATACAGTGACTTATATACTCATTATTTATTATTCATCATTTGGCTGTTTCCTATGTATAAGCCTACAGATTGTTATATATTTCTCATGTAAACCTTAATAAAAATATTGAACATGAGTAGCATTATATAGAATTGGAATTGAAAAAAAAAACACTGTGGAATATTTGTTAGTGATATGGTTGCCATGTGAATATTGTAGCTGTTTATGGTAGGGTCTTAACATATTCTTGATTATGTTCATTATACGATATACATTTTGTTATAGTATAGAGACATTCTACAACTTATGTCTGGCTTTTGCTTCTGTGCCAGTTTTTTGACAATTTCCTCCTCCTGTTGACAAAACTGAATTTGAAACTTCTTCAGGGCACACAGAGCAACACAAATCTAGCAGAAGTTCTTATGCTTCTCTATAAAAAGGGCTATTTATTCCAGTTTGTGTCCCAATTTAAAAAAAAAAACTCCTGCCTTCCCAATCTTGTAAGCACACTGTAAGTGAGGAGAAGCAAACACACAGGCAAGAATAATGGTTTGCATGGGTTCTCACCTTTAATACTTTTTGTTTTTGGAGGCTTACCTTATTGTATATTTTGCATTTTTTTGGGGGGGAAAAATTTAATATATATGCAATTTTATTTTTAAGGCTTGTACGCTGGCTCGAAGAAATGCTGATGTCTTTTTGAAATACCTACACAGGAATAGTGTAAACATGCCAGGAATGGTTTCACATGTTAAAGCTCCAGAACAGCAAGTAAAAAGTAAGTTTCCATACAAAAGTTAAGTCATACTGAAATTCTACAAGACACGGTCATATGACAACAGTAGTTTACATACTCAGTTGGTCAGTTAGGCTGTGTGCTCACTGATGTATTAAAATACTTCCATCTGTGTGAAATCTTTTTGCCAGCTTGGTGCACAAATATGTGGCATTTTGGAACATGTGGACATAAATTCATTCTGTTGGCTATAATAATCTTTTATTATAGCCATTAGAATAAATTTATGCACAAGTGTGTGAGTTTTTACGTGTTTGTAACTTTTTTTTATTTTATTTTTTTAATGCTGAAGGGTGCTCTAAAATTGTAATCTGAATGAAACAAATACAGCTGCAATGAAAGACCTAAAAAAAAAAAGACAAAGAAAACATGCCTCTAAACATTGTGTTTTTTTTTTCTGCCAGTGTGCATTGAGGCCTTATTCATTTTTTAAATTAAATCTAAAAACGTGTAAACATTATTATTATTATTATTTGCTTATAAAAATATAAATGTTATCAAAGACATTGGTAAATAATGTTGTTAACCTAAAGCCCCATACACACGGTCGGACCGTGGACCAACTTTCCCTTGGACTTTTGTCCAAAGGGCGTTGGCCCTCAAGTTGGTACTGCATACACACGGTCGGACTTTTGAGACAACCAACACGAACGTAGTGACGTTTCAACGTACTGACGACACTTCAAAAGAGGACGTTCGAATACTCCAGCGCCACCTTTGGTCAACTTCTATATTGTTGTCTGATCTTTTGCATTGGTTCTGAGCATGCGTGTTTGTACTGTGGACAAAAGTCAGTTGGTACTGCATACACACGTTCGGACTTTGGTCCTTCGGACTTTTGTTGGCAGAAAGTTGGTCCGTTCGCACAGCCAACAAAAGTCCGATGCAACCTGGAAAAAGTTGGTCCGATGGAGCGTACACACGGTCGGATGTTGGTCCAAACCACCTAATTTGCATGTTGGTTGTCAAAAAGTCCGACCGTGTGTACGGGCCTTTAAGCTAAATGTCGAGTGGGACCACTGGTCTCTACCTTTCATACTTACTCCTTCCTCTCTCTAAACTTCTTTACCTGGCATCATTTCTGCATGAACCATTGGTGTAAGCATGCTACCTACATTGAATATGTCTAGTATCGATAGGAAGAACATGCTTGTTTGCCTCCTATTTCTTTTACAGTTTTAAACTTCGCTATAGAAGCAATTGAGTACTGTTTGATACTTTTTTTATTTGCACTAATATACAATTTTTCAGTACAAGCTTTCAGGGTATGTCCCCTTCTTCAAGGTCCAAACAGTACCAATACACAACGTTTTAGCAGAATATTGAAGTAAGACCATCTCTGAGCAGAATAAAAATAAAAAAAAACCACAAACATACATACACTGCAATGGTAATGAAACTAGGATAGTTTAGTGAAATAAGGCAGCTAGTTTTACACACATAACTTAAAAGTGTGGGCTGTTTTTTGTTTTTTTGTCCATTCATACTTACCAAGGTGGATGCAGCATCGGTCCGATGCTGCTTCTGTCCCCAGCGCCTCTGTAATGAGAACCGAGCGATCGAACACCGCCGATGGCTCGGTTCTTACAGCTCCCCGAGCGGAGAGCTGCTGACTGTCAGTCATCAGCTTTCCTCTCTGCTCCTCCACGCTCACTGGAGAGCTGAGCTGTGGAGGGGCAGGGAGCGTCTGTCTCAGGCGCTCAGATGTGCATCAGTCCAGGCACCTGATGGATATATTCTTTGTCACGATGATGCGGTGCCTGGACTGATTCCTGTGACGTCAGCAGAGAGCAGACTTCAGGAATTGCACTCCTGTGACCCATAGGAGAAGCCCAGCCAAACGAGCTCATGCTGGACATCTCCTTTAATCGTACAGCACAGAACACAGTCTGAGTATTCATTTATGCTGGGTTATAGTCTCATACCTTCAGGTGTTTGGACACTGGCAAACTTTTGAAGACCATCCCCCTGGGCACCTCCCCTATGAGCCTAGCCCACTCCATGATTGCTCAGTTTTTTTTTCTAGTGTCCTAAGGTGTTGGACCTCTTCTCCCTTACAGAGAAATCACTAGTTAATATGTTATCTTTGGATTAGTTCAGTCAACTTCTTCACTATCTCATAGAAGCAGTGCTTCCGGGCATGTGCAACCTTTTTTTTTTATATCAAATGCTTTTTATTAAGAGAATACACTTGTTTTCCATTCTTAAATGTTTTAACATTTTACAAACTAGCAGGTGACCGAAAGAGTAAAACAGAAAACACAGCCACATTCTCTCTTTATCCCTCCACCTCACTCCCTTCCCTTTCCCCATCCTATCTACACAATCTTTCTTCATTCACCCTACATACTCCATCCTTCCTTCCTTCCCACCCACCCCCCTTCACATCCATCCTTCAGTCACTGGGTTATTCTGCTTCTAACCATTGTTTCCACATTTTATAACATTTCTTATCATTACCCCTCTTCATACATATATATATATATATATATATATATATATATATATATATATTTCTCCTTCCCAATCATATCCTTTATCTTTCAACCATTCTATTACCGTCAGGGGGTCTTTTGCTTGCCACTTACGTGCAAATTAGTTTTTCCCCTTGAAACAAAACACTAATAATTGCGGTCTGTGTATCCCCTGGCACAGTGTTCTCCTCCATCAGGCCTAGAAGGCAGATCCTGGCCTCCGTGTCTAACAATGTCCCAAAAACAGATTATTGGCCCCACGTCTCTCTCCCATTTACTCTTTTTTTGGGTTCTACCTCTCCTTCCTGTTCTGCTTTATTTATGCACCCATACATGTCAGAGACTATCCCCTTAGATGATGTTCTAGCATCAACCAGTTTCCTCAGAGCGGGCATTTCAGTCCATTCTGCCTCTTTCCCTCTAAATTGTATGTCCAAGGCATGTCTGACTTGCAAATACCTATAGAATGACCGATTTGGAACCCCAAATTCTTCCCTTATCTCCTGGAAGGATTTCAATCTGCCTGCCCTATATATTTGTGCAAGGCAGTGGATACCCCTCCGGTCCCATTCCTCTATTTTTCCCATCACTTTAAGCTCTTTTACATTTTTATTATCCCATAAAGGGGAAAACTCAGAGAATCCGGCGTAACCTAACATGGTCCTAACGGATTCCCAACCTTTTACCATTAACTGGACTGTAGGACATGGTTGAGTCCGCCTCAACCGCCTCCACGACCGTATCATGGCTAGTGTCATTCAACAATAGGTTACTTCCTGTCCCCCTTTCTGCTGGTAAATTACTTCCGCTCATATACTGTATTTGTGCTGCCAGGAAGTAATGTCCTGGATTTGGTAGTGCTAGGCCCCCCACCTCTCTCGGCCACTGCAGCACCTGCAAGCGGATCCTTGCCACTCCGATTTTCCATATTAATTCTCTGAACACACTGTCCAGTTTTTTAAACCAGTATTTTGGGATCCACACTGGGGATTGTCTATTACATATAATATTTGTGGCATCCATTCCATCTTGATTAAATTACACCTCCCAACCACAGAGAGAGGGAGACGGCTCAACACCCAACATTTCTCTTTTAATTTTGTCATAAGTTGGACTACATTTCCTGTTGTATACTGCCCTGCTCTTGTTATATTAATGGCCAAATATCTAATTTGCCGTACTACTCTTATTTTGGTTACCTGTGGCAGGAAATATCCAAAATCCGTGACTATTCCTATGGCTGCCCGCAGGGAGGACTGCGTGTCCCCCAATAACAGCAGAACATCATCTGCGTACATAGCCACTTTCTCCTCCCCCTCTTTCTTTTGAATCCCTGTACCCTTTAGGAGGTTCTTAATGTGCTAGCCAGTGGCTCCATTGCGAAAGGCGAAGAACAGGGGTGACAATGGGCACCCCTGTCTCGTCCCCCTCCCCAACTGGATCCAGTCAGAGCACTCACCGTTTTTTCTCATCTTGGCCCTAGGTCTCCCGTACAGTATTCTTATCCACTGGACAGAATTAAGGCCAAACTGAAATTCTGCTAGTACCTTCCACAGGTAATGCCATTCAAGGCTATCAAAAGCTTTAGCCACATCTAATGATAGAACAGCTCTATTCCCTCCATGTTCTTTTGGCAACTGCATTTTTAGGTATACTTGCCGTATATTCACGCTTGTAGATCTATCCGGTATGAAACCGGTTTGATCTGGGTGTACGACCTTAGAAATTTTTCTGTTTAGCCTTGCTGCCAGCGCTTTTGCCAAAATTTTTACATCTGAACACAGACGTGATATAAGCCTATACGAAGCTGCCTCTAGCAGATTTTTCCCCTCTTTTGGTAATACAATTATTGTAGCTGCCGTCAGCGGCTCTGTTAAAAACCTCCAAGAGTTTAGGGAGCAATACGTCCCCATACCTCTTGTAGATTTCTATTGGTATGCCATCAGGCCTCGGGACTTTCTGATTCGCCATGCCTATCGTTGCCTTTTGTAACTCTTCCAGTGTCAATGGGGCTTCCAGTTCCTCCCTGTCTTCTCTTGACAGAGAGGGAATTTCAGCCTCTCAAAGAAATCCCCCATTTTCCCTTCTACATTCATTTGTGACGTACTATACAGGATTTCATAATACATTTTTAACTCATTCACTATTTCAGAAGTGTTTCTTTTGATCTTTCCTTCTTTATCCCATATTGCTGGTATAGTGGCTGGGGGTCTTTTTGCCTTCGCTATCAGGGCCAGTGTTCTTCCAACTCGTTCTCCCTCCCCAAAAAAATTCTGTCTCTGAAACTTTTTTATTTTCCGCTTTCTCCAACACTAGTTTCCTATATTCTTCCTGTGTCTCTACCCACTTCCCATACCTGTCTGGGGTTGGTTCCTTCACATACCGCACTTCTACCTGTCTCACATTATCTCTTGCTTTGATCTCCTTAGCCTATGATTGTCTCTTAACACATGAAATTTTCTATATCAGAACGCCACGAAGAAACACCTTCATGGTGTCCCAAATTACTCCCAATGGAGGTAACCCTAAATTTAGGTTTATAAATTCCTCTAGGCTGGCTGCGATTCCCCATGCATTTTCTATTATTTCAAGCCAAAAGGGATTTACTTCCAGTCTCCTCTGCTGTAACTTGTCCTTGTTTTTATTGAGAAGACTACAGGTGAGTGGTCCAAAATCCCCCTTGGTTCATAATCCACTTCCTCCGTTATGTTCAAAGCTTCCTCATTACAAAGCACAAAATCTATTCTGGACAGGGTGGAGTGTGTCCTAGAGTGACAGGAATACTGTTTTTCCCCCGGATGCTTCCTCCTCCAGACATCCACCAACCCTATCTCCTCACACAATTAGAAGAGTGGGCCACTAGGTGCCCCCCCCTGGGAGCAGCCCTCGGTGGAAACCTATCTATGCTTTGATTCATAGTCCTATTAAAATCCCCTGCCACTATAACTGGCACCCCGGATTTTTCTGCAATGAACCTCATCAAGTCACACCGTGTTGAATGGTGGAGGTATATAAACATTAGCTAACACACACAATCTCTGTTTTCGATTACACAGAAAAGAAAAACATACCGCCAATTTTCATCCACCTTACTCTGGCTACAGGAGAAGACCAATCCTGCATCTATCAGTGTACTCACACCCCTTCAATATGAGGTATGAGTAGAATGATATTGCAACCGGTAATTCCTGTGCCTTAACGCACTAGTTGTTCCTTTCTCAAGGTGTATCTCCTGCAGGCAGAGTATTTTACATCCACTTGTACCAGCCATAGAAAAAAATACCTGTCTTTTGGACATAACCCTCAACCACCCACACATTCCAAGAACATATCTTGACTTTCCTGGTCTGATTTGGGGTCTTTCCTCTTCCCTCCCTAATACCTGTCATTCTCCTGTCCTTTTCCTTTTCGCCATTCAGGATACCTCCTAACCTTACCCCTTACTCCTTCATGCCTACATTTCTGGGGTACTTTGACCCTGGTTTCTGTGTTCCTCTTTAGAGATTTTCCTTTCAGTGCTAACTTCATACATATTCCGTAGTGTTTCTCACTTCCCTTTTTCCCTATACACCCAACATTCTCTCTCCCCCCCCCCACTCTCTTTTTTCCTTATCATACCAAAGCATATACCTTCCACCCTCATACTCACATTCGTCCATATACACACCGCACTCCTTCCCCCCTCTCCCGCCCCCCTCTCCTCTTCTTCCTCCAGTTCCTTACCAAACATTTCCTAAGGCCAGGCTTCCATATATTCTGTGGGATTATTGCCTTCACTTCTCTCAGGGAGACCAAGAACCCTAATATTTTCCTGCGTATTCTATTCTCCATATCGTCCATTTTATGCATACACATATTTAATTGTTCCCTCATTAGCTGTTCCTCTTTTCTCATCAGGTTCACATTGTCTTCTACACGTCTAAAGCTGGCCATACACCTATAAATTATCTGCAGATTTTCTATGGTTGGATGGAAAAAGTGGGAGATTCCTCCATCCACATAGTTTAGCGAACATGGAGAAATCTGTTGCACTTTTTCCATCTAACCATAGAAAATCTGCAGATAATCTATAGGTATATGGCCAGCTTAAGTCTCCCCTCCAAAACAGTTGTCTGTGTACATACCTCTTGCACATCATGTTTTAAGGATACTAGGTCTTCTCTAATACCTCACAAATGATAACTTATGCCGTGTACACACGATCGGACTATCCGGCGGACTTGGTCCGGCGGACAATCCGCCCGTGTGTGGGCTTCGGCGGACTTTTCCTTCCCAAAAGTCCGGCAGACTTAGAAGTTTTGACTTAATTATCTGCCGGACTCGGCAGTCTGGCGGACAATCCGGCCGTCTGTGTGCTAGACTTATGAAATGAACGGACTTGCCCACACACAGAGTAAAGTCTGTTTATTTAGAACGTGACTCCAGGTAGACGGGACTAGCAATGGAAGTCAATGTCACCGCCTCCATCGGCGAGATTGACACCTTCCTAGTCCTGTCACCTGGTATAGATTTAAAGGGGAATCCCTACGCCGAAAAAACGGCGTGGGGGTCCCCCCCGAATCCATATCAGACCCTTATCCGAGCACGCAGCCCGGCCGGTCAGGAAAGGGGGTGAGGATGAGCGAGCGCACCCCTCCTGAGCCACACCAGGCCCCCACCCTCAAAGCACCTTGTCCCCATGTTGATGAGGACAAGGGCCTCTTCCCGACAAACCTGGCCGTTGGTTGTCGGGGTCTGCGGGCGGGGGGCTTATCAGAATCCGGGAGCCCCCTTTAACCACATGCCGACCGGGCCATAGCCGAAAAACGGCTACAGCGCGCTCCGCTTATTCTGGGTGGATGTCCGAGGGACGTCCTCCCAGAATCTTGCTTCCGCGCGCCCCCTGGGGCTCGCACTCAGGAACATCCGTGACCGTCGGGTCCGGAGGACCCGCCGGATCATGGTACACGACTGCTGATAACGGCCGTTTACCAGGTGATCGCTCCGTCAAATGACGGAGTGATCACATGTAAACAAACCTGATTCCTCTCTCCTCTCTCTCTGTACCGATCGGTACAGTTTGAGTGGAGAGGGGGAGGGATCGGTGGCAGCAGCGCTGTGGGTGGGATCTGTAGTGTCCACAGCGCTGCTCTGCAGTCACCACTGATTCATCCATCCATGCTCAGCCACCCCTCCATACCCTGCAATACCCAGCAATACTCTGCAGAGTATTGCTGGGTATGGAGGGATGGCTGAACATGGATGGGTGGATACCCAGCAATACTCCGCAATACCCAGCAATACTCTGCGATACCCAGCCTGCGATACCCAGCCATACCCAGCCATACCCAGCCATACTCTGCCATACCCAGCCATCCTCTGCCATACCCAGCCATCCTCTGCCATACCCAGCCATCCTCTGCCATACCCAGCCATACCCAGCCATCCTCTGCCATCCTCTGCCATCCTCTGCCATCCTCTGCCATACCCAGCCATCCTCTGCCATACCCAGCCATCCTCTGCCATACCCAGCCATCCTCTGCCATACCCAGCCATCCTCTGCCATACCCTGCCATACCCTGCCATCCTCTGCCATACCCAGCCATCCTCTGCCATACCCAGCCATCCTCTGCCATACCCAGCCATCCTCTGCCATACCCAGCCATCCTCTGCCATACCCAGCCATCCTCTGCCATACCCAGCCATCCTCTGCCATACCCAGCCATCCTCTGCCATACCCAGCCATCCTCTGCCATACCCAGCCATCCTCTGCCATACCCAGCCATCCTCTGCCATACTCAGCTGTACTCAGCCGTACTCAGCTGTACTCAGCTGTACTCGGCCTCTGTATGTGGGTGTGAGTGTCCGTGAGCTTGTGAGTGTCCGATCCCCCGAAGGTACGAGTCTATAATAACGGGTCTATGAATACTCAGCCTGTGTCCTGTACTGTGTAAATATAGAATTTACAGGTAAGTCAAGATAACTCTGTTAAATTTATCTGCTTTAGTGTTTGTCTGTTAATTTACTATACTATATGCTTTCCCTAAGCATTGTATATAATACCTAGGCATGACACTAATGTTTTGAAATTTACAGGCAATGTGTAAAATTAGCCATTCTATAGACACATATTGCCTGGAACATACACAGCTGTTTGCTTTGCACACCCTTAGCGCAGGGGCAGACAACCTTAACCACCAATACAGTGCATTTTCACCCCCTTCATGCTCAAGCCTTTTTTCAGCTTTCAGCGCTGTCACACTTTAACCACTTCGCATCCAGGCCGATTCTGACATTTCTCTCCTACATGTAAAATTCATAATTTTTTTGCTTGAAAATTACATAGAACCCCCAAGCATTATGTATGTTTTTTTTAGCAAAGACCCTAGAGAATACAATGACGATCGTTGCAACTTTTTATCTCGCACAGTATTTGCGCAGCAATTTTTCGAACACGTTTTTTTTCAGAAAAAAAACTATTTCATGCTTAAAAAAAAAACAAAACGGTAAAGTTAACCCAATTTTTTTTGCATAATGTGAAAGATGAAGATACGCTGAGTAAATAGATACCCAACATGTCACGCTTCAAAATTGCACGCGCTCGTGGAATGGCGCCAAACTTTGGTATTTAAAAATCCCCATAGGCGACGCTTTAACATTTTTTACTGGTTACATGTTTTGAGTTACAGAGGACTAGGGCTAGAATTATTGCTCTCGCTCTAACGTTCGCGGCGATACCTCACATGTGTGGTTTGAACACCGTTTTCATATGTGGGCGGGGCTTACATATGCGTTCACTTCTGCGTACGAGCTCACGGGGACAGGGGCGCTTAAATTTATTTATTTTTTTTATTATTGTTAATTTGACTATTATTTTTTGAGTTTGACAGTTTAAAAAAAAAAAAATAGATGACTTTTATTCCTATTACAAGGAATGTAAACATCCCTTGTAATAGGAATATTACATGATCGGACCTGTTAACAGTGAGATATGGGGTCAATAAGACCCCACATCTCACCTCCTAGGCTGGAAAGCCTAAAATTAAAAAAAAAAAAAAAAAAAAAACGATCACCGCTTCCCAGCGGAGGCGGCGCCGTTATTTGAATGCAGAGGCCGGGCGTGACGTCATAACATCGCGCCCGGCCTCCGAACGATCATAGAGACTCCGGCGACCATCATAAATATGAGACATAAAAAATATCAATTAAATATATAAAAAATATATTAGGTGAACATATGGTGTAGATCAATATAAAATATAAAGTTCATACTGCAAAGAATAAATATATATAACCGTGACGTGTCAGTATATATAGTAAAACCGTGAGGTGCTGGTATATATAATAACACTGGCTATGCAAAACAGTGTAGAAAAAGTTGACATCTCAATCTGTGGAATGTGATGATAGTGCAGAAAGTAAGATGCACTGACAAGAATAAAAAATTAAACAGTGAATGAAAGTGCACAATGCATTAAAGGTGCAGATAGTGAAGCATAAGTGGAGCTAGTCTGCTTGACTAGAGAGAGTTATACATATATAGATATGCACAAAAAAACTGAGTTGCAAAAAAAAAAAAAAATGCAGAATGCGATTTGCAAAAAACTGAGTTGCAAAAAAACGCAGAATGCGATTTAACAGAAAGAATGCGATTTCAACAGAAAAAAAATGCAAAATAGAGTAGCACAAAGTTGTTATATGAGAACGAGGCTGGAAATAAATATCCGTAAAGAGGTAAATGTGACCAAAATCAAGTAGCAGACTAAGCTGCATGCACATAGGTCCGTGACTTAGAGAAAAAAAAAGTCCTTGACAGTTTGATAACTGTGATTACAAATCTCGGTGTAAGTGATATGATCCTTATACAGAAGTATTGTTCGTGCAGTGGGGTGTCATAAAATAGTGGGGGGCGTTCCTCTTCGTGCGGGGCACACTATGATAAGTAATGGACCCTTACCTTGCGGTAAAGGGTTAACCGCATAAAGATAGTGATATGGGTTCTGCTGTCCTCTTCTTCTGACGTGCTGCTCTGCCTAGGAGGGTGTGTGTTTCCTTCTTCCTTCCCTGGCTCCTGGTATCTTTAGCCTTATCTCTCTCGGCAATCGCCGGAGTGTTAGGTGAAAAATAAATGAATTTTTTTTTTTTTGCAACTCAGTTTTTTTGTGCATATCTATATATGTATAACTCTCTCTAGTCAAGCGGACTAGCTCCACTTATGCTTCACTATCTGCACCTTTAATGCATTGTGCACTTTCATTCACTGTTTAATTTTTTATTCTTGTCAGTGCATCTTAATTCTGCATATCACTTACACCGAGATTTGTAATCACAGTTATCAAACTGTCAAGGACTTTTTTTTTCTCTAAATCACGGACCTATGTGCATGCAGCTTAGTCTGCTACTTGATTTTGGTCACATTTACCTCTTTACGGATATTTATTTCCAGCCTCGTTCTCATATAACAACTTTGTGCTACTCTATTTTGCATTTTTTTCTGTTGAAATCGCATTCTTTCTGTTAAATCGCATTCTGCGTTTTTTTGCAACTCAGTTTTTTGCAAATCGCATTCTGCATTTTTTTTTTTTTTTTGCAACTCAGTTTTTTTGTGCATATCTATATATGTATAACTCTCTCTAGTCAAGCAGACTAGCTCCACTTATGCTTCACTATCTGCACCTTTAATGCATTGTGCACTTTCATTCACTGTTTAATTTTTTATTCTTGTCAGTGCATCTTACTTTCTGCACTATCATCACATTCCGCAGATTGAGATATCAACTTTTTCTACACTATATCGCATAGCCAGTGTTATTATATATACCAGCACCTCACAGTTTTACTATATATACCGACACGTCACGGTTATATATACTTATTCTTTGCAGTATGCACTTTATATTTTATATTGATATATATTCTATATTGATTGGTCTCATATTTATGATGTTTTACTAGCTATTATATGAATGTGCCATTAGTCATTTTGACACTCTCGCACTGTTTACATATTTATCTATCGGCCACCACTATTATCAGTATATTTATTGATCGCAGTACATTGTGCTTTCCACTAGGTATCATTCACCTCACACTCAAGAGTTTGGATTTAACTGGTAGACGAGACAATACCATTGTCCATTACCATTGTATACATTAGGGGTTCACGCTTTTGCCCCAATACTGCCACCTTGAGGCAGATCTAATACATTCCCCTGGGGAACAGTGCAGCATCACCCCCACTTTTCTATACCTTGTTCAGTAGGTACGATCTGACCTACATTCGGTGCTTGCAGCAGTCCCCCCTCAGTCAACCCTTCCCTCCCATCCCCCACCCTTCCCTCTCCACGGTAGCGCAGGAATACTCTATCACATTCTAAGTCCACAGGTTGACTGACTTCATGTCCAGATAAACAGACCTACTTACACATTTTGCCATCCAATATCAGTTCTAGGATGAGTTCTAGGCTTCTGACACACGAGAACCGGGATCTGTATGTGTAAACACACAGTTTCCAGTTCTCTGAGGGGAGAAGAGACTGATTGTCTGTTCATACACAGTATGAACAGCAATCTGTCATCTCCCCTAGATAGTCCCCTCCCCCTTCAGTTAGAACAGAGATGTAACACATTTAACCCCTTGATCGTCCCCTAGTGGTTAACCCTTCCCTGCCAGTGAAATTATTACAGTAATCAATGCTTTTTTTATAGCACTGATCATTGTATAAATGCCAATGGTCCCAAAAATTATGTCAAGTGTCCGATGTGTCCGCCATAATGTTGCAGTCCCAATAAAAATCACATATCACCACCATTACTAGTAAAAATACAAATTTATAATAAAAATGCTATAAAACTATCCCCTAATTTGTAGACGCTATAAATTTTGCGCAAACCAATCAATATATACGGTTATTGCAATTTTTTTTTTTTTTTACCAAAAACATTTAGAAGAATACAGATCGTCATAAACTGATACTTTTTTATAGATTTTTGGGGGATATTTGTTATAGCAAAAAGTTAAAAATATTGCATTTATTTTCAAAATTGTCGCTCTTCTTTTTTTTTTTTTTTGTTTATAGCGCAAAAAATAAAAACTGCAGAGGTGATCAAATACCACTAAAAGAAAGCTCCATTTGTTGGGGAAAATAGGAAGTAAATTTTGTTTGGGTGCAACGTCAAACGCAGTGCCGAATCGCAAAAAGTCCTCTGGTCAGGAAAGGGGTAAAATCTAACCGGGCAGAATCGGTTAACCACTTGCCAAACGTCGATATACGTCCTCACTTTGAGGATGGATATCGTTGTTATGGCAGCACCTAGCTGCCATAACCCCAGTATCCCCATGTTCGGCCGGCTACAAGTTAAAAGTAGTCTCTGCAGCAGATTTGCAGCGAGTTCACTTCTATCGGCGGCAGGAGAGGGCAGCCCCCTCCAACCGTGCTCCGGTGCCCTCCGCCACTTACCGAAGCCGTCGGCGGAGACGATCCGGTCCTGTCGATGGTTGTGCATGGAGACTAGTGAGGGGAAGATGGCTCTCACCCCTCTCCATGACACTGCAGGGCAGAAGCGATGTCAAAACGTCACTTCTACCCATAGCTCTTAAAGGGCTATTTTTTTTAAATCATTTTTTTAACCACTTCAGGCCCGGAATAATTTATCCCCTTCCTGACCAGAGCACTTTTTGCGATTCAGTGCTTCGTCGCTTTAACGGACAATTGCTCGGTCGTGCAATGTTGTACCCAAACAAATCGTCGTCCTTTTTTCCCCACAAATAGAGCTTTCTTTTGGTGGTATTTGATCGCCTCTTCGGTTTTAATTTTTTGCGCTCTAAACAAAAAAAGAGCGACAATTTTGAAAAAAAAAAAACGCTTTATTTTTTTTACTTTTTGCTATAATAAATATCCCTCAAAAAAAAAATATATATATATATAATATATAAAAATAAAGTTTTTTTTCCTCAGTTTATTTGGATTTCTCTCCTGTTCATTCACTGTCCATTTTGTTAATAAAAATAAACTATTAACACTTCCATTTCTGCAAGGATTCCTAATTTACAGCATTTTTTCACACATGCCTAAAACGTTTGTGTGTGTGTGCGTATATGTGTGTGTGTGTATATGTGTATATATATATATATATTATTATATTATTATTATACAGGATTTATATAGCGCCAACAGTTTGCGCAGCGCTTAACAAAATAAAGGCAGACATTACAATTACATAACAATTTGGTACAAGGGGAATCAGAGGGCCCTGCTCGCTAGAGCTTACAATCTAAAAAGAAAGGGTCAATTGATACAAGAGGTAATAGCTGTGGGGGATGAGTTGATGGAAAAAGTAAAACAGTGTTAGTTAGAAGCAGGATAGGCTTCTTTAAAGAGAAAGGTTTTCAGGGATCGTCTAAAGATGGATAGATTAGGGGACAGTCGGACAGATTATATATATATATATATATATATATATATATATATATACACACACACACGCACATATGTGGGTGTGTGTTTTTCTAAACTTAATCTTTAGTGATGACAGTCATCAACAAATAAATAAGCCCTTAGAAGTGATGATATAAGGTCATACAGGTGAGAGCTGAAATGGGAAATGCCTTTTGTTTTTTTTTGTGTCTCAGCTTCTTTCCTTCTTGCTTCTTTTACGATTATGCATTTTTTTGTAGATATCTTAAATGAATTATTTCAAAGAGAAAACCGGGTACTTCATTATTGGACTCTTAGGAAAAGACGACTAGACCATTGCCAACAATATGTTGTATTTGAAAGGAGTGCTAAACAGGTTAGTCATTTTCAATTTTACTTTTTAGGGGTGCTTGAGCTAGGTGCTGTATTTTGTTAGAGCTTTCTAATGTATTACAATGTAACTTAAGTCCCACTTTCATAAACTCCGAGCTGGCAGCTCAGTGTACATTCAGGTACAGCTCCTTTGTGCCGAAATTATTGCATTCCCGTGCAGGAGTTACCTCATCCTTCGCCAGCTAATGAAGACTGCTACAGCCTGGCACCTGGATAAAGCCTGGTAGAGGATACATGGGACATTTGAAGGCGAGGTAAGTATTGTGGTTTTAGCTCTGCTTTAACTGTTGGAATACACATAGTTGATTTTAACTGGTATGCCAAGATTTGGCATGTTAGCTGTTTCACCATTTAATTTGCTTCCCAGTATGATGTACCTTTTGACATTGCTTGAAATACTTTATTAGAGAACAATAGTTTTTTTTTTTTTTTTTTCGAAGGCTCTTGAGTGGATCCAGGATAATGGGGAATTCTATCTCTCCACTCATACATCGACTGGTTCTACTATTCAACATACTCAAGAGCTGTTAAAGGAACATGAAGAATTTCAAATCACAGCTAAGGTATTTTAAAGAGCATGTTTGCACTGTTAACGTATTTCATCTCTTGTGTATATGGTTTATTCTTGCCACATGTTTGATTCCCCCTGCTATTCATTGTAAATAAAAAAAAAATAAAAACAATTTTTATGTTCTATTTCTAAATAAAGCTTCTAAACAATGTTTTCAAATACCTTTTAGAAGCTTGCCATTTGACAGTAGACACTGCAGACAGTAGGTCCTAGCTGTCATTTTAAATTGCTGGTACGAGAGGCATGTTCTAGGTACACAACCGATTAAGTATAGTAAGTTATCTTAATCGTACAGTGTACAACAGGCTTTATTCATATACCCTGGTTTATAGGCTGGTACTTTCAGGTGATTGGACACTAAAAATGCTTTAGAGCTCTTTACCCCCTTCCATAACCCAACCCTATTCTGCGAGTAGTCAGTTTTTATACTTTATGGTTTGTCTATTTTAAACATATTACAACTGATGATATCTACTATTTAGCACATATTGAAATATTTGGTAGCGTCTTGTACAAGAGATGAACTTATCTTGAGTGTTTTTATGTTTAGTAGTTAGAAACTCTTTACCCACAATAAGGTGGAGGTTAGATCTTATGTTAATATTCAATATAGCCATTTGGGGTCTAAATGAAGTAAGCACTCCTGTCAGTGGGAAATTATTTTAAATACTGACTTCCAGAACCTCTTCAGATTGCTAGAAACTGTGGTCTGCATCAGCCACCAAGGTAGCACCAGGGGTCATGCAGCCTTGAAGCACGTAAACCTGATGATATCATGAACAGAGAGATGCTGTCCAGCAATCTGTGCTGTCTTCACCCCAGAAGTGGTCAATTGGAAGTCAGATTACCTTGTCACTGCCTGCATCAAAGGGAGTGGGACCTTGACCTTGCCATCTTCAACCTAAGATAAGTTTTTTTAGGGGGATCTGGTCCCCAAACCAGAACCCTCTAGAGGGGGGAGCTGTCCGACTATCACGGTACAATGTAACAAAATAACAGAATGAATTTATAAACCAATATATATAAGATACAGTTTTTTATTTTTATTTACACAAAACAAATTTCCAATCATAAAAACAGATGCATACGTGGGGTATTTCAACTAGTTTTGCTATAGAGATAGCTTCATCAGGAAATACAATATTTAAATCTGCAAAAGAAAATTCAAAATTTATAACCATGTATATATAATTTAATCAGCTGCATCAACATTCAGTAGCCGATTGTTCATATATCGTATAAGGGGGAAAAAGATACAGGAGAATATACAGTCTCTTGCCCCACTAGGATGCCCTGTAGGCACGTGGACACACCCCACGGGAGGGGATTGGGGAGGGCCCATATAGGGGCAACAGGTGTTCAGATATGCTGGGGAGCCTAAATGAACACACCGTACCCGTGGATTTTTGGGGTGCCAGTGCCGGGGACCGTATCATCACTAAAGGGTGAGAAAATATAGTGAAGAAAGTGGTTTGAGCCCGCGGAGCCCACTCTAAACGTGATGGGTTGGGGATCTGATAAAGATCCGAAATAACACCAACTAAGTGAATGAAAGATAAAAAGCCATATGGAGGTGTATCAAAGTAGAATCGTGCATCACACAGTTGAAATCAATGGAAGGAGGAAAAAGGGGGAGGGGGGAAAAATGGGGGAATGAAAAAACAAACCCCAGTGTGTGAGAATAGGGGAGGAAAAAAATAAATAAAAATAAAAACGGGGAAATTGTGAAAGGAATGATGAATGTAAGTGAAGTCAAGGTGAACAAGTGAAAGGACTAGTCCAGGAAGTTGGGGAGAGGGGAAGAAAAGCAGGAAATAAAGGGGGGGGGGGAGAAAAATGGCAAAGGAAAAGTAAGGGACTGAAGGAACAAGATTGTAACAGAGGGAAAAGTGGAAGAAAAAAGGATGAAAAGGTGGAGGGAAGGGAAAAGGGGGAGGGGGGAAGGAGAGCGGGAAAGGGAAAAAGGAAGTGAGGGGGTTGGGGTGCAGTGCAAATCAAGCGGGAGAGGGGATGACGGGAGAGGGAGAAAGAAGGAGGAGAGAAGGGGGGTAGGGGGGAGAGGGAAAAACAGGAAAGTGGGAATGGAGAAGAATAAGTGGTCTTTCCCGGTTCAACATCAGAGACTGTATTCTAACACCTTACACCCATAGCGAAACTAGTTGAAATACCCCACGTATGCATCTGTTTTTATGATTGGAAATTTGTTTTGTGTAAATAAAAAAACTCTGTATTTTATATATATATATTGGTTTATAAATTCATTCTGTTAATTTGTTACATTGTACCAGAGGGTTCTGGTTTGGGGACCAGGGCCCCCTAAAAAACGTATCTCATATTATACGGATAATGGTACTCTTACCTTATATATTTTAGATTTACTTAGAAAGTTAGGCCCAAATATTTTCTCTTCAACCTAAGATGTCAGAGCTGTTGGATTCTGGATGGGGATATACTGATCACCAAGTTAACTCTGTGGCCAGAATCCCTCTAGCACTGGCATCAGAAGCTCTGATAATGCCATGTACTGAGTTTAGGCTTTTGTCTCTTTTCTCCAGTGCTACTTCTGCCTTTACTCCTCTGCAAATAGAGCAAGATAAGTAACCAGTGATTGCCATTGTACCAAATTGGCCCCAAGGAACTCAAACTTCTAGAGGCCTTCTCTTCCACCCTGCTTCTCAGTCACTGTCTTTAATGCTGTGCCTGTTGAAAACCAGGTCTTGAGGGAAATGGAGGTCTCAGAGTCATTTCCACATTGCTAAAAGCGAGAAAATACACTTTCTGAAAGATCTACTAAGCAGGCACTTCAATTGCAGAGTTTACTCTGTGACTGACCTGGCCTTACCATATTCTGGACTTGATCAGCTGTCCCTAAGTACTCCCAAGGGAGTGATTTTGGGCTTACCTATTCCTTTCCAAAAATCTCTGGCTTTGCTTTCCCTGGACGAAAATCTTTATTCACTGATTGCACTTTAATTGGACAGCTAGGTGGCAAATGAGGTTTAATGTTGTTAAATCAGTGGTCAAATAGGATCAGATTTGTTGAGAAACTGAATGTACATTATTTAAATCACAGTCATTTCCGTTTTGTAAGATTGATGGCTGCTGTTCCCTCTATGCCCACATCCACCAGCCTTATAACTTCTTCTTTGTAGTTCTCTGCCAGTGTAAATTATGGTTCTTGGGAGTGTCAGACTCCAGATCTGTCTCCCACTCATAAGCATAACAACACAGCTTTGCCATCAGTTCAAACCCAGCCTTGCTATTCTCTTAACCCCACCTCCACCCATAACTTAGAACTTATCTCCACCATTCGCCCAGCCTCAGCACAACCCCAGCTCCACCTGCACACCCTCCCATGACTTCCTGCTTCCATGGAACCCAGTGGGCCGCTCGGTGTTGACCACTTCCAGACCGCCGAAGGCTGATATACGCCCTTACTTTGAGGACGGATATCACTGTTATGGCAGCAGCTAGCTGACATAACCCCGGGATCCTCATGTTCGGTCGGCGGTCCATTTTAAGATAAAAGTGGTCTCTGCGGCCGATTCACAGCAAGATCACTTTTATCGGCGGTGGGAGAGGGGCCCCCACCTTCTGTCGCCATTCACCGCTTACCGGAGCCATCGGTGGAGGCGATCCGGTCCTCTCTGTGGCTGTGCATGGAGACGAGTGAGAGGATGATGGTCCCCACCCATTTTTATAACATTGCAGGGTGTAAGCGACGTCAAAACGTCACTTCCGCCCATAGCTTTTAACCATTATGTAACGTTGCTTCACCCTGTGGCCACTAGGGGGCGTGCGCCGACCCCGACCCCCCCCCCCACCCCGCATGTCCCCCATGATCACCGCCGGGCACCTACGATTGCCAATGACACACGGAGAACCGGGATCTGTGTATGGAAACACACAGTTTCCGGTTCTCTGAGAGGAGAACAGTCTGTTCATACAGAGTATGAACAGCGATCTGTCATCTCCCCTGCACAGTCCCCTCCCCCCTTCAGTTAGAACACACACTAGGGAACACATTAACCCTTTGATTGCCCCCTAGAGTTAACCCCTTCACTGCCAGTGACATTTTTACAGTAATCAATGCATTTTTATAGCACGGATCACTGTATAAATGTGAATGGTCCTAAAAAAGTGTCCGATATGTCCGCCGCAATATCGCAGTCACGATTAATAATCGCAGATCGCCGCCATTACTAGTTAAAAAATAATAATAATAAAAATGCTATAAATCCTCTATTTTGTAGACGCTATAACTTTTGTGCAAACCAATCAATATACGCTGTTTGCAATTTTTTTACCAAAAAATATGTAGAAGAATACGTGTTGGCCTAAACTGAGGAAAAAAAAAAAAACGTTTTTTTATATATATTTTTCTGGGGATATTTAGCATAGCAAAAAGTAAAAAATATTGTTTTTTGTTTTAAACTTGTCACTCTTCTTTTGTTTATAGCACAAAAAATTAAAACCGCAGAGGTGATCAAATACCACCAAAAGACAGCTCTATTTGTGGGGAAAAAAATGTTTTTTTTTTGGGTGCAACATCGCACAACCGCGCAATTGTCAGTTAAAATGACGCAGTGCTGAATCGCAAAAAGTGCTCTGGTCAGGAAGGGGGTAAAATCTTCTGGTGCTGAAGCGGTTAAAGGGACATTTTTTTTTTTTTTTTTAATGACAAATTTTTTATTTATTTTTTATTGCATTTTAGTGTAAATAGGAGATCTGAGGTCTTTTTGACCCTATTTACAAGGGATGTTTACATTCCATGTAGAAGGAATAAAAGTGACACAAAAAACAGTGTAAAAAGAAAAGGTAAAATAAATAATAAAATGAAAATGGTGTTTAAACCACACATGTGAGGTATTGCTGCGATCGGTAGAGCAAGAGCAATAATTCTAGCCCCAGACCTCCTCTGTAACTCTAAACATGCAACCTGTAGAAATTTTTAAACTACGCCTATGGAGATTTTTAAGGGTAAAAGTTTGTCGCCATTCCACGAGCGGGAGCAATTTTGAAGCATGACATGTTGGGTATCAATTTACTCTACGTAACATTATCTTTCACAATATAAAAAAAAAAAAAGTGTGCTTGTAAGACGGTGATACGGTGTGACAAAGTATTTCAACGACTGCCATTTTATTCTCTAGGGTGTTAGAAAAAAATGTATAATGTAATTTTCTAGCAAAAAAAAATAATTTTTTAACTTGTAAACAACACATCTAAAAAAGAGGCTCCGGTCCTTTAGTGGTTAAGGCCCACCTGCCAAGCGGCCGCATATATGCCTGCTGCCGCCGTCAAGAGGTTAACCTCTATTAAGCTTTAGTTGACCTTAATCAGCCCCTATTAAATGTATTTTATTTGTAAATAATTTTGCATTGCTTTGCATCAGAATCTTAAGCTTAGTTTTGTCATAACTGAAATATATGCTAGTATATCATTTTCAATATTATCTAGTGTAGCACTCATTTTTTTTTAAACTAACATTGATCACAGTTGAAATGTATTTATTTTTTTGTTTAACCTACTTTTTGTACATAGATTTTATACAAAAAGGAATGATGAGGAGATCTATTCTAATGAACTTAATGTTTAGGGCTTGGCTATATGGCCTCATGTACACTGTTGCTGCTAAACAGATGTTTTTATCAACTGCTCCTGAACTCTCCTATGTTATCTTATCAGTACATGTACACAGGGCCGTTTATAGTTGTTTCTAGGCAGTTTAGAGGCCTTTTTCTGAAAGCAAAAAAATGAGTTCAGACGCTGAGTTTAGAGGCATTTTAATCGCCAAACGCGGCTAAACACGTTTCGTTTACAGGCGTTTTTTTTTTTTTTTTTTTTTTTTTAAATATCTAACGCAAAACGCTGCTAAACGTGGCATGTAAACACACCAAAACGGATGTTTTAAACATGGGTTACTATCTGTCAAGTTAAATAGTTCAGGAGAGGTTGTAAAAACGTCCCGTGTACATTAAGCCTAAATGTAATGTCGTCACATATAGTACTGATTTAATCCCTTCATTTGCAATACTGTGATGCTGGTAGATTTCATGATTTGTACCTTTTCTATTTCCATAAATTAACATTTTACATTAAGATTTTTGGAGCGAATATACAGGTTTTCCACTTCAAAGCTGTGTGAATCATGTGTGAAAACATTAGTAAAATTACCTCTATGCAATCTGCCATTTCACTGACCTTTTTGAGTGCAGTCAAATCCTAATGGAAAAGCTGATACATGACTTTGGAGTGACACACATTTATTTTCCTGGTTTTGCTCATGTTATCTGAAAATGAAATGGCAATTTAATATACTCGTATAATATATTTGTCTTGTTTTCCAGATGGCACAATAAACAGTAGTGACAAACTGCATGGCTTATATTCCGTGTAGTCCATTGTTACAAAATATTTACATATTTTACGTTGGAAAGTTGCCAGTTGCTTTTTTCATGGATCAGGCAACACTATTTTGACTATAGTGAAGATCAGTGCTAGCCAGCCTAAAGCTCTTGGTGGGCACTAATTGTTTTTGTATTACCCTGACTTTGTGATGCTGATGGTCTTCTCTGCACTGTTGTACACTGGCTAGGCTTGCAGAGCTGACTTTTTATAGGTTTATGGATCACTCCTTAGTTTTGCTTCAGTGAAGGTGGGTTTATGCATGACGTGTCAAAGCATGACCTCATAGTTCAAACGATTTTTGCCTTTTTTCTCTTTTCTTTTTCTCTTTTCCTTGTTTTCCTTTCTTCGGTAAACAATGTTCAGGTAATAGTACAGGAAGGCAAAACTCCACAGCTGCAGTGAAATTGATTTCCTTGCTGCCTTAATTGAGTAGGACTTCTGTATTTTCAACACTCTAATTCGGTCATCGCTATTTTTTATTTACAGTGATAGTGACATAGACAAATGCCTATATAATTAAAGCAAATGTAATAATTTTTTTTTTTTTTTTACAGCAAACTAGAGAGAGGGTAAAATTATTAATACAACTAGCTGATGGCTTTTGTGAAAAAGGACATGCACATTCATCAGAAATTAAAAAATGCATCACAGTTGTGGATAAAAGGTATAGAGATTTCTCTCTACGTATGGAGAAATATCGTACATCATTGGAAAAAGCTCTTGGAATTTATTCGGATTCCAACAAGTCGGTAAGTGATGCGGTTTAGAAATTTTATGCTAGAAATTTGGGATATCTATATATTGATATATATCTAGATATATACACACAGTCTAGTTGGTAATGTGTGTGTTTTTGTCATATTCAGGACAGTTAAAACAGCATATGTTTATAAAATAAGGGTAATTATTACAAAATTTACTGTATATGATGGATGAAAATAGTTTTATTTAGGTTTAATCATTATGGCTATTTAAGACACCAAAATAACTTCACTTGCTGTTCTCTCTGTAAAGATGAAGCACTGACTAAAAAACTGAATTTTTAGAGTTTACATCACTTTCTGATTATCCTGTTAAGAGGATAGAGGCATGTACT
>CM053030.1:324840709-325028209 GCA_028564925.1 Lithobates sylvaticus
TCACTGCCTTTTTCATGCGTTTCCTGTAAATGTACAGATCCACGCAGAAATTCAACAGATCCATTCGAGATCTAAAAGAATCTAAATCAGTTCCTAAGGATCCGCTCCTTTCTATGGAGTCGATCAGGTCAGTAGTTTCTATCCTACAAGGAGGAAAACTTCTGGCGTTTATCGGCATCAGGGATGCATAGTCTGCATGTCCATATATTTATCGCTCACCAAAGGTTCTGCGGTTCAAAGTAGAACAGCAGCATTTCAGTTTATAGCCTTGCCCTTCGGGCCAGCTACAGCACCCTGAGTGTTCACAAAAGTGCTAGCCCCACCTCTAGCCAGGTCAAGGGCACAGGGCTTAAACAGTCTTGGCATACCTAGACAATCTATTGCTAATAGACCAATCAGTGTTCAGAGTAAGATGTATGCATTACAACCAGTTACCTGGAAAAGTCTGGGTTGCGTTCCCAACCTAGTGAAGTCTCCCTTAAAACCGCTAAAAAAGCTGGAGTATTTGGGTCTGATCATAGATACAGCCCAGAAAAAGGGTGTTCTTGCCCAGGCAAAAAACAACTCCATAAGAGAATTTTATAGAGCAAGATGGAGGAATCAAATAGAACACTGCATCCCAATATGAAAATTATTCAAACAAAGGTCTTTGAAAAAATGATTAAATAAGAGTGTCCCCTGACAAGAGTTCAAAAGAGACTACCACAAGGAAGGTAGCCCAGTATCTGTTTACACGCGCCGACCATCATTCTGGGCGCAGGCGCACTGGCATTCCCTTATCACATCTGCGAATGGTGGCAATACGCCGCTACATTCTGCCAGAGACATCCTATATGTGGGAGAGCGAACATCTCTCCCGGATCTCGTTTACAACACCATTGCCCTTATAGTGGTAAGCTCTATATATCCTGACCCTCTGCTTGCTTTATTTGATTATTAGACCACTGGATCGTTTTCTTTCAAATGATCACTAAGTTACACATATATATATATATTGTTTTAGGTTCGCCTTGGAAGTGTCATCTGGTTAACCAGCCTGGTTTACTCTGAGCTCTTCCTTGTGGTATCGATACAGATTAAGTTTTCGTTGGATTCAAACTTTTTTGAGCAACCATAAGTTTGCTGACCAGCTATTCTCATCAGCAGAACCATTTAAGTGTGAAATTGATTCAATTCACCTGATTTTCTTTAAAGGTAATTAGTCTCTTTTGAACTCTTGTCAGGGACACTCTTATTTAAACATTTTCTCATAGACCTTTTCCTATATATATATTTTTCTCTTTATGAAAAAAATACTAGTATAGTTTCTTTCTGCATGTACGGAAGAAGCGTTATCAGAACAATGGGATGTTTTGTGCACATATGGAACCTATATCTTGACATCCATGTTATCTATTGAATCAAAGCAGCTTTGGTGAGGTTCAGTCCTTCATGCATTTCCATGCCCTATATTCTGATATTTTGTTTACTATTTTTCAAACTATTGCAAGTTTCTCAATACACATGCCAACACGCATGTTTTACATGTTACTGTATAAATGAAATACTAACATGAGATACTCATTACAATCTTTTTGTTGTCTATAGCATATAAAGTGCCACATCAGAATATCCTGAGGAAGCTCTATCGAGTGAAACATGTTGAGTGTAGTAGTGCTTTTCTTGTTCTCATGTTTTTTTATCATTATAAATAAAAATTATTGTTTTTATATGCTATTAGTGAGTTTCAATCTCCGTATTGAACGCCTTAAAAGTCCCGAGGTTTGTTACCTCCTTTCCCTTTCCAGTTTGTTTGAACAACTCCATAATAGAGTTGGTGCGGATGGTCAGGTCAAAAGGAGATCCCTCCATTCGCCTTTGCATGAGGTTGTTAGAAAGGATGGTGGCTTCATTCGAAGCAGTTCCCTATGCCCAGTTCCCTTTGCGACTGTTGCAAAACAGTATTCTATCTGCTAACAAGATGATCCAAGCTTTGGACTTGCCAATGCGGCTGTCCCCAAGGGTGTCCCAAAGCCTTAATTAGTGGTTACAAACCAGAATCTGCTGAAAGGAAAATCCTTCAGACCTGTTTTTGGAAAGTGGTAAGGACAGATGCCAGCCTTTCAGGCTGGGGAGCAGTACTAAAGACGAGGACAGTGGCCAAAAACCGGAAGAGCCTTGCCCATCAACACCCTGGAGCTTCGGGCAGTGCGTCTGGCTCTAAAGACCTGGACTTCCAGGTTAAGGGATTGTCCTGTCAGGATCCAATCAGTGAATGCCACGGCTGTGGCCTATATCAATCACCAAGAGTCTCTCAGCGCAACTGTAGAGAATGCTGGCAGCTCTGTCCCAGGAGACTGGGAGGGGGGGCTATGTACTGGATGGGGGGCTGTGTACTGGGGAGGGGGGCAGTGTACTGCGCAGGGGGACTGTGTACTGTAAAGGGGGCTGTGAATTTTTTTTTTCCTTAACCACTTACCGAGCGGGTCATGTAGATGTACGTCGGCAGTTTGAAGATGGCTATCTCGGTAACGGCATCAGCTGCTGCCACAACGGAGGTATTCATCTTTAGAGCCGGCGGTTCTGTTTACGATAATGGTGGTCTGTGCGGTGGATTCGCCGCAAGATCACCGTTATCAGCGGCGGGAGAGGGCCTCCGCCGCTTACCGGAGCAGTTGGTAGCAGCGGAGGCGATCGGGTCCTTCACATTGCTGGGTATGGAGACGAGTGAGTTTTTTTTTTAAACAGTGAAAAAATAAATAAAATAAGAAAAAAACATTAATTTTTTTTTAAAGCGCCCCGTCCCGACGAGCTTGCACGCAGAAGCGAGCGCATATGTGAGTAGTGCCCGCATATGAAAACGGTGGTCAAACCACACGTGAGGTATTGTTGCAACCGGTAAAGCGAGAGCAATAATTCTAGCCCTAGACCTCCTCTGTAACGCAAAACATGCAACCTGGAAAAAAATGTAAACGTCGCCTATGGAGATTTTTGAGGGTAAAAGTTTGACGCCATTCCACGAGCGGGCGCAATTTTGAAGCGTGACATGTTGGGTATTAATTTAATCGGTGTAACTTTATCTTTCACAATATATAAAAAAAAATTGACTAACTTTCCTGTTGTCTTAGTTTTTATTCAAAAAAAGTGATTTTTTTACAAAAAAGTGCGCTTGTAAGACCGCTGCGCAAATATAGTGCGTGTTATACGCCGATAAATACGGTATTTTCCATGTAGAAATATATAATTTATACCAAAAACAGTGATTGATCTGGTTAGTGATGTTGGTCTGCTATTATTTGGAACACAATTGTTCACAATACTAGAGCAGGGGTGTCCAAGCTTTTTTCAAAGATTTGATTAAGTGAACTTACGTGAGGGCCGACCATTTTGCCTGACATTCTTTGAATCATTAAAATTAAATGCAACTTAACTAATACACTACCCAACAAGAATTTTCTTTTCTTTTGTGGCTGTGTGTGGTGAAGAGTCTAAGGATGAGCTCGGGCATGTTATTTGAAAATACCATATTTATCGGCATATAACACGCACCTTCACTTTAGGAGGAAAGTTTCAGGAAAAAAATAAAATTTTAAATAATGAACTGTGAAGCAAAATAAGGGTCAGTGCCCATCAATGCAGCCTAATCAGTGCCCATCTGCAGCCTCGCCGTTGCCATGAATGCAGCCTCGCCGTTGCCATGAATGCAGCCTCGCCGTTGCCATGAATGCAGCCTCGCCGTTGCCATGAATGCAGCCTCGCCGTTGCCATGAATGCAGCCTCGCCGTTGCCATGAATGCAGCCTCGCCGTTGCCATGAATGCAGCCTCGCCGTTGCCATGAATGCAGCCTCGCCGTTGCCATGAATGCAGCTTCGCCGTTGCCATGAATGCAGCTTCGCCGTTGCCATGAATGCAGCTTCGCCGTTGCCATGAATGCAGCTTCGCCGTTGCCATGAATGCAGCTTCGCCGTTGCCATGAATGCAGCTTCGCCGTTGCCATGAATGCAGCCTCACCGTTGCCATGAATGCAGCCTCAACATTTTCCTGAATGCAGCCTCACCATTGCCATGAATGCAGCCTGATCGATGCCCATCTGTAACCTCGGAGAGGACAGGAGGGGGGTGGGATGAGCGCCATCAGATTACATACAGGAGAATTCCTATGATAGACAGAACAGTTGTCCAATGCCAACCCAGGAGATGGGACTTCCTATTACAGAGGCAATTATGTAAACAGGAGATTCTCTGTATGTAATCTGTAGGTACTCGTCCCGCCCCCTCCAAGGCTGCTGCCTGAATGATAAATACAGTATATATCTTTTGTGAAGGATTGGTTGGGAACGACAAAAGATATATACAGTTGTACACATAAGTTTACATACCCAGCAGAGTTTTTGATTTCTTGGCCATTCTTCAGAGAATATGAATGATAACACAAAAACATTAATTTCACTAATGGTTAGTGTTTGGCTGAAGCCAATTATTATAAATCAACTTTGTTTTTTTTTTGTTTTTTTAAAATCCATAATGAGAACAGAAACTACCCAAATGACCCTGATTAAACGTTTACATACCCTGGTGATTTTGGCCTGATAACATGCACACAAGATGACACAATGGGGTTTGAATGGCTATTAAAGGTAACCATCCTCACCTGTGATCTGTTTGCTTGTAATTAGTGTGTGTGTGTATAAAAGGTCAATGAGTTTCTGGACACCTGACACACCGTTGCATCTTTCATCCAGTGCTGCACTGACGTTTCTGGATTCTGAGTCATGGGGAAAGAAAAAGAATTGTCAAAGGATCTGCTGGAAAAGGTAGTTGAACTGTATAAAGCAGGAAAGGGATATACAAAGATATCCAAGGAATCAAGAATGCCAATCAGCACACACTCCTTTCCAGAGCACAATGGCAGCCTACATAAGCGTGCTTCTCCTGATGGTGCTGTGCATTTCTTCAGCTGTTTCACTAAAATGCTACACCTGTGACTCAGAGACAAGTAATGCAAACTGCACGACCATTGCTACCTGCCCTGCCAAACAGAACTTCTGCTTGACCACAGTCACTGGATTTGCTGGCTATAACATCATCACCAAGAACTGCAATTCCACTTGTCAGACGGTCAGCTTCAGCTTCTTTATCTCTGGCCACACTTCCTGCTGTTCCACCAATCTCTGCAACGTCAGTGGGGCCTTCGGTATCAAGGCCAAATACAATGTCCTTGATGTGGCCCTGGGGTTCCTGGGGGCCCTCATGAGACAATATAAAGTGTGTGTAGTATACAAACTAAGTTTTGGTTTTCATTCAATAAATGTTTTATGATGATGAAGTTGTGACTTTTTGGAAAGGAATTTTTTTTTTCATGAAAATAGAAGGTGACTTGCCAAAGCTCTCTCTAATTGGTAGTCTTAATGAATAACGCACCATTTTTGTAGTTATATTTCCATACTTCCAAAAAGCTACATTTTATTGTCTTAATGCAGAGGTGTCCAACATGTGGCTATGAATATGGCCCAACTCAAAATGGTAAAGTTGCCAAATTTTTTATCATCCCAAACAAAAATCTCCCACTCAATCACTCCTTATTCATGTTGTCCGTTTTATTCCTCGGCACTGATATTTGTCAGCGACTATTTTAAAGAATGAAGAGCACATTTGGAACTAAACATCTGATGGGCACCATGAGAATTCACTGAGAATTGTGTTATTGATGTGATGATTAATCAAAAACTGTGTCAAATATTGCACTAGGTTTGTTGTCCTTTTTTATAATAAAATATAAAAAAAAAGAGAATGCCAATCAGCAGTGTTCAAACTCTAATCAAGAAGTGGAAAATGAAGGATTCTCTTGAAACCAAACCACGGTCAGGTTGACCAACTAAAATTTCAGTCATAACTGCCAGGAAAACAGTTCAGGATGCAAAGAAAAACCCAGAAATAACTTCAAGTGAAATATAGGACTCTCTGAAAACATATGGTGTGGCTGTTTCAAGATGCACGTTAAGGAGGCACTTGAAGAAAGATGGGCTGTATGGTCGAGTCACCAGAAGAAAGCCATTACTGCGCAAATGCCACAAAGTATCCTGCTTGCAATATACCAAACAGAACAGAGACAAGCCTCAAACCTTCTGGCACAAAGTCATTTGGAGTGATGAGACAACAAGGCCGATAATTAAGGGTATGGAGGTGGATCGCTGATGTTTCGGGGATGTGTGAGCTACAGCTTCACCATCTGAGAAGATAAAGAGCCTCATCCACAAATACCACAAAAGACTTCAATCTGTCATTGATGTTAAAGGGGACAATACACAGTACTAGGAACTGGGGTATTTAAACTTTTGATCAGGGTCATTTGGGTAGAATCTGTTGTCATTATGATTTAAGGAGTAAACATAGTTGATTGAAAATAAATGGCTTCAGCCAAACACTAACCATGAGTGAAAGAAACTTTTTTGTGTTATTCATATTCTCTGAAATATGGCCAATAAATCATAAATTCTACCAGGGTATGTAAATTTATGAGCACAACTGTATATCCAAATTACCAATGGGTCCGCATTAAACCGTAACTTGGACATGCCTGTACTAGACGTAGTACAAATGGTTTTTGACGTGTGTGTATTTGTGTTTTTCTTTTTTGAGTTGAACTGGATGGACTCGCTTTTTTTTTTTTTCAACCAAATTAACTGTGTCACAGGCTTTTCTCAGCTGGCTGGTCTACACTGGTAGACTTGAATAATTAAATTGCTTAATCTGTTTTGAGTTTCTTGGAAAACAGTATTACAACAGTATGTAATCTTTATTCAGTCCATCATATCCAACTAAGATTTTTTAATTATTGATGCATCTTGGTGACTTTTGGAACACCACCATTTTTATTCCCTAATGGTTTACCGTTGGCAGTCTGATGAACTTCAACATTTCATTTGCCCTTAGGCACATACAGTATCTGACAAAAGTGAGTACACCCCTCACATTTTTGTAAATATTTTATTATATATTTTCATGTGACAACACTGAAGAAATTACACTTTGCTACAATGTAAAGTACAACTTGTATAACAGTGTAAATTTGCTTTCCCCTCAAAATAACTCTGCACAAAGCCATTAATGTCTAAACCACTGGCAACAAAAGGGAGTACACCCCTAAGTGAAAATGTCCAAATTGGGCCCAATTAGCCATTTTCCCTCCCTGGTGTCATGTGACTCATTCGTGTTACGAGGTCTAGGGTGTGAATGGTGAGTAGGTGTGTTAAATTTGCTGTTATTGCTCTCATACTGGTCGCTGGAAGTTCAACATGGCACTTCATATCAAAGAACTCTCTGAGGATCTAAAAAAAAAAAAGAATTGTTGCACTACATAAAGATGGCCTAGGCTATAAGAAGATTGCCAGGACCCTGAAACTGAGCTGCAGCACAGTGGTTTAACAGGACAGGTTCCACTCGGAACAGGCCTCGCCATGGTCAACCAAAGAAGTTGAGTGCACATGCTCAGCGTCATATCCAGAGGTTGTCTTTGTGAAATAGACGTATGAGTGCTGCCAGCATTGCTGCAGAGGTTGAGGGGTGGGCGTCAGCCTGTCAGTGCTAAGACCATACACTGCATCAATTGGTCAGCATGGCTGTTGTCCCAAAAGGAAGCCTCTTCTAAAGATGATGCACAAGTAAGCTTGCAAACAGTTTGTGAAGACAAGCAGACTAAGGACATTGATTACTGGAACCATGTCCTGTGGTCTGATGAGACCAAGATAAACCTATTTGGTTCAGATGGTGTCAAGCGTGTGTGGCGGCAACCAGGTGAGAGTACAAAGACAAGTGTGTCTTGCCTACAGTCAAGCATCGTGGTGGGGGGCTGCATGAGTGCTGCCGCCACTGGGGAACTGAAGTTCATTGATGGAACCGTAAATACCAACATGTACTGTCACATACTGAAGCAGAGCATGATCCCCTCCCTTCGGAGACTGGGCCGCAGGGCTGTATTCCAACATAACGACCCCAAACACACCTCCAAGATGACCACTGCCTTGCTAAAGAAGCTGAGGATAAAGGTGATGGACTGGCCAAGCATGTCTCCAGACCTAAACCCTATTGAGCATCTGTGGGGCATCCTCAATCGGAAGGCTGAGGAGTGCAAGGTCTCTAACATCCACCAGCTCCGTGATGTCGTCATGGAGGAGTGGAAGAGGACTCCAGTGGCAACCTGTGAAGCTCTGGTGAACTCCATGCCCAAGAGGGTTAAGGCAGTGCTTCAAAATAATGGTGGCCACACAAAATATTGACACTTTGGACCCAATTTGTAAATTTTCACTTAGGGGTGTACTCACTTTTGTTGCCAGCTGTTTAAACATTAATGGCTGTGTGTTGAGTTATTTTGAAGTGACAGGAAATTTACACAGTTATACAAGCTGTACACTCACTACTTTACATTGTAGCAAAGTGTAATTTCTTCAGTGTTGTCACATGAAAAGATATAATAAAATATTTACAAAAATGTGAGGGGTGTACTCACTTTTGTGAGATGCTGTAGTTCAGCACATACATATACATATGTATGAATGGAGATCTGTGAAACATGACAAACATCAACCCCACCCCCATCATCGGAACCAGCTTGAGATAATTGAAAACCTTATTTACATCTAGAAATGTAAAGTGCTGACCAGTGGAGCATTGGTGGTGATTGTGTGAACAATATAATGGTTAAAATATCAGCAATTGCAATTGTGTAATGATTAGTCAAGCTCTTTCTCTCGTTCATTTATTTTAAAATATAAATCCTTGTACTACCTGAAAATTTCCTGTAATCAATAATGTTTTTTTTTTTTTTGTTTTTTTTGGTAGTATCAATAGGGATGTGGTGCATGGATTCAGTTTGCTGATCCTAACTTATAAGTAGATCTTATTGAAACCGTTACACTGATCATAAGACTGTAACAGGATGACCCTTAACTCAGCAATCATGGATTGAAGACATTCTATGAGTGGGTTTTAGCTCAGCAGATCGAGCTCTACAATGATTTGTTGAAATCCTTAGAAAAATTTTAACAAATCAATCCTTGACTGTCAATAATTGTCTTTTTTTTATAAGGCAGTGTAACACTTTAACCACTTGCCGACCGCCCCATGTAGATATACGTCGGCAGAATGGCACGTACAGGCAGAACCACGTACCTGTACGTGCCATTCTTTAGGCGGTTGGGGGGTCCGATCGGACCCCCCTCCGCCGGCGGGGACGGTCGGCATCGCTTCAGGAGCGATCCGGGACGAGGGGACGGCCAGTGGTTTCTGGCCACCCCCTCGCGATCGCTCCTGGCCAATGAGAAACTTCCCCTTCCTGTCTATTGTATAGACAGGAAGGCGGAAGTGATGTCACGCTCGGTGCGCCGGTCTATGTGACCGGAGACGCCGAGCGGCGAACATGTTAAGGTTAGTGCACAACACTACACTGACACCAGTACAGTTAGGCACACAAAACACCCCCCTGTCACCCCCAGATCACCCCCAGATCACCCCCTCCCCCCCCAGTCACAGTGTCACTAATTGCAGTGATCATTTATTTACTGATCACTGCATTTAGTGTCAGTGTGACTGTAATAACTGTCAGGGCAGTTAGTTTTAGGTCCTAGGTAGCCCCCGACCCCCCCCTAATAAAGGTTTAACCCCCTGATTGCCCCTAGTTAACCCCTTCACCCCCTTTTGCCAGTGTCACTAAGCGATCGTTTTTCTGATCGCTGCATTGTGTCGCTAGGTAACCATTTTTTTTTTATTTTAACCGCCATGTTTTATATAGGTTCATAAATAGTTTTATAGGTCAGGTACCCCCATATTACAACCTAAATAAAGGTTTTAACCCCCTGATTGCCCCTAGAGTTAACCCTTTCACCAGTAATCACCGTATAACTGTCACTGGTGACGCTGGTTAGCCAGTTAGTTATTTCGTTATTTAGGTTCCCCGTCAGGTTTTTATATAGCGTCAGGTACCCCCATATATTACCTAATAAAGGTTTAACCCCCTGATTGCCCCTAGTTAACCCTTTCACCCCCTTTTGCCAGTGTCACTAAGCGATCGTTTTTCTGATCGCTGCATTAGTGTCGCTAGGTAACCAGTTTTTTTTTTTAGGTTAACCGCCATGTTTATATAGGTTCATAAATAGGTTTATAGGTCAGGTACCCCCATATTACAACCTAAATAAAGGTTTTAACCCCCTGATTGCCCCTAGAGTTAACCCTTTCACCAGTGATCACCGTATAAAATGTCACTGGTGACGCTGGTTAGCCAGTTAGTTATTTCGTTATTTAGGTTCCCCGTCAGGTTTTTATATAGCGTCAGGTACCCCCATATATTACCTAATAAAGGTTTAACCCCCTGATTGCCCCTAGTTAACCCTTTCACCCCCTTTTGCCAGTGTCACTAAGCGATCGTTTTTCTGATCCCTGCATTAGTGTCGCTAGGTAACCAGTTTTTTTTTGTATTACTGTTACGGGTGACGCTGGTTAGTTAGCTTGTTTTTTATACTGTCAGGGCACCCGCCATTTATTACCCAATAACGGTTTAACCCCCTGATCGCCCGGCGGGTGATATCAATTAGGTTTTAGGGTCAAATAAGGTCTGCGTCGCCCCAGGTTAGTGCCAGTACCGCAAACACCCACGCGCAAAGCATACACCTCCCTTAGTGGTACAGTATCTGAACAGATCAATATCTGATCTGATCAGATCTATACTAGCGTCCCAGCAGTTTAGGGTTCCAAAAAAACGCATTGTTAGCGGGATCAGCCCAGATACCTGCTAGCACCTGCGTTTTCCCCCTCCGCCCAGCCCAGCCCACCCAAGTGCAGTATCGATCGATCACTGTCACTTACAAAACACTAAGCACACATAACTGCAGTGTTCGCAGAGTCAGGCCTGATCCCTGCGATCGCTAACATTTTTTTTGTGGTAGCGTTTTGATTCAGTCGCTAACAGTCAGGAGCTTTTTTACCTGTGAATCTCAAAAAAATAAAAAAAACAAAAATAGTTGTCGTTTTATTGTTCTCTCTCTCTCTCTATTGTTGCTCTTTTTTTACTCCATTCTATTCTGCAATGTTTTATTATGTTTTATCATGTTTTATCATGCTTGCTTTTCAGGTATGTAATTTTGTTTACTGTGTTTTAGTGTTAAGCATTTTTTTGTTTTCAGGTGCGCCATTCAGTTGCAGCGCGGATTTATTTATCTTGACAGCAACAGCGTTTGCTCCCACGATACATAAAGCCGCGACTCCAACGCTGTAGGAGGTGATTTCACCACCACAGTTAAAAAAAAGAGCATATATGCCGAAGCATGGGGGCAGCAGGGGGCGGGGAGGAGCGATTGGCTCCTAATGCCACGTACATACGGTCGAAATTCCGACCGTGTGTACACGGCATAACTTTTGCGGGAGGATGCCCCCATGCATCGGCATATATAAATGGTGCATGTATGCCCATCATTAGAAGTGGGTGGATGAAGGGAGGTATTCTAATGGTGGGCATACCCACCAATCAATCTCTTTTTTTCGTTCAGCCAAGAGGCTGCATGAAAAAAAAAAAGATTACAATATATGTCCAGTATGTTGCTGGACTTTGAATGGTTATACCAGAATGATGCCTGCAGGTTTAGGTATCATCTTGGTATCATTCTTTTCAGCCAGTGATCGGCTTTCATGTAAAAGCAATTCTAGCGGGTAATTAGCCTCTAGACTGCTTTTACAAGCAGTAGGAGGGAATGTCCCCCCTCCCGGATATAAACCGCGCCATTGGGAAATTGGGAAAGCATTTTATCACACCAATCTTGGTGTGGTCAGATGCTTTGAGGGCAGAGGAAAGATCTAGGGTCTAATAGACCCCAATTTTTTCAAAAAAAGAGTACCTGTCACTGCCTATTGCTATCATAGGGGATATTTACATTCCCTGAGATAACAATAAAAATCATAACAAAGAAAAAAAATGGAAGGAACAGTTTAAAAATAGAATAAAAAAGCTAAATAAATAAAAAAAAAACTAAAAAAAAAAAAAAAAAGCACCCCTGCCCCCCCTTCTCTTGCGCAAAGGCGTACACAAGCGTTGGTCTGGCGTCATATGTAAACAGCAATTGCAGCATGCATGTGAGGTATCACCGCGAAGGTCAGATCGAGGGCAGTAATTTTAGCAGTAGACCTCCTCCGTGAATCTAATGTGGTATCATGTAAAGGCTTTTAAAGGCTTTTAAAAATGTATGTAGTTTGTCGCCACTGCGTGTTTGTGCGCAATTTTAAAGCATGTCGTGTTTGGTATCCATGTACTCGGCCTAAGATCATATTTTTTATTTCATCAAAAATTTGAGCAATATAGTGTGTTTTAGTGCATTAAAATAAAAAAAAGTGTATTTTTTCCACAAAAAATGCGTTTGAAAAATCGCTGCGCAAATACTGTGTGGAAAAAAAAAAAATGCAACACCCACCATTTTAATCTGTAGGGCCTTTGCTTTAACAATATATATAGTGTTTGGGGGTTCAACGTAATTTTCTTGCAAAAAAAAAATATGTTTTCATGTAAACAAAAAGTGTCAGAAAGGGCTTTGTCTTCAAGTGGTTAGAAGAGTGGGTGACGTGTGACATAGGCTTCTAAATGTTGTGCATAAAATGCCAGGACAGTTCAAACCCCCCCCAAATGACCCCATTTTGGAAAGTAGACACCCCAAGCTATTTGCTGAGAGCAATGTTGAGCCCATTAAATATTTTTTTTTTTGTCCCAAGAGATTGAATAATGAAAAAAAAAAAATATATATATTTTTTTTACAAAAAGTTGTCACTAAATGATATATTGCTCAAACATGTCATGGGCATATGTGGAAATACACCCCAAAATACATTCTGTTGCTTCTCCTGAGTACGGGGATACCACATGTGTGGGACTTTTTGGGAGCCTAGCTGCGTACGGAACCCCAAAAACCAAGCACCGCCTTCAGGCTTTCTAAGGGAGTAATTTTTTTATTTCACTTCTCACTGCCAATCACAGTTTCGGAGGCCATGGAATGCCCAGATGGCATAAAACCCCCCAAAATGACCCCATTTTGGAAAGTAGACACCCCAAGCTATTTGCTGAGAGGTATTGTGAGTATTTTGCAGATGTCGCTTTTTGTCAAAAAGTTTTGAAAATTGAAAAAAAAAAAAAAAAAAAATTTTTTTTCTTTACTTTCTTCATTTTCAAAAACAAATGAGAGCTGTAAAATACTCACCATGCCTCTCAACAAATAGCTTGGGGTGTCTACTTTCCAAAATGGGGTCATTTGGGGGGTTTTGTGCTATTTTGGCATTTTATGGCCTTCGAAACTGTGATAGGTAGTGAGGAGTGAAATCAAAAATTTGCACCCTTAGAAATCCTGAAGGCGGTGCTTGGGTTTCGGGGCCCCGTACGCGGCTAGGCTCCCAAAAAGTCCCACACATGTGGTATCCCCATACTCAGGAGAAGCAGCAAAATGTATTTTGGGGTGCAATTCCACATATAACTTAGGCTTGTTAAATGCTTTCATTCAGTGCCTTGCAAAAGTATTCACCCCCTTGGCTTGTTACCTATTTTGTTACATTACAGCCTTTAGTTCAATGTTTTTTTAATCTGGCACTGAGGCACTGAGCTGTGGACGGGTGGGGAGCGGTCATCTCAGGCTCTCAGCAGCTTGCTGAAAGGCTGAGACAGGCATCAGTCCAGGCACCTGGTGGATCCATACTCCCATTTTCGGGATGACGCAGTGCCTGGAATGATTTCTGTGATGGGTCACAGGCGTGCAAAACTAATTGCACTCCTGTGACCCATAGGAGAAGCCCAGCCAAACAAGCTTAGGCTGGACTTCTCCTTCAAGGTGTATTACTGATTTAGAACAAATGCACACATTTAATTGCAGTGCGTTGCAGACATTAAAGTATTGCACAATAATGCATGCTAGGTGCAGAAGCAGTTTGCAGTCCCATTCATTGTCAGTGGCACTCGCACATCTCCATCATACATGT
Source organism: Lithobates sylvaticus (assembly GCA_028564925.1). Lineage (NCBI taxonomy): Eukaryota > Metazoa > Chordata > Amphibia > Anura > Ranidae > Lithobates > Lithobates sylvaticus. Next base: position 324,854,687 of record CM053030.1, read on the forward strand.
GCACCATAACACCATAGTAATGCACTACTGTGTGTTGGGATGTGCAACACCAGATAAAATTGTGCATGTCTAATTTTTTTTTTCTTCCCTTCTAGTGTGTTGGCAGCTTCTTTTATTCATTTAACTCAGTGCACCAGAATGTATAGGTGTAAATAGGCCCTTAGGGCTTCTATATCATTCCTAAGTGTTTTAAGTCACTTCAACTAGTAGTTTAGTAACCACAAGATTTTCCTAATGCACTCAAAAAAGCCATTTGTCCATAACATTTGTGCTGCTTTTAAAATAATGCCATGAAAAATATACATCATCCCAAAGTTTTATATTACAGGCTAATATATGTTTCTTATTTTTTTTTTTTTACACAGAAAGCTGTTGAAGTCATGTCCGTTGTTCCAAAACGGTGCAATGATGTAATGAACGTTGGACGACTACAAGGGTTTGATGTAATGATATTTTAAATTTGTAATTTTTGTATGGTGTGCAAAGTTTTCACTATTGTCTGGGTCTCTACCACTACCACAATTTTTGCTCCGTCGATCCCCCGCTGAGCAGGCAGATGACAGGTCGGTCTCTGCACTCTGTGCAGGGACGGACCTGTCAGAGCGCCGCTCTCCCCTATGGGAGATCGGATGACGACGGACCAAAATAGGGTTTTCCTCCGTCGCACTTTTTCGGATCGGAGCGGGTCGGATGTCAGCGGACATGTCACTGCTGACATCCGACTCTCCATATAGAGGTCTATGGGGTGTCTGTTCAGGTCCGCCTAAAAAACTGACAGGCGGACCTGAACGGACCGTCCGTGTGAAAGGGGCCTAAGGCTGCATTCACACCTGAGCGTTTTCAGCTCGTAAAACACTCATCTCAAAAGTTAAATTCCCAACAAGCAGAATCTCATTCATTTAAATGGTCCCTGTTCACATCTGTGCATTTTCATATTGGTATCCGAATAGTGACGAAAATATGTGGCTGCAGTGAGGGGAACCACCACCAATAAACAGAAGGCTTACCAAAACGTTTGGACCCAAAAGAACATATGTTCAGTGAGTCAAACGAGCTGTTTTGTATGTACAACAATTATAGATGGACACTTTAACTCTCCAAATCGCTGGACCGGGAACACCCGACTATCCATAAGATAGAGGAAATCCTTGCAGGAAGGTTTTCATGGGAGGCGGTGGTCAAACATCCATGGATATGGTGAAGGTAAGGGTAATTATAAAGGAGGAGAACAGAAAGGGCCACATAGCATAATTCCATTTAAAATTGCAAGAAATGTTTAATGAAGCTAGAAAACGTACATTTGGTAGATAAAACAAGGGCTTTTTAAAATCAGTGGAGTCCTGCCCAACGTGTTTCGTCTCCATGGACATCGTCTGGGGTGTCCCTCCACGGCAGCCCTCCAGATATATATATATAGACAATATGATCCCAATCATGAGAGCCCAGCCCCCAGTGTGTTTCCAACTGTTCTGAAAATTCCTGTTTTAGCCAAAATGTGTGTGTTCCACGCCTCAATCTGGAAAAGGATATTGAACTGTGTGTCATGAAGTGGCCAAACAGCGCGTGGATGTGGGCGGGCGTGGTGTTCAGTTGCAGTGAGGTTTGGTGTACTTCCTGCTTGCGGCGCTGACATGCTTTCTGTTCTCCTCCTTTATAATTACCCTCACCTTCACTATATCCATGAATGTTTGACCACTGCCTCCCACGAAAACCTTCCTGCAAGGATTTCCTCTATCTTGTGAAGTGTCCAGCGATTTGGAGAGTTAAAGTGTCCATCTATAATTGTTGTCCATACAACACAGCTTGTTTGACTCACTGAACGTATGTTCTTTTGGGTCCAAATTTTGGTAAGCCTTCTGTTTATCGGTGGTCGTTCCCCTCACTGCAGCCACATATTTACATCACTATTCGGATACCAATATGAACTTTTTTTGAACATTGCTTATTCTTTTCTTTTGATCTTCACAGACATTCAGCTATTTATATGCACTGATTATCATTCATGTATATATATATATATATATGAACAATAGAGTGTACAATAAATGGCCTATAATTATACACTACTCAGCGCTGGATGTGTGTCCACAGTTATAAACATAGATCAAATGATACAAAATATATAAATAAATAGTGATATTCATTAATATATTAAATTACCCTAAGCAGCTGTTTAGATAAAACAAATATATATGGGTGATAGTATAAAATCAAACGTTGATAATAGTGAGATAAAATACTAAAAACAGCGCTAAAACAGTGAGATAATCAAATCTTTCTGTGCAAAGTCCATGAGTCTGTGTCATAAACGATATTGTACTAATAGGTGGTCCTTGAGTGACTCTGAGAAGATAGTGTACAGTTCAATCGATAATGACTTTCCTCGTGATTTATGGTGTATATCCAAGCACCGTTAAATATAGCTTCACCACGTGAGACACTCTCCCCTCAGGGGGTTAAACTCACCGGAATAAAAATTTAAACAGGCCTTAAGATATAAGGTATCACTCTGGCAACCACTGCCCAGGACGCGTCACACATCCACCGTTTAAACAGGGTCTGGTCACTTCCTCAGATAAAAGGTGTCAGCAACAAGGAATCAGGGGTTCAGGGGGGAATCAACTCGCAATGATGGTGATCATAAAAACGAAGAGAATAGCATCCATAGCGTAATCCCGTTTTTTATTATTTAATAGCATTAAAAACAATATACCCTGCAACTTCCCCTTTAAGACATTTACGTACAATCAACATTCTTTGAGAACAGCATATAAAGAGATCACTTGCGTGTGAGGGATGAGTGGATGGTAATCCTTCACTTGGCCACAGCAGCGGTGGTGTTCCTCCTGGATCAGCGTGTGTGTCTCTGCTGACACTTCGCGTCACTTCCGGGTGGGTGGTTAGCGCTGGTGGAACCGCAAACGTCACTTCCGGTAAAACGTCGTGTAGGCCTACACGACGTTTTACCGGAAGTGACGTTTGCGGTCCACCAGCGCTAACCACCCACCCGGAAGTGACGCGAAGTGTCAGCAGAGACACACACACTGATCCAGGAGGAACACCACCGCTGCTGTGGCCAAGTGAAGGATTACCATCCACTCATCCCTCACACGCAAGTGATCTCTTTATATGCTGTTCTCAAAGAATGTTGATTGTACGTAAATGTCTTAAAGGGGAAGTTGCAGGGTATATTGTTTTTAATGCTATTAAATAATAAAAAACGGGATTACGCTATGGATGCTATTCTCTTCGTTTTTATGATCACCATCATTGCGAGTTGATTCCCCCCTGAACCCCTGATTCCTTGTTGCTGACACCTTTTATCTGAGGAAGTGACCAGACCCTGTTTAAACGGTGGATGTGTGACGCGTCCTGGGCAGTGGTTGCCAGAGTGATACCTTATATCTTAAGGCCTGTTTAAATTTTTATTCCGGTGAGTTTAACCCCCTGAGGGGAGAGTGTCTCACGTGGTGAAGCTATATTTAACGGTGCTTGGATATACACCATAAATCACGAGGAAAGTCACTATCGATTGAACTGTACACTATCTTCTCAGAGTCACTCAAGGACCACCTATTAGTACAATATCGTTTATGACACAGACTCATGGACTTTGCACAGAAAGATTTGATTATCTCACTGTTTTAGCGCTGTTTTTAGTATTTTATCTCACTATTATCAACGTTTGATTTTATACTATCACCCATATATATATATATATATATATATATATATATATATATATATATATATATAATATATAATATAATTAATTTTTATTTTTTATCATTTGAGAGTATTTGGGTTTATTGCCCATCATCTGATTTGCATCATGTCTAAACAACTGGCAACAAAAGTGAGTACACCCCTAAGTGAAAATGTCCAAATTGGGCCCAAAGTGTCAATATTTTGTGTGGCCACCATTATTTTCCAGCACTGCCTCAACCCTCTTGGGCATGGAGTTAACCAGAGCTTCACAGGTTGCCGCTGGAGTCCTCTTCCACTCCTCCATGACAACATTACGGAGCTGGTGGATGTTAGAGGCCTTGAGCGCCTCCACCTTCCGTTTGAGGATGCCCCACAGATGCTCAATAGGGTTTAGGTCTGGAGACATGCTTGGCCAGTCCATCACCTTTACCCTCAGCTTCTTTAGCAAGGCAGTGGTCATCTTGGAGGTGTGTTTGGGGCCGTTTATCACGTTGGAATACAGCCCTGTGGCCCAGTCTCCAAAGGGAGAGGATCATGCTCTCCTTCAGTATGTTCACAGTACATGTTGGCATTCATGGTGCCCTCAATGAACTGTAGCTGTTTTGCAACCCTAGACCATGACACTCCCACCACCATGCTTGACTGTAGGCAAGACACAATGTCCTGTTAAACCGCTGCATGGTCTTGGCCACTGTTCTGCAGCTCAGTTTAGGGGTCTTGGCAATCTTCTTATAGCCTAGGCCATCTTTATGTGGAGCAACAATTTTTTTTTTCAGATCCTCAGAGTTCTTTGCCAAGAGGTGCTGTTGAACTTCCAGTGACCAGTATGAGAGAGTGAGAGCGATAACACCCAATTGTAACACCTGATTCACACCTGAGAGCTTGTAACACTAACGAGTCACGTGACACCGGGGAGGGAAAAAAATGGCTAATTGGGCCCAATTTGGACATTTTCACTTGGGGATGTACTCACTTTTGTTGCCAGTGGTTTAGACATTAGTGGCTGTGTGTTGAGTTATTTTGAGGGGACAGCAAAAATGTGAGGGGTGTACACATTTTTGTAGATGTACTGTATAAACACTGTATTAAAGTCCTACTTTTAATCATCCCTGCATTTTCTTTAGTTGCATATACAAATGACATAATTAGGTTGAAAAAAAGACATGTCCATTGAGTGTAGGGTTACTACCATTAACATTACATTTTGAACCTGATATGCAAAGTGTTCTGTTTTAGTTGTAAAATGTTTATCCGATTCTTTTTTTCTTAGCAGGGCAAAATTTTAGCCCAAGGAAAGCTTTTGCTTCAAGATACATTTCTAGTCTCAGATCAAGGCACAGGACTTTTACCCTGCTGTAAAGAAAGACGGGTGTTTCTTTTTGAACAAATTGTTATCTTCAGCGAGCCCTTAGATAAAAAGAGAGGATACTCTTTGCCAGGCTTTCTGTTTAGAAATAGTATCAAGGTAAGTGGCATCTTGCTGGTTCAATGATTATTTCGGCTTTACAAAATTTATAATAACGATACCTTACCAGTGTGCTCAGCGTGTCAATGTTTAAATAGTTTAAAAAAAAGCAAGATTCTGTGGCGCTCAAGTCATACAGAAAGGTAGAGGGGAGAAAAACTTGATTCGTAACCATCTAGTAGTAGTAATACATTCATATGGTACGGTGGGGGTAGTCTGATAAACAAAGTATATGATGGGTAATCCAAGCTAACGGAGAGTGAGCTTGCTGCCTGCTCTGGAGGAGTGGGAGGTCCAAATGGCATCTAGTTGTGAAGACAAGTTGCTTGCTGCCTGTGGCCAGGGCTGCCCTCCCCAGCTCTGGCGACTTTGCTATGACTCTTAGTGCTTCAGACCTGCCCCCCATGATATGTTTGAGAGTACTTACATTTTTTTTTTTATTCTTGATTAATAAATTTGAATCTTTTCAATACTATACTATGGCAGTGTTTTAGTTTTTTTGTGTGTTTTTTTTTTTTTATCTTTACACTGTTAGTCAGACTTCCTGATCCATTGCATTCAAAGTGAGTGGAAGTCCTCATAATACTTGCCCATGGCACTGTGTATTATTATACATTACATAATTTAAGTCATAGGAAAAGCTTTGAAGGACTATTCCACTCAAAGGTAACAAATGAGCAATTTATTTTACATCCCTTTCAAAGCAGAAGATGTCAAGTACTGTTTTCAGCTGGGGCCTGGAAGAAATAGCTGTGATCCCTTTGTGTTCCCCCCAGAAACAATGGGACTTGGGTGAAGAAACTGTCAACAAGAGCTATAGGTCAGAATTTGAAATCTGTGGCTTTATCAGAAGGGAGTTTTCCACTGTAGAGCTGGAGAACGGTGCAGTGGTGAATGTACAAAATTGATCATCTTTTTATGCTGCTTAACATATTCCAAACCAGCCTTTGATCAACAAATCTGTTATTACATTAACTACTTCAGATCCACGCTATAGCCGAGAGTGCCTGCACGGACCTGCCTTGCTGGGAGTACGTCTATTGACGTCCTCCCGCGGCCGAGCGGCCTGCGCCCCCCTGCAGGGCGCGCATGGCGCGTTCTGTGATCAGTGAGTCTAGGAGACTCGCTGGATCACAGATCGGTCCTGACCCCTTACCACGTAATCAGCTGTCGGCCAATGACAGCTGATCATGTGATGTCAACAGAGCTGGTAATCAGCTATTTTTTCTCCTCGCGCTGACAGCGTGAGGAGAAAAAAATAAGCTGATCACCGGCGGCTGTGAGAGGGACATCAGTCCCGATCATGGCAAGCTGCCGTCGGATCCTCAAAGTCCATCTGTGCCCCCTGCCAGTGCCACCTAGCAGTAGGCAACAATGCCGCCTACCAATGCCCACAGTGCCACCCATCAGTGCCCCACAATCAGTGCCTCAACAACAGTGCTGCTCATTAGTGCCACCTACCAGTGCCCATCAGTGCCACCCATCAGTGCCGCCTTATCAGTGGCCAACTGTGTCAAAGTTACAGTTAGTAACTTATAAAGTACATAGATGTTACATTTCTAAATATTTTTTTATAAAACAGTAGGAGAAAGATTTTGCATCAAACGATTGGATAGTAAGATTAACCTTTTGCCAAAACTCGCGAAAAAACTACCACCCATAAACATTGTTCTTTTTGGTGGAAAAAATAGACCTTAAAGTGGTTGTAAACCCTTACAAACCACTTTGACCTACAGGTAAGCCTAGATTATGGCTTACCTGTAGGTCCAATAAATATCTCCTAAACCTACATGGTTTAGGAGATATTTAGAAAAAAACAGGCAGACAGCGGCGCGCAGGCGCACTGAGCATGCCGAGATCACGGCGATATGCCGTCATCGCCGCTCCAGCGAATGACAGCGCTGGAGCAGCGAGACCCGGAAGTCACTCCGGGATTGATGGCGGCGGAGGAGGTCGTGGATGAGGGTCGCTTCGGGGGCTTCGTTCTCAGGTAAGTTATTCATAATAAGCTAGTATGCTATGCATACTAGCTCATTATGCCTTTGCCTTGCAGGTTCCGTTTTTTTTTTTTTTTGGAGGAGGCTTTACTTCCTCTTTAAGAAACAACAGCAGGAACTAACGTATTGCAGTAAACAATCAGCAGGAACATAGTTCACTTGAAATCAAGGATATAGATGACTAGCTAAATTCAGTAGTAACTAGTGTAGGATCACACAAGAGATATTGGCAGTTCATAAATGAGGAAAGTAGTAATAGGCAGAAATGAACAGTCTATAGTGTATTCAGATCTTCATTGAACCACCGCTGTGCTCAATATACAAAAGTGAATCCCACCACTGATATCGTTGCCGCTTACCAGATGGTAATGTATAAACCGCATTCATATAGATATAGCCTTGATCTTTTCACACACGGGACCGGACAAACACTGCAAAACTCCTCCAGGTGTAAAGAAATAAGCCCTTGGACTCAGCAGACAGCATGTAACGACGTGGACCATATAAATTGAATTAAGAAAGGACCATGGCGTAATACTGTATCAAAATGCTGGATTTATTTTAAATTTTAAATTTATTTTATTTTAAATACCGTACCTCTGCGGTTTTTATTTTGTGCGCTATAAACAAAAAAAGACTGACAATTTTGAAAAAAAAACAATATTTTTTACTTTTTGCTATAATAAATATCCCCAAAAAATATATAAAAAGATTATATCTTTCTCTGTTTAGACCGATATGTATTCTTCTGCATTTATGGCATTTTTATTATTCTTTTTTTTTTTATTAGTAATGGCGGCGATCTGCGATTTTTATTGTGATTGCGACATTATGGCCGATACTTTTGACACTGTTGTGGGACCATTGTCATTTATACAGTGATCAGTGCTAAAAAATTGCACTGATTACTGTATAAATGACACTGGCAGGGAAGGGGTTAAACACTAGGGGGCGATCAAGGGGTTAAGTGTGTTCTAGGGAGTGACTCTTACTGGGGGGGTGGGCTACCACTGACATGACAGCGATCACTGCTCCCGATGACAGGGAGCAGTAGATCTGTCATTTCACTAGGCAGAACAGGGAAATGCCTTGTTTTCATAATCATCTCCCCGTTCTGCCGCTGCGTGACATGATCATGGGGCACTGGTAGACATTGAGTCCGCGGGACCTGCAGATCCGGTCACTGAGTACGTGGCGGGCGTGGGCGCGCCCAAAATGCATCTTAAAGGGGATGTACCTGTACGCCCATTTGTGCAGCCGTGCCATTGTGCCGAAGTTTATTGTCATCCACTGGATGGCAAACGGTTAAGCTGTGTATGCCAAGCATGCGGTGCTTCCAGAAGGCAGCAGGCTCTGAACCAGGCACTTGCAGTGGTTCATTTCTCCTTACCCGGGTCATGTGAGTCACCAGGTGTTGCTTGGCATGCTAAAGGTGCTTAGCAAGATTGTTGCATAGGGGCTTGGTGAGCCCTATTAAAGGGTCTCCCTTCTGAGGTGTGTTAATACTACACACTTTTTGTGGCTAGTAAATGTCTTCAAAAAAGAAGAGCAGGACTAAGACTACAGGGAAGGGCACGCCTAGGTCATCAGTAGTTCCTGATGAACCTAGTCATATCCCTAGTGTTGTATCCCCTGAAGGACCAGAGGCTTCCTGTGCAATCTGAGCCGCTGCGCCTATCTGGGATTGTGCCTACAGTCATCTGAACTGTCCTCAGCCCTAGCCAGGTTAGAGCACAGGATTGCTGGCATGATTGCCTCCATCCCGCAGCGTGGCAAGAAGCGTGACAGATCCCCCTCGCCGGAGCCTCCTAGTCTGGAGCAGGAATGGGTTGAGGATGGGGAAGAGCTTAAAGCTCAGGATTCTGTGGATGGCCTGGCAGATGAGTCTGCTTCCGAGCAATCTGGACAAGAAGATATCCAGTTGGTGTCTGCCTCTCAATCGCAGAGGCTTTTGATCCTGACTCAAACCAAAATGGTTTGTTCTGCCTTTAAGTTGCCTCTTGCAGAGGTTACCGTGCCTCCCTGGTCCTCTTTGGGATCCCTGAGGCCCCTTCAGTCCACACAGGCTTTCCCCTTACACCCTCTGTTTAAACAGACGTGTATGCTGATTGGGAATATCCTGACAGGATTTTTGTTCCTCCTAAGAGGTTTTCCCTTTTATATCCCATGGATGAAAAGTTTAAGTGGAGCGTGCCAGCCATAGATGCAGCAGTCTCTTCCTTAAACACGAACTTGACTTGTCCGGTAGATAACGCACAGGGCTTGAAAGACCCTGTTGACAGGAAATTGGAGTGATTATTAAAAGCTTCCTTTTCTTTGGCCAGTTCAGCTATTCAGCTATTCAGCCAGCTGTTTCAGCAATTGGTATCTGACAGTCTATAAAGAATCAAATCGGACGGCCTGACAGGCCTAACCAGGAGGATGATCTGCCTGAAAATAAGGCAGATATTTCTCGAGCGCTGTGTTTTGCTGTTGACGCCTTAAAGGATTCAATACAGCAGGTTTCTCGCTTGGCTCTCTTGTCTGTACATATGCGCAGACTTTTGTGGCTTAAGAACTGGTCAGCCGAGCTTCCTTGTAAGAAGTTATTGGCAGGTTTCCCCTTTCATGGGGAATGTTTATTTGGTAATCATTTGGACAAAAATATCCAAAAGATTTCCAGAGGGAAGAGTTCTCTACTTCCTGTGAAGTAAAGCACTAGGTGTCCCTTGTTTAAAACCTCAGGGACTGCTTCCTCAAATGTCTCAGCGCCAAGGCAGTTCTGCCGCCAACAGGGCACTTGGGCCAGGGGCAAGCTGCAAGAAAAAGCCCTGGGTCCAAAATTCTTCTAAACCCAGCACCAAGCCCTCCTTTTGAGGGGACGCACCCACTCTATCGGGTGGGGGGAAGCATGCTGCACTTTGCGGACATTTGGCAAACAATAGTTCAGGATGAGTGGGTCACCAACTATATCCCGCGATTACAAGCTGGAGTTGCGGGGGTTCCCCATCGGAGGTTTTTAAGATCCAGCGTTCCCTTGGATCCTTCAAAAAGAGACTTATTGCTTCAGGCACTACATCATTTAGTGTATAAAGGAGTGATTGTAGAGGTTTCTGTACCCGAAAGGGGCGCAGGTTTTACTCAAACCTATTTACGGTTCAAAAACCAAACGGAGGCACAAGGCCCATTTTGGACCTAAGATCCCTGAACCAGTATCTACTGATCCAGTCCTTTTCAGATGGAGTCTGTCCGCTCAGTTGTAGCCTCACTCCAGATGGGAGACTTTCTAGCCTCCATTGATATAAAGGACGCGTATTTACACGTACCTATCTTTCAGCCTCATCAGAGGTTCCTGCGATTTGCAGTAGAGGAATGTCATTTTCAGTTTGTGGCTCTACCCTTCGGGCTTGCTACAGCTCCCCAGGTGTTCACAAAGGTCCTAGCACCAGTACTGGGTTTTTTAAGGGCCCAAGAGATCCTGGTGCTCTGGTATCTGAAAAACCTCCTGCTCAAAGATCACTCACTACAGGCTCTAGAACAGACCATAACATGCACAGTGCAGTATTTGGAATGCTTAGGCTGGATCATAAATACCGAAAAGTCAACCTTGAGACCAGCTCAAAGTCTAAAGTATTTAGGTCTGATCCCAGATACGTCCAAGCTAGAGTATTCTTGCCACCCGCAAACATCTGTGCCCTGAAGGATCAGGTGCGTCATAAGGGGCACCAGACAACCCTCTATTCAGCTCTGTGTGAGTCTTCTAGGGAGGATGGTATCCTCCGAGGTGGTGCCCTATGCCCAGTTCCATTCCAGGCCTCTACAACAAGACATCTTGTTGGCTTGGAACAGGAGAGGACAAGCACTGGATTATCCAATGTTCTTAACCCCCCCCCCCCCACCCCGGATGCTTAAGCCTAAACTGGTGGTTGCAGGTTCAGAACCTGTAAAAGGTAAAATCCTTTCTCCTGGTAACTTGGAGAGTACTGACTACAGATGCCAGTCTCTCAGGCTGGGGAGAGACCTAGAAGGGCTCACAGCTCAGGGGAAATGATCAAGGACAGAACGGATCCTGGCCATCAACGTCCTGGAATTACGGCAGCACTTCAGGACTGCCCTATCAGGGTTCAGTCTGACAGTGCCACTGCAGTGGTCTATATAAACCACCAAGGCGGTACCAGGAGTCATTCAGCTCTGAAGTAGGTGAACCATATACTAGCCTGGGCAGAGGGACATGTGCCGATTCTATCAGCAGTCCATATGCGGGGGTAGAGAACTGGAAGGCAGATTATCTCAGCCACCAGCAGGGTCCCTACACCCAGGGGTGTTCCAGGAAATTTGCCAATGTTGGGGATGGCCAGAGGTCGACCTACTGGCATACAGATTCAACAACTAGCTACAGCTTTTTGTGACCCGATCAAGAGATCCTCTTGCAATCGGAGCAGATGCTCTGGTAGTTTAATGGAGCCAGTACTCCCTGGTTTATGCTTTCCCTCTGATCCCTCTCTTTCCACATTTGTAGCGCATGATTCAGAGAGAGGGAGTTCCAGTCATTCTGGTGGCCCTGGTTCCTGGAGATTGGGAAACTGCCAATAGATGGGCCATGGTGGCTTCCACGTCGCCCCAATCTACTGTCTCAAGGTCCTATTTTCCACCCCAATTTACAGTGTCTAAATTTGATGGCATGGCTATTCAAACCAGGGTGTTAAAGGACCATGGCATCTCGGGACCAGTGGTGTCTACCCAAGTGAATGCTAGAAAAGCTGTCACTAGGAAGATCTATCATAAGCTCTGGAAGACTTATATTACTTGGTGTGAAGCCAAAAAATGGTTTCCTCAGAAATGCGTGATTGGGAGAATTCTCTCTTTTCTACAGTCAGCTGTGGAAATCAAATTGGCTTTGAGTACAATCAGAAGTCAAGTTTCGGCCCTATCAGTATTCTTCCAAAGGCCTTTAGCCTCCCATTCACTGATCCGAACCTTTATGCAGGGGGCAACTCGCTTTCTTCTCCTCATTAGGTCACCTACGTGTCCTTGAGACTTGAACTTGGTGCTGTCTGTGTTACAGAAACAACCATTTGAGCCTGTCAAGGAAATTCCATTAGACTTGCTGTCACACAAGCTAGCCTTCCTGATGGCCATCACCTTGGCTAGAAGGGTGTCAGAGTTGGCGGCCCTTTCGTGCAGGGAACTGTACTTGATCCTTCCCCACGACAGGGTCGTGTTACGACCTGCTCCATCCTTTTTGCCAAAAGTGGTGGTGGATTTTGTTTAAATCAGGACATTATTTTGCCTTCTTTTTTCTCTCCGCGTCATTCGGCGGAAGAGACACGACTGCATTCTTTAGACATTGTCCGGGCAGCCTAGATCTGCAGAGATCCGAGGATCAGACCTTTTTAGTTTTACCAAAAGGACCCAAGAAGGGGCAGGCAGCTTCCATTGCCAATTAGGTCCGTCAATTGGTCATTCAGGCCTATGGTCTGAAACGTAAAGCTCCTCCCTTTAGGGCAAGAGCTCATTCTCCCAGGTGTGTAGGAACCTCCTGGGCTTTTCGCCATCAGGTATCTGTGGCTCAGATTCGTAAGGCTGCTACCTGGTCTTGAGTGCATACATTTACAAAATGTTATCAAGTGGATATTCGAGCAGCCGAGGATTCTGCTTTCGGCTGCTGTGTACTGCGGGCTGCCATATAAGGTCTGATGGCTATTGTTTGGCAGGGTGTCTTCCCTCCCCTCAATGCTATTGCTCTGGAACATCCCAGCAGGTAATGAATATTAGCCTTACTCTGTGTCCCATGATGTATGAAAAAGAAAATAGGATTTTTTTGTCATACTTACCTGTAAAATACTTTCTCTTATATTCACCGACCGTCACAGCTCCTCTCTGTAACAAATGGGTTGTTAGCCTTATCACTAGGAGAATACTAGGCATAGTTGTAATACAACACTCAGAACTCTTAGTTCCGCCCAGGGGGCGGTCCCTTGGGTAGCAACCCTCCTGTCTGCAGACAGACCTCAGTTTTATTTTGCCTAGTAAAGGAGAAAGACCTAGGAACCCTGCGGGCCCATCGGTCCGTGTTTTTTTATGCAGAAGCTTGGCTTTTTGCGCAAGATGACTGATCCTGTGATCTACTATCAACAGCCGGCTGGGTGACAGGCTGGATACCCTTATCCTTGTAGTCTCCCCAGTCCGGCCATCGAGCGTGTGCAGGTCGCAGCTACGGCTCGGCAGGCCATGACGAAACCTCAGCTCCAGAGGTGGTCGGTGAGCTTTTATGCTCCGGGGCGTACATATGACCGGGCTACTGATGTCTGCGTCACAGTATGCCGAGGCCAGCAGCTACCCTGTACTGATCAGTGAGTAGTTCTGCAGTGGAATGTCTCCCAGCTCTTCAGGACTGGTAAGTACAGCTCTCCCTGCCTCGGTGGGGCTGAGCAGCTGGGCATTCCCTGGGAGGTTGATTCGGGGGTTCCTCTCCTCCCTCCCCCCCCCTCCCTGGTGGGGGGCTGCATGTGGCTGCTGAGCGGTGTATGTCTGTATATACAGGGATCTTTGTGGGCTCTCACCTGAGATGCTGGCTGGCTGGGGGTGTCCTGGGTCCTGTGGGTTATGCTCCCGGAAGGTGCCTGTGAGGATCTGCTGTGGTCTGGTGCGGTGCTGTGTTTCTGCTATCATCTTTGCTTTCTGTACCTCATGGAGCTGCTGGCGGCCATTTTAGGTGTGGGCGAGGGCAGATTGCCTTCCTGGACTCCAGCGGCCATTTTCCAAGTGATCTCCTATTCTGGACACTGGCGGCCATTTTCTGGAAGTCTGAACACGTTCTCAGTGTTCTCTAGCAACAGCATGACTCATGTGTTCTCACAGCCTTTTTCCCTGTGTTTCCTGTCTGTGTACTGGACGCTGGGCAGCCATTTTATTGAAGCAAGAGCACATTTCTAGAACTTTTTAGCACTCATTCTAGCGGCTGACACAGACAGTTTTTGTTTCCTTTACACTTGGGAGCACTCAGGGACTACAGGCACTACTTGTGGAAAGCGCAGAACTCCTCAGGTTGGTGAGTCCGGCAAAAAGAGCCCCTCAATCAGCGGCGGCAAGGAGGGTGGGACTGTCACTGTCCTAAGTCCACTTCAGGTGGCAGACAGGATAGGGTCAGCATGGCTTCAGAAACTGGCGTTTCTTCCCCCGGAATCCAGGCAATTGTAACCGGGTCACCTGCGGATTGCGCAGTACCCATGGACACCCTGATGGCGGTCCTCAATTTACTCGTTGCCAAGATGGAGGCGGTGCGTGGGAAGAAGGTGCACTAAAGAGGCCCCTGCCCCCCCCCCCGTCCTCTGGGGAGAGCGCTGACACAGACTTGGGTCCTGCTGATGCTGGTGACCCCTGCTCTGTCTTGTCAGATGACGCTGACCAGGGCCGTTTCGGACCGGACGATGAGTCCCCGTCCGGGTCCGGGCGCGACAAAGCGCTTGTTGGAGCACTTATCGCAGCTGTGCGTGATTCCCTGAAGATTCAGGAGCCAGCAGATTCCTCTGCTGATGTACCGGTCCCTTTTGGGTCCCGCAAGCCAGCATGTTCACCTAAGGTGTTCCCGTATCTGACTTATTTTGACAAGTTTATTTACAGGGAATGGGGTCGCCCGCAACGGACCTTCGGTCCCCAAATACATGACGGTGCGTTACCCTTTTAAAGAGGGGAGCCTTCTCAAAAGATGGTCGGCTCCTCCGGTCGTGGACCCCCCAGTATCCAGGTTAAATAAAGTGACCACGATCACGGTTGAGGGGACTCCTGCATTCAAGGATCCCACGAACAGGAAGGCCGAGGCAGTGGCTCGTTTCTCGTTTACGGTGGTGGGGTCAGCCGTGCGACCAGTACTGGCATCCGCACTTGTGTCGCAGATACTGACTGAGTGGGCAAAACTTTTGCACCGCGAATTGGGAGAGCAACAGCTTCTCCTGTCTGCGTGGAACTAGCAGACCAACTAGTGCAAGGCCTTAAGTACATCTGTGACGCGGCCCTGGATACTCTCCCTCTGTTATCCAGGGCTTCAGTGTTAGCTGTGGTGCTGAGGCGCCTGATTTGGCTAAAACGCTGGTCTGCTGACCAGGTATCCAAAAAAGCTCGGACAGATCTTCCCTTCCTTGGCAACTGGCTCTTTGGAGCCTCATTAGATGACATTGTTAAAAATGCCACCGGTGGTAAGAGTACACTACTCCCACAGGCCAGGAAGGCTAAGGAGCCACGCCGTAGGCAAGGGCCCTCCTTTTCCGCTCACAAACGGCTTTTTCGTCTGCCCGGAACTTCGACAAAGCGTCCAAGCCCAACAGGACGTCCACGGATGATCAAAGACGTCCCTGGAACCGCAAGCCTAACAAGCCTGCGAATAAAAGTGCTACCGCATGAAGATTTGCCCCCACCCATATCTGGGGCGGGGGGTCGCCTTCGGTAGTTTGCAGCACAGTGGTCCTCACGGTTGTCCGACCAATGGGTCTGCAATCTGATTTCCACAGGCTACAAGATAGAGTTTCTCTCTTGGCCGCCAAACAGTTTCTTCCCCTCCAGCATGCCCTTATCCCCGGCTCGCCGGGAGGCCCTCTTGGGGGCGGTAAGGGATTTGCTGAAGTGCGGGGTGAGTGTACAGGTTCCGGAATCGGAAGCTTCCAGGGATTCTACTCAAATCTGTTTGTGGTTCCCAAGAAGGAAGGGGTACGGCCTATCTTGGACCTAAAAGCCCTCAATCACTTTGTAAAAGTGTAGAGGTTCCGAATGGAATCGGTTCGCTCAGTAGTCGCTGCACTCCATCAAGGGGACTCCCTGGCGTCCTTAGACATCCAGGATGCGTACCTGCACATACCCATATGCCTTCGGCATCAAAAGTTACTGCGGTTTACAGTCGGGGAAGCCCACTACCAGTTCGTGGCTCGTCCCTTTTGGTCTGGCTTCAGCCCCCCGAGTCTTTATCAGGGTATTGGATCCAGTGTTGGCGTTGCTACGGTAACATGGAATCGTGATCATGCGATACCTAGACGATCTTCCGCCTCAGTATTAGACGAGGATGTGGCGATCACCATGCAGACCCTGCAAGAATTTGAGTGGCTGTTGAACCTAATTAAGTCGGTGATTGTGCCGACCCAGCGTCTGGAGTACCTAGGCTTGCGGCTGGACTCCAGGGAAGCGAGAGTGTTTCTCCCTTCATACAAATTGCAGACTCTCAGATCTGTGGTAAAACAGCGGATGAACCACAAGTGGTCGTCGCTCCGCTTTTGCATGTGAGTACTGGGACTCATAGTAGCCTCCTTCAAGGCAGTACCTTATGCCCAGTTCCACACCAGTCCTGCAGAAGAAGATTTTGACAAAATGGGACAAATCTCAGTTGTCCCTGCATCGACAGATCCAGGTGAACCAGTCAGCCGATACTCACTGATCTGGTGGTTGAGGTCCCCGGTGATTCAGTCTGGGAAATCGTTCTCTCTACATGGTCGATGAGACTGCAAGGGCGTCCGATCAGGATCCAGTCAGACAACGCCACGGCCGTGGCATACGTCAATCACCAAGGGGGGACAAGAAGCTCAGCCGCTGCACGGGAGGTCGCTCACATACTTCGGTGGGCAGAGCGACACCTACCGGCCCTGTCAGCCATTTACATCCCGGGAGTGGAGAGCTGGCAGGCGGACTATTTGAGTTGACAGGTGCTGGACCCTGGGGGAATGGTCATTGCTTCCGCAGACATTCAGGTTACTGTGCCTGAGGTGGGGTACACTAGGCGTGGATCTGCTGGCCTCCCGTATCAATCGGAAAGGTGCCAAGATTCGTGTCCAGGACAAGAGATCCATGGGCCGACGTGTCAGATGCGCTGATGTCTCCGTGGGATCAGTACCAGCTGATCTACGCCTTTCCTCCACTGAAACTGTTACCACGTCTGCTTCGCAGAGTGGAAGCTGTGGGGATCCCAGTGATACTGGTTGCCCCAGATTGTCCGCAGCGTCCCTGGTACGCAGACCTGGTGCGTCTGGTGGCAGACGCTCCCTGACGACTGCCGCTGCGAGAGGACCTTCTGTCTCAAGGTCTGATTCTCCATCCTGCTTTACCATCGCTGACTTTAACGGCATGGCTTTTGAGAGCCAGGTGTTGAGGAATCGGTGTCTGTCAGACTCGGTGATCCCAATTGTGTTGAGAGCACGGAAATCTTCTTCTTCTCGGAAGATATACCATTGTACCTGTAAGGCCTACATCTCCATGTGTGAGGAGAAAGGATGGCATCCATGCTCCTTTTCCATATCCAGGATCCTGCTGTTTCTTCAGCAAGGAGTAGACCAGAAATTGGCATTAAGCACCATTTAAAGGGCAAATTTCAGCATTAGCTGTCTTTTTTCAGCGACCCCCTGGCATCTCACTCCTCAGTGAGTACCTTCATTCAGGGGGTACGACATGTAGTCCCTCCGGTGCGTCCACCGCTACCCCCTTGGGATCTGAACCGGGTGTTGGCGCTACAAAAACGCCATTTGAAAATATCAGGGAGATTCCCCTGTTGACTCTTTCCCTGAAAGTGGCCTTCCTAGTGGCCATCACATCTGCCAGGAGGGTTTCGGAACTGGCGGTCTTGTCTTGCAAGTCGCCCTATCAGGTTATCCACAAGGATAAGGTGGTGTTGTGTCCGCAACCGTCTTTTCTACCATAAGTGGTCTCGGCTTTTCATATCAATGAGGACATTGTATTGCCATCTCTGTGTCCTAAGCCGAAGCACCCTATGAGGTGGCCCTTCACGCTCTGGATGTGCTTTGGGCTCTTGAGGTGTATTTGTCTGCCACGGCTCCCTTTTGGAAGTTGGACTCACTGTTTGTTTTTCGGTGGCTGGTCCAATGAAAGGCATGGCGGTCTCGTCGGCGGCCATTTCCAGGTGGATCGGACAGATTGTAGCACCAGCCTACGCATTGAAGGGGCAGGTGCCCCCCTTTCCGGTCACGGCCCACTCCTCAAGGGCAATCGGAATGTCTTGGGCTTCCGACACCAAGCGTCTGCCGCTCAGGTGTGTAAAGCGGCCACCTGGTCGTCTGTGCACACGTTTACCAAGTTCTACAATGTAGACGTCTGTGCATCGGTTGATGCCTGTTTTGGCTGCAAAGTTTTGCAGGCGGCCATGTAGTTGCAATTGAATATGCAATATATATTTTCATTTTTTTACAGTTTTTTCGAGAAAAACACAGTACTGTTATGTTAATGCACTGTTGCATTACTTCCGCAGTTTGATGCGGTTTTGGGTGATCACTCCTGTTGAGGATACCCTGATTTTTGTGGTGGTTTTTACAGCACTGTTGTTTTTTGTGGGTAAAGTTTCACTAGTTCCCACTTGCCACGGTGGATGAAGTTTTTGTGCTGTTTTCCCACCCCTCGTTTGGCACTGCTTGGGGACGTCCCATTTGTTACAGAGAGGAGCTGTGTCGGTCGGTGAATATAAGAGAAAATAGGATTTTTTGTACTCACCGTAAAATCCTTTTCTCTGTAATTCACCGACCGACACAGCACCCGCCCCTCCTTTTATCTTTGTTATACTGCTTGTTGACGTACTGAGGTCTGTCTGCAGACAGGAGGGTTGTTACCCAAGGGACCGCCCCCTGGGCGGAACTAAGAGTTCTGAGTGTTGTATTACAACTATGCCTAGTATTCTCCTAGTGATAAGGCTAACAACCCATGTGTTACAGAGAGGAGCTGTGTCGGTCGGTGAATTACAGAGAAAAGGATTTTACGGTGAGTACAAAAAATCCTATTTTTCTTTGCATACATCATGTTACACAGAGGTCCCTCCCCTCTTTTTGAGGATTCAGTGCTTGCTACAAAACTGAAGTACTTCTTGTATGAGAGGGGTTATATAGGGGATCACTTCCTGTCTAAAGACCTTTTGGTCTACCAATGTCCATTCACTTGGAGATGAAGTATAATCCAGCAGGTAATGAATATTAGCCTAACTCAGTGTCCCATGATGTACTCAAAGAAAAGGATTTTACAGGTATGACAACAAAAATCCTATTATCTTAGTTTGCCATTTATTTGATGCTCTTGGACATACCATGTTATCACTTTCTATCCTTGGCTTTGAATGTCTGAATTCAGCAGTGCATGGCTTCTTATACTTTTGCTCTCCTACAGTAAGTAGCTGTCACCTGAGAATGAAAGACGTAGGGGAAAATATCCAGGCAGTTGAAAGGCACTTGTTTTTGGCATAAGCCACCATTTCTTCATGCAGCTCCTTAATCAAATAATAATCTGCAGACTAAGTCCAGTTTGCTTTATATTATGAGATGTATATTATATCAGTGGTTCCTAAATTGTGGTCCACCAGCATACCTGCAGTCATCAAATCCCAAGCAATCATTGGTGACATTTTCAGGCTTAGAAAGCAGCAGCAGCCTCTGTGGCTTCACCTGACAATATCACACTTGCACATTATCTAACCAATTACACCAAAGGGGATAAGGCTTTTAATTTTTATAAATTATTCTATCAACAGTTAAGATGTTTTTCAAAATGAAGTCCAAGTCCACAAGAGTGATCCCTGTGGACATGAAGTGTGTACAGCAGTGAGCTCCTTTTTTTTTGTTTTATTTTTTCTTTTAAGATTCATTTAATTAAAGTGACTCTTAGAGATTTAAAAAAATACAATTGAAGTACCCTGTTAAAGTATTACTAAACCCACAACAGTAAAGTCTGTATATGGAGAATACCATGCTTGTTCTACCCGCTGTAGAACTTAAGTGATTAATCCTCTGCATTGTGTAAAAAGTCTCTTTGATCCTGTATGGAAAGATCCTCCCCCTCCTGCAGGGTCTCTCTTGGCAAGGCCAGATAAGACACAGTTAGACTAGTAAGGCTGCACATGCTCGGTTTTATCTCTATTGCTGAGAGAACATTTCCTTGTTGAGCTGAGTTTTTCAGGTCACATAATATTGACATCACACATTTTGGGTGTGTATACAGATCCTAAATGACAGCCCAGTCTCTCCCTCCTCCTCCATGCCCAGTAACTAAAAAAGAACACAGTGGGTGGGATGTCGCATCTTAACCACCTTAGACCCGCGCTCTAGCCAAATGACGGCTACAGCGCGGATCTGATGTGCCGGGACAACGTCTATTGACGTCGTCCCGGCAACGAGCTGCCTGCGCGCCCCCTGTGATCCGCGAGTCTGTGAGACTCGCTGGATCACAGATCCGAGTAAGGGGTTGATCCCGACCCCTTACCACATGATCAGCTGTCAGCCAATGACAGCTGATCATGTGAAAATAACCGAGCCAGTAATCGGCTTTTTTTCCTGCTCGCGCTCAAAGCGCGAGGAGAAAAAAAAAAGCCGATCACCGGCGGCAGTGAGAGGGACATCAGTCCCTCTCACTGCAATATGCCCAGGGTCCATGGTGCCCTCCTTTGGACAATAAAAGTGCCCACTAGCTCCACCTGTCAGTGCCCACAGTGCCATCTGTCAGTGCCCACAGTGCCATCTGACAGTGCCATCTGTCAGTGCCCACAGTGCCATCTGTCAGTGCCCACAGTGCCAGTGCTGCACATCAGTGTCACCTATCAGTGCTCATCAGTGCCATCTATCAGTGCCATCCATCAGTGCCCATCCGTGCCACCCATCCGTACCACCCATCCGTGCCACCCATCCGTGCCCATCAGTGACATCTTTGCTGTGCCCATCAGTACCGACTTATCTGTCCCCACCAGTGCAGCCTATCAGTGCCCACCAGTGCAGCTTATCAGTGCCCACCAGTGCAGCTTATCAGTGCCCACCAGTGCAGCCTATCAGTGCCCACCAGTGCCGCCTCATCAGCGCATATCAATGAAGCAGAAAAATTACCTGTTTGCAAAATTTTATAACAAACTATTAAACATGATTTTTTATTTTATTTTTTTAATTTTCCATCTTCTTTTATTTGTTTAGCAAAAAATAAAAACCCCAGCTGTGATTAAATACCACCAAAAGAAAGCTCTATTTGTGGGAAAAAAATGTAAAAAATTTCATTTGGGTACAGTGTTGTATGACCATGTCATTCCAAGTGCGTCAGCGCCAAAAGCTGAAAATTAGTCTGGTCACTAAGGGGGTTTAAGTGCAAAGCAATCAGGTGGTTAATATATGGATGATCCACCTCCCATAACAGCATGAGGACACAGGCTGTAGTGGAAATCTCCTCCTACCTGAATACTCAGCACTCAGGCAGACCCTGCAGTTTATCACGTGACCGTGGTATAAAGATAAGCCAAAAAAGTATATGGTGGCAGTATATTAATGTAAAAAGATGATTTATAAGCTGTGAGCACAGGGGGGTGAACTATTTTCATATTACTGGGTTTAGTAACACTAATTATACAGTTATTTACGTTACCAGAGCTCAGAGAACTGATTATATTTGACTCCTTGGCAGGGCCAGATTAAAACATCATGGGCCTGGTGCTGAGGATTTTGGTGGGGCCTTTTATAAACAATAAATAAATAAAAAATGCAAACAATTTTTTGTTATAACAAATTAAATTAAAGAGAGAGATGGAGGATGAGAGAGAGAGAAAGGGGATGAAAGAGGTGTGAGTGATAAGGGAGGGAGGTTTAGAGAGAAAGGGGGGGATGAGAGATAGAGGATGCACATGAGCATGTGTGGGAATGACATCAATGCAGCCCGGCCAAGGCAAGTGACCGAAGGCACAGAACCCCGAAGGAAGACCGGATGAAGATGGAAGCGCCCGGGCCCTGCCGGATTGATCACAGCACAGCACTGGAGGGCTCAGTCTGACAATTTAAGTGTACTCTAATGTGCTAATATGCTGTTCATACTTGTATATTATGGCATAACCTACCTCAGGGCCTCTAAAAAGTAGTAATGTTAGAAAAGTTTACTACCGCTTTGATATCACAGGAGCCTCTCATGGGGCCCCCTACTGACCTTGTGGCCCTTGGGCAGTGCCTAAGTGCATAGTTGCCAACATTTCAAAAATATTTTCAGGGACGTTTTTTTTACAAGTGCTATATTTAGAGTAGCTGACATCCCCTATGTTCCTCTGTACATCACAATAGTAATTACTAAATTAAATAAGTACGAATAATGGGGCAGAACACATATTAGGACTGAGATTTCCTTTAGTTGAACTAACAAAAGTGTGCCCATTCTAGAGCTGGTAACATTGAGGATATTCAGTATAATGTTAAAGAACTGTTTTTGTGGGTAAGAGGCATAGGGGAGGAGTATGGATGGTATACAAGTGGGAAGTATGTGCAGGTGAGGGAGAGGAATGTGGAGGGTCTAACAGTGGGCACTATGTACATGAGAGGAGTGCGGGGGGTATGGCAGAAGGCACTATGTACAGGAGAGGAGTGTGAAGGGCATGACGGTGGGCAGTATGCACAGCAGAGGAGTGTGGAGGGTATGCTAGTGGGCAGGATGTACAGGAGAGGAGTGTGGGGGGTATGACAGAGGGTAGTTTGTACCAGAGAGGATTGTGGAGGGTATGACAGTGGGCAGTATGTACAGGAGAGGAGTCTGGAGGATATGACAGTGGAAAGTATGTGCAGAAGAGGAATGTGAAGGGTATTACAGTGGGCAGTATGTACAGGAGAGGAGTGTGAAGGGTATGACAGTGGGCAGTATGTACAGGAGAGGAGTGTGGGGGGTATGACAGAGGGTAGTATGTACCGGAGAGGAGTGTGGAGGGTATGACAGTAGGCACTATGTAATGGAGAGGAGTGCGGATGGTATGGCAGAAGGCACTATGTACAGGAGAGGAGTGTGAAGGGTATGACAGTGGGCAGTATGCACAGCAGAGGAGCGTAGAGGGTATTACAGTGGGCACTATGTATAAGAGAAGAGCGTGGAGGGTATGACAGTGGGTACTATGTACAGGAGAGAAGCGTGGAGAGTAGGACAGTAAGCAGTAATTACAGGAGAGGAGTGTGGAGGGTATGACGGTGGGCACTATGTATAGGAGATGAGTATGGAGGGTATGAAAGTGAGTAGTATGTACAGGAGAGGAGTGTATTTTCACTGGCAGAGCACAATAACACTGCGGGAGTGATTCCCCCATTCACAGGTCAGCAGGTGAGAGGGTGTGTGGGGACAGGTTGGGGAGAGATACTAGTCAGTGGCTGGGTAGGCACTGGCTAGTATCAGAGCCAGATAAACACATGTGAGGTATTGTCGCGATCGTTAGAGCGAGAGCAATAATTCTAGCACTAGACCTTCTCTGTAACTCTAAACATCTAACCTGTAAAAAAATTTAAAGCATCGCTTGATACACAAAAACAATCATGCTAACTTTAGTGTTTTTTTTTTTAATGAATGAAACTGTTTCTTTCCAAAAAAAAAATTCGGAAAATTGCTGCACAAATATCGTGTAACATAAAAAGTTGCAAAGGCCACCATTTTATTCTATAGGGTGTCTGCTAAAACAATATATATAATGCTTGAGGGTTCTGAGTAATTTTCTAGCAAAAAAAATTTGTTTTTTTACATGTAGGAGAGAAGTGTCAGAATTGGCCTGGGTAGCAAGGGGTTAATTATCATAAGTAATATACAAATAATTATTATAAGCACTGTGAGCTCATCCTCTGTCTGCTGCAGAGTGTGCCAGCTTTTATTTAAACTGGCCGCTCTGTATGTAGCTTCTGACAGGCTGCGCAAGCAGCCCTGTATCTCCGGAACCATAGATGCAGCCTCATATTTTAACCAGTGCTGGAGTAGGTCTTTAGCTGCCTACCCACCAAATGGGGGGTATCTATGACTCCTGTTTGCCGAGCTACAATCCTCAAAGTCGATCTTTTTTTATTTATTTTTTTGTTAATCCGGCCCTGCTCCTCGGGTAGGTCACATAGGAGACCACACACACACACACACACACTCTACTGTGGTTTCACCTGCTGAATCCTAATCACTGCAGGATGTAGTAATGGTAAGTTCATGGGAATAATCACAGTGGCTAGCAGGAGACATGCTTTTTCACACACCTGTAATTGTGGAATAATATTGGTGTCTAAGGCCGGGTTCACACTGATACGACATGAGTCGTACAACTGTGGATCCGACTTTATCCTGCAACTTGAAGTCCAACATCTGCTCGACTTTGTGTCTGGTATGAATCTTTAGGGGAATCCCCACGCCAAATTGAATTAAAAACCGCATGGGTTCCCCCTCCAAGACCATACCAGACACTTCGGTCTGGCATGGATTTTAATGGGAACCCCCAATGCCGAAAAAACGGCTTGGGGCCACCCCCAAAGTCTATACCAAACCCTTATCCAAGCACGCAACCCGGCAGGTGAGGAAAGGGGTTGGGGGCGAGTGAGTGCCCCCCTCTCCCTCCTGAACCGTACCAGGCAACATCCCCTCAACATGGGGGGTGGGTGCCTTGGGGCAGGGGGGCCCTGTGCCTCCACCCCAAAGTACATTGTCCCCATGTTTGAGGAGAAGGGCCTCTTCCCGACAACCCTGGCCGTTGGTTGTCAGGGTCTGCGGATGGGGAGCTTATTGGAATCTGGAAGCCCCCTTTAACAAGGGTTGTCCCCCACCCTGTGAATGAGCAGGGGGACATTGTACCCCTACCCATTCACCAAAAAAAAAAAAATTGTCAAAAATAAAACGCTGTACACAGGTTTTTTTTTTTAACAAGAAATTGTACACAGGTTTTTAAAGTAATTTATTAAGGCAGCTCCGGCGCGTCTTCTGATTTCTTCTCCCCTCTCCAGCGCTCTTCTTCCTCCTCCACTGATGTCTTCTGCCTCTGCCGGTTATTCTCCCCTCTCCGGTTCTTTTCCCCTCTCCGGTTCTTTTCCCCTCTCCGGTTCTTTTCCCCTCTCCCCGGTTCTTTTGCCCTCTCTGGTTCTTCTCTGCTCTCTGTTTTCTAGCCCTCTCTGGTTCTTCTCCCTCTGTCTGCTGTCTTCTGCCTCTGCTGGGTCTGCTCTCTGCACTGTCTTCTCCCTGCACTGTCTTCTCCCTCTTTTCTTCCTCAGTTCTTCCTCCATTGTTGACTCTACGTTCTCTCCCGTCCGCATGCTGGGTGCGCGGTGTGCCACTACTTATATTGGCATAGGAGGGGGGTCACCAGGTGACGTCACCTGGATGCCCTGCCCCTTATGACATCACCACCTGGGAAATGAGAAAAGTGGTGACGTCATAAGGGGTCGGGCCTCTGGGTGACATCACCCGGTGACCCCGCCCCATGCCAATATAAGTAGTGGCACACCAGCATTAGAGCGGGAGAGAGCGTTGAGTCAACATCGGAGGAAGAACAGAGGGAGAAGGCAGCGCAGAGAGGAGACCCGGCAGAAGAAAATGGACAGAGGGAGAAGAACCGGAGAGGGATAGAAGACATCAGCAGAGAACGGAGAAGAACCGCCAGAGGCAGAAGACATCAGTGGAGGAGGGAGAAGAGCCGGAGAGGGGTGAAGAAATCGGAAGAGACGCCGGAGCTGCCTTAATAAATTACTTTAAAAACATGTGTACTGCGTTGTATTTTTGACACTTTTTTTTAGGTGAATGGGTAGGGGTACAATGTACCCCATACTCATTCACATAAGGTAGGGGGGCCAGAATCTGGGGGCTACCAGATTCCAATAAGCCCGCCGGCTACGGACCCAGACAACCAACGGCCAGGGTTGTCGGGAAGAGGCCCAAGGTTCGGTTCGGGGGGGGCACTCGCTTGTCTTTCCTCACCTGCCGGGTTGCATGCTCGGATAAGAGTCTGGTATGGATTTTGGGGGGGATTCCCCTTAAAATCCATGCCAGACCGAAGGACCAGTTAAGACGGCCCTCATAGGGAACCATTGATTTTCACACGTCATGCGACATGAGCTCCCAATGTCGGAGCGTTTGCCTGAGGCTGGGTTCACACTGGTACGATACGACTATTGTACTGTCATCCTACTTTGCCCTGCAACATCGATTCTACTTTGGTCCTACTTCCATCCGACTTGAATGAACAGGATAGGATTTTGTAAAAAGCTCTTTTATGGAGCAAAGTTTCAGCAAATGGATTGCCTGACAATTACTTGCAATCCAAGTAAAATAGATGTGTGGCACTCCCCATTAGTAACTCTGGAGAAAGCTCAGACTAGTGTTTACTGAAGAGATTGCAGTTACAGATCCCACACTTCTAACCTCTTTAAAATCACACAAGTGGATCTCAGTGTTCCTGGTATGTAAGTGTCCAGCAATTCAAGAAAACAAAATTCAGGAAACTCTCAAAGGGACGTGTCTCTTCTTTGTTTAATCATATAATCCAAAGGCTAAAAACAAAGCACATCCAGCCAAGGAATATTTCCCATGCAAAGCACATGTTTTTGGATTGTGCTCTGCACAAGAAACATTTATAGTTTGGACTTTCTGATTAAATAAAGAAGAGTCACATGCTGGGAGTTCCCTTGATTTAGATTTTTTTGGAACAATGAACAACAGTAATTTGGAAGTATTTAAATTATGTTTTCAAACTGATTATAGTAAACTCACCTGCGTTGTTTCTTACAGGTTAATTGCCTGAATTTGGAGGAATGTATTGATAATGATCCTTGCAAGTTTGCTCTTCTATCAAGATCTACGGATTCCACTGAAATGTATATTATGAATGCTACATCTCCTGCTGTTAGACAGTTATGGATTCATGAAATCAACCAAATGTTGGAGAATCAGCTCAACTTCCTCAATGGTAAAGCTTTTTTTGTGTCTAACTTTGAGTTGAATGATTTGAATTTTCATTGTTAAAAAATAAAGTAGAGCTCTACTTAAAATTCAGCACTAACACTTTGTTTACAACACTTTACTAGGCTATGCCAGGGCTCAAAATTTCAAGTCCTGAGCTACTAGCCAGGCCTCAAGGGTTACTCGCCACCAGTTGCCCCACCCAACCCCTACCCTGCCCCACCCCTAATTCTACCTCTAAACACGGCCTCATAAATTATATCATGAAATTGCCCTTAAATGTTTGCCTTGCCCTTGTCACACCAATGCAGCCCCACCCCTGTCACACCAATGCAGCCCCACCCCTGTCACACCAATGCAGCCCCACCCCTGTCACACCAATGCAGCCTCACCCCTGTCACACCAATGCAGCCTCACCCCTGTCACACCAATGCAGCCTCACCCCTGTCACACCAATGCAGCCTCACCCCTGTCACACCAATGCAACCTCACCCCTGTCACACCAATGCAGCCACACCCCTGTCACACCAATGCAGCCTCACCCCTGTCACACCAATGCAGCCTCACCCCTGTCACACCAATGCAGCCTCACCCCTGTCACACCAATGCAGCCTCACCCCTGTCACAGCAATGCAGCCTCACCCCTGTCACAGCAATGCAGCCTCACCCCTGTCACACCAATGCAGCCTCACCCCTGTCACACCAATGCAGCCTCACCCCTGTCACACCAATGCAACCTCACCCCTGTCACACCAATGCAGCCTCACCCCTGTCACACCAATGCAGCCTCACCCCTGTCACAGCAATGCAGCCTCATCCCTGTCAGAGCAATGCAGCCTCACCCCTGTCACAGCAATGCAGCCTCACCCCTGTCACACCAATGCAGCCTCACCCCTGTCACACCAATGCAGCCTCACCCCTGTCACACCAATGCTGCCTACCTGTGTCCATCATGAACGGGAGCAGAGAAGAAGAGCATTGCTGGCCGGATGATATGAGCGCCGAGGGACATTACTGCAACAGCTTTGATTTAAATTGCTGTGTTTTCCCGCCGTACAGCCCCGCCCCCTGGCCAGAGAACTTTGATACACATCACTCTTCCCGGGTTGGACGGGTGATCTGTCTATCAAATTCCCCGGGACCAGGGGGCGGGGCTGTGTGTGAAAGAGAGTGCGGGGAACACACGGCAATTGAAATCACACCCTGTTCCCTGCACTCATATCATCCGGCCGGCTCTGTCCTCCCTCTTCCCCTCCGTGAGCGCTGGGAAAAGGACTCGCCGGCCGGCAGTGCTCGCCCCCCCTTGCTCCCAGACAGCCCTTCCTCGCCAGCCCTCAAAATTTACTCGCAAAATGCGAGCAGGCGAGTGTAAATTTTGAGGGCTGGGCTATGCTATTATAAACCACTCAAATCTATAGAAATCAAGGTTTGAGTTTTCCAGTCTTTGACGGTTTAGGGAACAGAAACTAAACTCTCAAAAAACATTTGGTATCTCAGAGCAGTCAGGTTGTCCCTACAAATACACTCATTGACAGAAATTCACTGTCCTGCGATTTCTGTGGTCCACGGTGGCAGATTATTTCAGCCACCACTGCTTGAACAAAGAAGAATTGTCTCTTCATCAAGATTTGTTCAATTTGGTATTCCAAAGATGGGGATTACAGATGTAGACATCCTAGCCTTCAGATACAACAACACACTACCTCTGTTGCCAGAAGCAGGCATCCTCTAGCCCTGGCCTCAGATGCCCTAATCATTCTCTGGTCTCAGTTTAGGCCAGTTTGTGCTTTCCCTCCACTGTGAATTCTGCCTAGAGGAAGAGAGGAAAACAGTGATTCTAATTGCACCAAACTGGCCCAGAAGAACCTGGTACACATACATACTGTACAGGACACTGGGACTGTGTCCAGGACAGCACGTACATTTCCACGATATTTGAGTTGTGGTCCCTTTAAGGGGGATGGTTTTGGAGACATTGCTGAGTACCCAGGGGTTCTCACCTATGCAGGGTGAGGTGTTCCAGGGAAGTTTGGCTACAGAGAGGATTGATTTCCAGCACTCTGGTTTGATAAGTCCGTATTAGGGACCTAGAGTTTTGGAGGTTCAAAGAGTTTTGAGAGGGAAGAACCTCCAAACCCTGATTACAAGGACTCTGGTCCTGAAGGGTTTAAGCCCCAGGCAAGGGATGCTTGAAAGGTTGCATAATGGGATCAGCTACTGTGTCAGTGAGGCAGTGTGGAGTAACTCACAAGCTGTAAGGGTGAACTCTCTTGGGAACTGAGACACTTGTTACTGAACCCCCTGTGGCCTGCCCAGCACCCTGAAACACGGAGAACTGTTAGTTTGACTTTGTGCTGAAGGAAGCTATTTATGTTTACCTGCTTTGGAGGGACTAATAAAGACCTGTTTTCTTTTACAAATGTCTGCTGGTGTTCTCAGGCCCACATTTGACAATATGCAGACTTCTAGCAGACAAACTCTGGTCTCCTCCCAACAGGCCAGATTTGCCATCTTGCGTTCCTTTATTCCATCCTAATTCACAGTCTCTGGCTTTAACGGCATGGCTGTTGAAACACAGATCTTAAAATATTAAGGGATTTCTGTATCTGCGATTCCTACCATGCTAACCAAGAAAAGCTACTTCCAGGTACATCTATTATCGTACCTGAAAATCGTATTTTGCTGGTGTGAACAGAGTCAATTTAATCACAGAGATTTCTCTATACTTTGCATTCTGCCCATCCTACTTGAACACTGTGCTTTCAATGGACAGCATGCCATCCATTGAGAGAGCTGTGCTGCTACCGTGACATCATCGAAGCTTGGACAGTCAAACGGCCGGAGCCCGTGAACCCCGGAAGGAAGAGTGGGTGAAGCTGACAGCACACCACTGGAGGGATCTGCTTTTTTGGTAAGTCTGTCATATTGTGTTAGTATGCATTGCATATTAGCACATTATGACATGAGCTTGCTGGGGACTGGCTTTTTTTTTTCTTTTTTTTCTTTTTTAAAGACGTGGTTTACTACCGCTTTAACGTTAAAGCTAGGCTCCAGACAAACGGGTGAAACTACCCAGGTGAATTACATATATGAGAGCTGTTTTACTCGAGGGAGTTGTCACCTTAATATTTGTTCCCATTGGGTGAGGCTTCAAAGCAAACTATTAAACAAACGGAAAAGTTTTGTAATTTTGTTGCATGTTAATATATTTTTTGTTGAATTGTTCACTCTACTGAATTCCAGCCAGAACACAGTAGATTCAGATTTGCTTCTATGGATTGAATGTACAAAGAATTGGCAGTTAAAGTGAATCTGACCAGGCCATGTCTAAGAAGTGCCCAAGGTAACAATAGTGCTTAGGTAAAATAAAAGGAGGTAATCCTGCGCCAGCACAAGGAGTGATACCTAATGTACTGCAGCACACACTAGGGGAAATGTCTGAACGCAGAGAGAAATAAGTAAAAGGAGGTAGTGGTGCGCAGTAAAATAAAACTAAAATAAATAGTCAAAGACAATAGCAATAAACTAATAGACAATCCAATAGCAACAGGTCAGTTAACTAGGAAAGTGTCAGGGTCCAGGGTGGGAGAATGAATAAAGTGCATCAAAGCAAAGGTGCATCAAAATGCAAAATAGTAACAGGTCATAATCAATAATAAAACCATGAGAATCCTGAATAAAAGGTAAATCACTAAATAGTGCAAAGGAATAAACTGAATGAATATAGGTGCATAAAAACACAGAATAAATGGAATTGATATGTGGTGCAAAAAAGCACAAAAAGCTGTGACTGTGTGACAGTAGTGGTGGTAAAGCCACGTGATATATAAATAAATAGATGATGCTGGTTATTCCATAACTAGAACAGTAGATGAAATCATACGGATAAAAATATGAATAAATCAGATAAGAATTCCAAAAGAATAAATATATAAATATCACAATAGTCCATAGAAAATCATAAAGTGCAATAGTGTCCGTAAATCCAGTATTCATGAAGGTGCAGGTGCTGGAGATTGAGGTAGTGAAATCTGATATAAAGTGCTATCCGTGATTATCCTGTGCAATCCTTGAGTCCTGTGCAATCCTAGTGGGGGTAATATGGGTGGCCCCTTACCTTACAGCTGTAAGGTTACAGCATGAATATGTAAGCCTTTGTGGTCCTTGGTGACCGTCCTCCTATGGATCCCAGATGGGTAGCCCAGGTCCTGTTTGGCGTTTCCTATCTGCCTTTCAGTGTTCCCTTGCATGTGGGTGTTGGTGCATCCGGGTTGGGAATTCTCGTCAGTATGTCAGAGAAAGGAAGTATGCCTCATGGTGTAGTATGTTTCATAAACATTTATTGAATAATATCACACATAAAAACAGGTACTCACAAAAATAGTAGCATGTAAAGCAGAGTATAAACGAGCGGCGAGCTCGATTGGCGTCACTTCCGGTAGGTACAGAGCGGTCCCAACGCGTGTTCGTCAAGAATCACGTGACTTCATCAGGGGATGAATAGTGCTTAGGTACAGACGCACTGTTGTGTCTGTGAGTAGTGTTCAGATCTTCATGATCCATTTGACATCTCTGCAATCCTAGGCCAACCTGTACATAAAACCTTAGCAGCTTTCTAATCTGAGTTTAAAGCGGTTGTAGACCCGTTTTTTCGTTGTTTTTTTTTTTTTTTTAACTACCTGCAAGACAAAGCCATAATGAGCTAGTATGACTAGCATACTAGCTCATTATGCATCACTTACCTTAGATCTGGGCCCCCGACGCCATCCTCGTCTCCCCCTCCAGCGGCAGCCATCTCTCCACAGACACCCTTCCGTGTATCGCCGCTCCGGCCAATCACAGCGCCTCTGTGGCGCTATGATTGGCCAGTGCAGCGAAGACGTCACTCCGCGCATGCGCGCGGGAGACTTCAACTTCGGCGAGCCAAAGTTTTGAATGGGGTTTAGCCCTGTGAATGCACCGTTGTAAAAAGTTTTTTGCAAATATCTCCTAAACCGTGCAGGTTTAGGAGATATTTCTTGTACCTACAGGTAAGCCTTAATCTAGGGTTACCTGTAGGTGCAAGTTGTATTTGAGGGCATACAACCCCTTTAAGCCCAAATCACATATAGCACTAGTGCCTGCCCCTTGTCATTCGTTTGGCAAATGTCAGACATCTGTGGCTCGTAGTATGGACACTGTTACCTTAGACACTTAATAGGCCAAATTAGGTTTGCTTCTTGAATATGAACTACTAATTGAATATGACCATTTTATGCATAAAGTAAATTGAAGTCTAATAGTTGTATGGTTCTAAAATGATGTATATTGTATAAAAAATCAGTGGAAAACTTTAGGGGGTCTTTTATATATTAATAATTTGCTAGTACCCCTGCAATTATCGTCTTACACAAACAGTAACACTGTAACTTAAAATCAACACCTTCAATTCTTAATCACTGTGTCATTGTTATTTTAACAACATATATTTAAAGTGCCTGTAATTAAAGCACATATAGAAGAAAGAATGTTTGTATTAAAAATGCAGTATTACCAGCTGTGGTAAAAAAAAGAGAGAGAATACAGTTGGCTTACAAAGAGGGGAAAAAAACACTTGTGCATTGAAGTAATCCACCAAACCTGTAAAAACTGTTTCTTGGCATAAGGGTTTCAATTTTACTGGAAGGGGTTAAATATACAATCTGCAATACTATTTATTGTTGCTCTTCTGTCTTTTAGCCTTGACATCATCAGGGGAATACCACAGAAACCAAATGGGTGGAAGCAATAGCGGTAATATCCCATCCACCAGTGGACCTACCTGCACTAGTGGACTAAGTACCTCTGGTCGAAGTAGGCCTTCCCGAATTCCCCAGCCTGTCAGACATCACTCACCTGCTCTGGTTTCGTCTTCTGCAATAGCAGAGGCAGACAAATTGTCAGGTATGTTTGTTCGTAGCGCTTCAGTGTCACCACTAAGCTACTCTTTAGACCTTACACCTTCTATTGCAGACAAAGTTCTTTCAGGTTCAGAGACAAGCGTCGGTAATAAAGAATGTTTATCTGAAATAAAGACATTTGATGGCGGCAAGAAACTTACCAGCGGATTAGCAAATGGCCTTCAGAGAAAGTTCTGTGAGAACACTGAGGAATGTCGGCTTGCATTAGCAAAGAAAATGAACAATGCTACAGCATCTTTTAACTCCCATAGTTCATTTAACTTTCCATTGTCTTTTGGCAAGGACTCTACTACATCCAGCAACCCTTTTCTTAAAGGCTCTTTTTGGAGCTCAGTACAAGTATCCTCAGCTAGTCGTTCTGGTTCCATT
Source organism: Lithobates sylvaticus (assembly GCA_028564925.1). Classification (NCBI taxonomy): domain Eukaryota; kingdom Metazoa; phylum Chordata; class Amphibia; order Anura; family Ranidae; genus Lithobates; species Lithobates sylvaticus. The sequence goes on from CM053030.1 coordinate 324,887,806, forward strand.
ACTTTTCCTGGTGATACCCTGCAACACAAAGGTCTTCGTCAGTCCGCACACAAGGATTCAGACCGTCTCAGCACATGCTCCTCAACCAGTGAGCAGTCAGTTCAATCCACTCAGAGTAATGGGGTAAGAAGAGCTCTCTTTCTGCAAGTTCTCCAAACCTATCCTGCTCCTGGCGTGCTCCTCACATCATTGAATTACTAACCTCCAGCTCCAAAATGCTTTTTCTTCTGTGAAATAATCACTGGTTTCTTCTGTAAAATAATCACTGGTTTGGTTCTTTACTTCATATGTTTATTTAGAAACATGTGAAACCCTCTTCTTTGCCTTCTGGACATCTTCTAAATGTAATATAGATTACTAATAATCTACCTTCTCTGTTTTACACTTTACATCTGATAAATAATAAACAATTGCATATTACTTTTATACACAGTAGAGTGTACTGAATATATAAATAGACGCAAAGGCCCCTTTCACACTCGTGCGACTTTTCCTAAAACTAAACATCAGCCGCATGAAAAGTCGTACCCCAGGATTCCCAATGATAACCATTCATATCTGTGCGGCTTCTAGACGCACCGACTTCAAAGTCATCCCTGTACTACTTTGGTCTGACTTTCATGCGAGTTGAGGTCCATAGACCTCAAGTTTACACAGGCATAGCCTGAAATCGCTGCAAAATCACGCGACTTTCAAGTTGCAGCAGTGTGAAAGGGCCCAAAGGCAAATCTGGGTAAGTTTAGCTGAAACATGTCATACTCTTGCACTTTCTCTCTCTCTCTCTCATACATACATACATACATACATATTTATAGTCAAATTATGTGCAAAGTGTGTGGCAACAGAGAACCTGTTTAGGCTCTTAATGGGAACATATTTCATTTTTTTTTGTGTTTTATATACTTGAACGAGATCAGCATAATATAAATATTTTCATTGGTGTGTATATTTTCATATTTTCCCTCCTGCCATCTGTAGATAAAAATTCCTCATCATGATGCATCAAACTGGGGAAAGGTTTATAAACAGCTGTAGACCTGCGCTGTCAGATATAGTGATCAGGAGCCAATTACCATGATACCCAATCATGTGATCACTATTGTGTCATAGTAATCATGAAATTGTTCACAATCAAGCCAGCTAGCTAAACTGTCATTGTGCCTCTCACAGAAGCAGTTAGCTAGCTTCAGTTTTTAAAGTTAAAGTACACCTGTAAACAATAAAAAGTTTTTAAAGATAATATATGCTAAAGTGGCAAATACTTTTTTTTTTTTTTTTTGCGTTGCATAATAAAAATCTGAGCCGGGAATTAATTAAAACAATGTACCAAAAGTGATCATGTTCTTTAACGACAGCATAAATCATATTTTTTTTTAGATAGTATTAATTATAGTGGCCAAGGCATATAGAAGCTGCTAAATTTAGCCTGGGCATTGAAGTATTGATGACCCCTGGTCATAAAAGGTTTACATTCCTATGCTTTTAATCATGTTGTAATTTACAACAAGAAATAACACCCTAATTACTAAGACAGAGTAGAACTACTTCTTAAAGAGGAAGTAAAGCCTACACAAAAAAAAAAAAAAAAAAAACGGAACCTGCAAGGCAAAGGCATAATGAGCTAGTATGCATAGCATTCGCTCCCGGAGTGACTTCCAGGTCTCGCCGCTCCAGCGCTGTCATTCGCTGGATCGGCGATGACGTCACTCCCGCGCATGCGCACGAAAGCGGCATATCACCGTGAACTCGCCATGCGCAGTGCGCCTGCGCGCCGCTATCTGATGCCTGTATTTTTCTAAATATCTCCTAAACCATGTAGGTTTAGGAGATATTTATTGGACCTACAGGTAAGCCTTAATCTAGGCTTACCTGTAGGCCAAAGTGGTTTGTAAGGGTTTACAACCACTTTAATCTATTTCTTTCTGGTATCTTCCTTTTTTTATGTAACAGCTCAATAATTTGAAGTTCTCATTATTTTCTTTTCCCTCTGAATAGCTTTATACCATTTAGGCCCCTTTCACACTTGTGCGACTTCAAAGTCGCGCGATTTTGCCGCAATTTCAAGGAATGCCTGTGTAAGTGGCATCAAAATCGCATCAAAGTAGTGCAGGGACTACTTTGAAGTCGTACTAATATGAATGGCTGTCATTGGAAATCATGGAGAATGACTTGTCGTGCTACTTTGCAGTCCCAAATCGTGGGACAAGTCGTATAAGTGTGAAAGGGGCCTAAAGGGTGCAGCATGAAGAACGATACCACACATGGCCACATATGTATCATTGCTGTATCACGGTTGCTAAAGGTAGATACAAAGTAGTCTTAGGCTCCTTTCACACTTATGCGACTTGTCCCACGATTTGGTACTGCAAAGTAGCATGACGTTCCCCATGATTTTCAATGACAGCCATTCATATTAGTACGACTTCAAGTCGTTCCAACTTCAAAGTAGTCCCTGCACTACTTTGGTCCGATTTTGATGCCACTTACACAGGCATTACTTGAAATCGCGGCAAAAATTGCAGTAAAATCACGCGACTTTGAAGTCGCACAAGTGTAAAAGGGGCCTAAAAAAGATAAATAGGTAACCATTTGGTGTGATAATTGGAATACATTACCAATCATCGTTCATATTTACATAACGTCAAGCAAATGCACTTTTACTGCACATGGGTTTTATATCCCTACCAACAGTGTTACTACTTATTTTAACTCGTATGTTATGTTTGAGAAATGCACCTGTGGCTCTACAGCAGAGGTGTCAAACTTAAATTCATCAGGGGCCGCATCGGCAGGATGGTTGCCCTCAAAGGGCCGGTTGTATCTGTAGGGCAGGGGTCAGGATTGCGCTACGTACAGAGTGCAGGGGTCAGGATTGCGCTACGTACAGAGTGCAAGGGTCAGGATTGCGCTACGTACAGAGTGCAGGGGTCAGGATTGCGCTACGTACAGAGTGGAGGGGTCAGGAGTGTACTATGCAGTGTGCAACATATCATTTCCACTCCTCCTCCTTGGTTCTGACCTCTGCACCCATCAGCCCCCCCCCCCCCAAGTTTCCTCACATCTGCACTCTCTCCTACCTTCCTACCTGGCCCAGCTCTGGTACCTCCCCGTATAGACGGCTCCCTCCATTTGTATTGGGCTATAAGTTAGTACCTCCCTCTAGGGCGCATCTCTGTGTTCAGTAGCAGTACTAAATAAGCAGCACAGCACTGTCTCTCCAAGAACAACACAAGTGCTTAAAAAGCTCGCTCTCAGGACGCAGCCCGCTGGATGGAAAAAAAACAGAGCTGTCAGCAATCACCCGCTGGAGGGACTGGGGAGGCGAGAGAGCGGCAGTGGAGGCAGAGACAGAGTGGCATCAGAGGCAGAGACATAGCGACGACGGACGCAAATCTGAGGCAGGGGTGGAGACAGAGCAGAGACAGAGTGGAGGGGAGATGTTTACTCTCACTGTCATGGAGACCGGCTGTGCATGCGATAATACAAAGCCGCACCGCTCGCGGCACTGAGGAGGATGTTCTCCCTTGTTGCCTTGGATACCTGCAGAGATAAAGAGGTAGCAGCCGGAGGCTGCTGTGCGGGCCACATGACAAGACCTGACGGATTCGGCCCACGGGCCTTGTGTTTGCCACCTGTGCTCTACAGCATGGGTGCTCAACCTGTGGCCCTCCAGCTGTTGCAGAACTACAAGTCCCACCATGTCTCTGCCTTTGGGAGTCATACATGTAACTGTCAGCCATGCAATGCCTCATGGGACTTGTAGATCTGTAACAGCTGGAGGGTCACAGGTTGAGCACCCATTCTCTACAGTAAGGCTTCATGTACACTGCAGCTGGTAAACGGACATTTAGGTGCAGTTTGGTGTCCTTTTCAGCAGCCCCTGATCTCTCCACTGTTATCTGTACATGTACACTCAGTCGTTTATAGTAGTTTAGAGGCAGTTGAGTTTACTGGCATTTTTTGAAAGCAGATGAATCGAGTTCAGGACGGTAGTTTACTGGCATTTCAAAAGCCAAATGCTTGCAACTGCTTGTAAACTCGTGTAAAAGCTGTAACCCGAGTTTATGCACATTTTCGTTTAACAACGTTTTTAAAGAGGAACATGTAAGATATGGGAAAAACACAATTTTCACCACATGCTGTTGCCTGCAAGAAGGGGAGAGACATAGAAACGGAGAGAGAGCGAGACGGGCAGAGAGAGACAGACAGACACAGACGGACAGACCGACCGAGACCGAGAGAATCCATAGTTAAAGCACACTGCTCTGTCTTCTCTCCCAGAATGGGTGAAATAGTAAATACTTGTTTTTCATGCATTGTGGGAATTTGGGATTGTCTCCAGATGTTATCTTTAAGCTTGGGTTCACACTGCTGCGATCTCAGACATCGCATGTGATTCGCACCCGCACTGCCGGTGCTGACCACATGCGATGTCTGTGCAATGCGACTTCAGCCATTCAGTTGTATGGCTGAACTCTCATCGGATTCACACAGAAAATAGTGCAGGGACTTGTTTTTCCCTGTATTGAAGAATCGGATCGCATGGCCATTCTCACCTATGCGATCCGATTCCTGTGCAAGTTCGCACTGCAATCTGTGAACTAAACTGGGAGTGTTATTAATTTTAATGATGTCCGCAGGAGTTCACAGAAGCCAATATGAACTGTCTGCAGGAGAGGAGCGATGCGGGAACCGGCGCTGGAATCACACTGGTTCCCACATAGCACTAGTGTGAACCCAGGGTAAAAAACCCTTCTAACCTCAAATGCTCATAACTGCTGCTAAACTCGCATAAATTTGTAAAACAGACATTTTTCACTGTCGGTTATCAGCTGTCAGTTTCCAGCGTTCAGAAGAGGTTTTCAACTGCCCTCTGTACATGAGACCTAATAATTATGTATCCGAGCAGTTACAGTCAGGTCCATAAATATTGGGACATCGACACAATTCTAATCTTAACAAGATGTACTTTAACTGCAGACATTCAGCTTTAATTTGAGGATATTTACATCCGAATCAGGTGAACGGTGTAGGAATTACAACAGTTTGTATATGTGCCTCCCACTTTTTAAGGGACCAAAAGTAATGGCCAGGTGTGTGTTATTCCCTCATTATCCCATTTACAAGGAGCAGATAAAAGGTCCAGAGTTAATTTCAAGTGTGCTATTTGCATTTGCAATCTGTTGCTGTCAACTCTCAATATGAGATCCAAAGAGCTGTCAGTATCAGTGAAGCAAGCCATCATTAGGCTGAAATAACAAAACAAACCCATCAGAGAGATAGCAAAAACATTAGGTGTGGCCAAATCAACTGTTTGGAACATCCTTAAAAAGAAGGAACACACCGTTGAGCTCAGCAACACCAAAAGGTCCAGAAGACCACGGAAAAAAACTGTGGTGGATGACCGAAGAATTCTTTCCCTGGTGAAGAAAACACCCTTCACAACAGTTGGCCAGATCAAGAACACTCTTCAGGAGGTAGGTGTATGTGTGTCAAAGTCAACAATCAAGAGAAGACTTCACCAGAGTGAATACAGAGGGTTCACCACAAGATGTAAACCATTGGTGAGCCTCAAAAACAGGAAGGCCAGATTAGAGTTTGCCAAACAACATCTAAAAAAGCCTTAGCAGTTCTGGAACAACATCCTATGGACAGATGAGACCAAGATCAACTTGTACCAGAGTGATGGGAAGCGAAGGAAAGGAACTGCTCATGATCCAAAGCATACCACCTCATCAGTGAAGCATGGTGGTGTTAGTGTCATGGCGTGGGCATGTATGGCTGCCAATGGAACTGGTTCTCTTGTATTTATTGATGATGTGACTGCTGACAAAAGCAGCAGGATGAATTCTGAAGTGTTTTGGGCAATATATGGTCATATTCAGCAAAATGCTTCAGAACTCATTGGACGGTGCTTCACAGTGCAGATGGACAATGACCCAAAGCATACTGCGAAAGCAACCAAAGAGTCTAGGGAAAGAAGTGGAATGTTATGCAATGGCCAAGTAAATTACCTGACCTGAATCTGATTGAGCATGCATTTCACTTGCTGAAGACAAAACTGAAGGGAAAATGCCCCAAGAACAAGCAGGAACTGAAGACAGTTGCAGTAGAGGCCTGGCAGAGCATCACCGGGGTGAAACCCAACGTCTGGTGATGTCTATGCGTTCCAGACTTCAGGCTGTAATTGACTGCAAAGGATTTGCAACCAAGTATTAAAAAGTGAAAGTTTGATGGATGATTGTTAGTCTGTCCCATTACTTTTGGTCCCTTAAAAAGTGTGAGGCACATATACAAACTGTTGTAATTCCTACACCGTTCACCTGATTTGGATGTAAATACCCTCAAATTAAAGCTGAAAGTCTGCAGTTAAAGCACATCTTTGTTTCATTTCAAATCCATTGTGGTGTATAGAGCCAAAAAGATTAGAATTGTGTTGATGTCCCAATACTTATGGACCTGACTGTATATTAGCATATGCCTTCCTAAATATGCAGGTTTCCTACTTGGCAGTACGGTAAAGGCGTGTACTGTACTCATTTTATTCTACTGCAAGTCCATCACGTTAATTTAAAACGACATACTATGCAGTCACTAAACTGAAAAAAAAACACAAACCAATACGTAGCTAGAGACTGCTTGATATAGGCTACCAAGGCTTTATTTTTTAAGGAAGTCATTTATTAATGGCAAAAAGTTACCTTTTTACTGGAAATAATGTGATTTGATAGCGCTATAACATGCTCTATTTATTCCCATGAAGTTTACATTTTTGAGAATGTCAAGTTCAAGTGCACCTGTCAATATTAGTTTTATAGGAATCAAAGAAGCCAGTGTCAGATTCACCAAATTATGTTGTCATATTAAAGCTTAACTTCAGTAATTTTTTCAACTTTCCATCTATTAAATCTTCTGCCCTTGGTGTTTTAACTTTGGATAGTAGAACATGTTTTTTCTGCCAGTAAATACCTCGTGTCTGGGAAAAAAAGCCTAGGCTTATGACAACATGCACAGCTCGCTTTCACTCTCGTGAGAGTTTGCCAGGAAGTTAAAATGGTTGCAGCTAGACTCAGTGGAGGGAGATTTCTGCAGCATATTTGGCAAGTACAGAATCAAAGTGTATATAAAATAATATTCAAAGTGGATGGAGGGAAGCTTTAGAGTGTCAAAGATGTTTTAAATACAAATTATGTGAGCAGACTGCAGTTCCTCTTTAAGTAACAAAAACATACCCTTTTTCCATAGAAAAAAAAAATCACTTAATTTCTTGCCACTGCGAACATTATAGTAGTTTTAAAACATTTGGTAATGCAGGGATTTAGTTATTCAATTCCCATAGACCCTCTCTAGTAGACTTATAGTAAGTAAGGAAGACCAGTAAAGCACAATCACTGAGCTCCATTATTAAGCAGGAAGCATAGTGTGCATATATAATGAGCAAATATTACTGCCCCCTCGTATGTATATACTGTAATTACAAACTATGCCTAGGAACCATTTTTTTTTCTTTTATTAGATCGTAAGCTCGCAGGAGCAGGGCCCTCCTAACCCTCTTGTATTGTATTGTTGCTGTATTGTCTGTCTTCAAATTGTAGCGCACTGCGCAAACTATTAGCGCTATATGAATCCTGTATAATAATAATGCACATTAATAAGACTATTTACATTAAGCTGATCGCTTTCATATGTATGGATTTAAGTGTGTAATGGGAATTTTTTTATTTTTTCCCCCAGCGATTATTTTGAGGGGTGGTTAAGGGACAGCCTGGAGGTTTGTTTTAAGTCATATGAAGAATAATGCACTCAGATGCTGGTGAAGCACATGTGCACTGATGGGATCTTAATCAGTTCAAGTTGAGCTGTAATTTCATGCCTGCTATGTGCATAGTCACAGCTGAATGATCTGGCCTGCCTGTAAAGCATCATCATTCATTATTTTCTTTGCAAATCAGAGAATTTAAAAAGGGTAAAACGGCAACAAAAATAATGAAACTGACATTAAAATCAAAAATCTTTACACTTGTTCATGATGTGATGATTCTTCACAATTACTGTAAAAACCAGATTTCCTTGTGTTTGTTGTTCATACCTGATCCACCTTTTCTGTATCTAGCTAATTACAAAATCTTTAAAAAAACAATTCTATATCTCTTACCACCACACCATCTCTGTTTTTCACATAAAAATGATTTATACTTGTCTATATTTTGTGAAAACCTTGTTCAAACAATCTTTCCTCCCAAGAATTTGCCAGCTTATGGGTAAGTCTATATTGCCATAGACGTAAGATGGTCACTGACTTGATAATCATCTCATGTCTATGACCAGGATAAGTCTGCTTTATAGATAAGTGATCATATATTTTTTCTATTTTCCTCCAGAGTGAAAGTAGCAGCAGTAGCAATATCTCCACCATGTTGGTGACACGGGATTACACAGCAGTGAAGGAGGATGAAATTAATGTCTACCAAGGAGAGGTGGTTCAAATTTTGGCAAGCAACCAGCAGAGCATGTTTCTGGTGTTCCGAGCTGCCACCGATGACTGCCCTGCAGCTGAAGGCTGGATTCCAAGTTATGTCCTAGGCCATACAAGTTCTGCCACCAATGATATGTTTGATGGGACAATAAAGTGGGTAGTTGGCTGAGAAAGGTAGCAATAAAAGTAAATGTTTTATTTATGTTTGAGTGATAATGCAAAAATATTGTACATATGTGGTAATAACTTGCTATTTAAACATTCTGAATAATTGCAGACAAGCACCTTATGGATGTTTGTTGTCTTTTTGCTTATACTGATTTTATGTAATGTTGCAAAGAACTTTCTGTACAACAAGGGCAAATAAAATTGAATAATTAAAAATGGAATGCAAGCCCCCATTAGTTTAATTGATTATTGAAACCGCATTTTACAATAAAAACAATCAAACCTGTGTTTTTATTTATGTATTTTTTGCTGAATCCCAAAAAAAATTTTGTATAGGAATTTGGGTGCAATCTAATCACTATAAGAGTATTTACATAGACACAGCTAGATCCGAGGATGTTGAACAAAAAAAGGTAGTTCAAACTGCAATATTCATTTATTGTTAGGGTTACGTAAATGTATATAAATTACACACTAAACCATATTTACAAATTGATGTACACTGGGTTACATGATATTTACAAGTTACACACAAAACCATATTTACAATACAATGTACAGTACAAGCACAACGTTTACCTCTCAGCTTCAGGGGTGGTCATACTGAGTTCTTGTGTGTCCCAGCACAAAGAGAAATCACATCTTGTAACAATTCATCATATTCCCCTTTTTTTTCTGTACAGTGGCTAAAATAATGCACCCTAATTGGTCATTATATTTAGCAAAGGTTTATTGGGTGCAGCCTGATTAGAGTATTGAAAAAAGGGCTTCTGTTTACAACCAATGTGAGACACCATAAGGATAAACAATGGGCAGACCTTTGAAGTGGAAAAATATTCACAGTAAAACCAACAGGGAAGCTAGGAATGGTTTGATGCTGAAACACTCAAATGTTAGTTATACGGGAATATATTTAAACCATTATTTCTAATTACAATATTTACATCTGTTAATGGTGATTTCACATGAAGTGATTTTCTAGCAGATAGATTAGTTCTTTGACTTCATAATGGAGTTGGTTATAGACCTCCCAGTGTTAATGAGGAGGTGGAGACTCAGCTCCTTGTACAGATAGAAAGGGCTGCAAGCTGGGACAGTGATAATGGGGGATTTTAACTACCCCGAAGTTGACTGGGGTAATGGCACAGCAAACAACAGTCAAAGGGCAAAAATGTAAAAACCTATTACAAGACAGATTTATGGTACAGTTAATAGAGGCCCCGGAGAGGAATGATGCTCTGCTTATTACTAATGTTCATACAAAAGAACATCTGGGTAGCAGTGACCATAACATTATTTCATTTAATGTTTGCTGTAAGCAACAAGTTCTTACTGGAAATAGAAAAACACTTGGCTTTAAGAAAACGAATTTTCCAAGGATGAGGGCTGCTCTCCAAGACTTGGACTGGGAGGGAATATTGGCATTGATCCGCACAGAACAAAAATAGTAATTTTTTAAAAATACTTTTTGAACTCACTGCAAAGTATATATGGGCAATACGTTTAAGAGGCTAAAAATAAAACCTACGTGGCTCACGGCCAAAGTTAAAAAAAAAAAAACTAAAAATAACAAGAAAAGAGCTTTTAAAAAAATATAAAAATGAAGGAACACTATCATTGTTTAAATGTTACAAAGAATAAAACCAAATATGTAAAAAAGGAAACCAAACAAGCAACAATTCAAAACGAACAACAGATTGCTAAAGATAGTAGGACAATCCCCCCCAAAAAATCTTCAAATATATTAATAGTAAAAAGGTCAGGTTTGAGCATGTAGGCCCCTTTACAAATAATCTAGAGTGGGTGACTGGGGACAAAGAGAAGATATATTTAAATATATTTTTTTAGCTCTCTGTATACAAAGGAGCATGGGGGAGGTCATGTCCATAATGGAGATTGTATTGACACAGCCCCAAATGATCCACAATGGCTCAAAAGTGATATGGTCCAGAAATATTTTGACAGAATACAGGTGAATAGAGCACCTGGATCAGATGGCATCCAGCCACGGATCCTAAAAGAATTGAGCTGTCATTTCAAAGCCATTGTTTCTAATTTGTAGGGATTCTTGAATGACTGGCATAGTACCACTGGATTGGCGTAAGGCCAATGTGGTGCCTATATTTAACCACTTTACCCCCGGAAGGATTTGCCCCCTTGATGACCAGTCCATTTTTTTGCGATTCGCCACTGCGTCGCTTTAACTGACAATTGCACGGCCGTGCAGCGCTGTACCCCAACAAAATTGACGTCCTTTTTTCCCACAAATAGAGCTTTTCTTTTGGTGGCATTTGATCACCTCTGCAGTTTTTATTTTGTGCGCTATAAACAAAGAGTGAGAATTTTGAAAAAAAAAATTTTAATACATATCCAAAAAAATGTTTAAAAAAAGCTATTTATTCATCAGTTTAGGCCGATATATATTCTTCTACATATTTTTGGTTAAAAAATCCCAATAGGCGTATATTGATTGGTTTCCGTAAAAGTTATCGCGTCTACAAACTATGGGATAAAATTTGGGATTTTATTGTTTTTACTAGTAATGTCGGTGATCTGCGATTTTTAGCGGGACTGTGACATTACGGCGGACAAATCTGACCCCAAATTACACTTTTTGGGGACCAGTAACATTATTACATTGATCAGTGCTATAAAAATGCACTGATCAATGTAAAAAAAAAAAGTCAGGAAAGGGGTAATCAAAGGGGTTAACTGTGTTCCTTGGGTGTGTTCTAACTGTAGGGGGCCAGGCTGCCAGGGAAATGAGAGAGATCACTGTTCCCGATGATAGGAAAACAGTAGATCTCTGTCACGTTCCCTGTCAGAACAAGGATTCGCCTTGTTTACAAAGGCAGACGCCCGTTCTGCCTTTGTAGTAGGCGATCGTGGGTCGCCGTTGAACATGGAGTCCGCTTGACACTGCAGGCACGATCCCGCAGTGTGCGGGGCGCGGGCTCGCCAGCGTAGAGCCGATGGCGGTATAGCGACGGTGGTGGTTGGCAAGCAGTTAAAAAGGGATCAAAGTCTTTACCAAGTAACTATAGACCTGTTAGTTTAACTTCTATAGTTGGAAAGATACTGGCGAGTTTAATAAAAGATCACATAGATCAGTTGAGTTCTTGCTGAAAAAAAATATTATTTTAAGCAACAGACAGCAGAGGTACATGAAAGACAGAAGTTGTCAAACAAATCTGATTTCTTTTTATGAGCAGGTAAGTAAAACCTTGGACAGAGGGGCAGTCGTGGATGTAGTATACTTGGATTTTGCAAAAGTGATTGATACAGTTCCCCACACATAGCTAATGTGTAAGGTAAAGTCTACAGGCTTGGAAAGATCAGTTTGTAAATGGATAGAAAACTGGATAAAAGACCGAATTCAGAGATAATGATTCTTACTCTGAATGGTCTAAGGTTATCAGTGGTGTACCCCAAGGTTCAGTGTTGGGAGCCTTACTTTTTAACCACTTCAGCCCCGGACCAATTGGCAGCCAAAGGACCAGGCCCCTTTTTGCGATTCGGCACTGCGTCGCTTTAACTGACAATTGCGCGGTCGTGCGACGTGGCTCCAAAACAAAGTTGGAGTCCTTTTTTTCCCCACAAATAGAGCTTTCTTTCGGTGGTATTTGATCGCCCCTGCGGTTTTTATTTTTTGCGCTATAAACAAAAATAGAGCGACAATTTTGAAAACAATGCAATATTTTTTGCTATAATAAATATCCCCAAAAAATATATAAAAAAATTTTTTTTTCCTCAGTTTAGGCCGATACGTATTCTTCTACATATTTTTGGTAAAAAAAAATCGCAATTAGCGATTATTGATTGGTTTGCGCAAAAGTTATAGCGTTTACAAAATAGGGGATAGTTTTATAGCATTTTTATTATTTTTTTTTTTTTTACTAGTAATGGCAGCGATCAGCGATTTTTATTGTGACTGCGACATTATGGCGGACACATCAGACATTTTTGACACATTTTTGGGACCATTGTCATTTATACAGCAATCAATGCTATTTAAATGCATTGATTCCTGTATAAATGACAGTTGTAGTGAAAGAGTTAACCACTAGGGGGAGGGGAGGGGTTATGGGCTGTAACGTGTGTTTTTTTTTACATTAGGGGGCGGGGCTGACATCTGACGTCATTGATCGGCTTTCCCGATGACCGGGAACAGCCAATCAATGACATGCAGAGTAGGGGGCTCGGGGAGAGGTTTGTTTACACATACCTCTCCCCGTTCTTCAGCTCCGTGACCCGATCGCGGGACACCAGCGGCGATCGGGTCCGCTGGTCCTGCGGCCGGGGTCACAGCACTCCCGATCGGGTCGCGAGCGAGACCCACGGGCAGGCAATTACAGGGCCACGTACAGGTACATGATTTTGCCTGCCCGTGCCATTTTGCCGCAGTATATCTGCGTGAGGCGGTCGGGAAGCGGTTAATATATTTATTAATGATATAGGGTCTGGGATTAAAAGTACGATTTCAGTGTTTGCAGATGACGCCAAGCTGTGCATTGGAATAACGTCCTTACAGGATGTCTCCAATTTACAAGCCGACCTCAATGTACTGTTAAATTGGGCAACTATGTGGCAGATGAGGTTTAATGTTGATAAATGTAAAGTTATGTACTGTAAATAAATGTAAAGAATATGCATGCATCATACATACTAGGGGGGAGTACAACTGGGGGAATCAATGGTGGAGAATGATCTGGGTGTTTTGGTAGATCATAAGCCTAAGGGGGTTGTAAAGGTTTGTGTTTTTTCACCTTAATGCATCCTAATTAATTTTTGTCCTTTTTTTCATACAAATAGAGCTTTCTTTTGGTGGTATTTGATCACCTCTGGGTTTTTAATTTTTTTGCAGTATAAATGAAAAAAGACATATAAATGATAAAATTTTGCAAATGATTAATTTGTCTTCATACATTTTGGCCACAATTTATACTGCTACATATCTTTGGTAAAAATAACCCAAATTAGTGGATATTATTTGGTCTGTGTGAAAGTTAGAGAGTCTACAAGCTGATCACACCTGATGTACTGGTGGCTGATCTCATTTCTTCCAGGAAAGTACAAATACCCCCAAATAACCCCTTTTTTTTTAAAGTAAACATTTCAAGGTATTTAGTAAGATGCCTGGTGAGGTTTTTGATGTTGTCATTTTTTTCCCATAATTCTTTGCATAATGAAGATTTTTTTTCCACAAAATTGTCATTGTAATAGGTTATTTCTCTCACATGGCATGTGTATACCACAAATGACGCCCCCAAAATTCATTCTGCTACTCCTGAATATGGTGATACTACATGTGTGGGACTTTTTCACAGCCTGGCCACATACAGAGACCCTATATGCACGAAGCACCATCAGGCGTTCTAGGAGCATAAATTACAGATCTCATTTCTCAACCGCTTATTACACTTTTGAAGGAGCACCAGGACAATGGACACGCCCACAAAGGCCAAAAGCATTTTGGAAAGCTAACACCCCAACGTATAATCTATGAGGCATAATGAGTCTTTTGAACGGTTCTTTTCCAGAAGTTTTTGGAAAATGTGGAAAAAAATTAAAACATTTTTTTTACACAAAGTTGTCCATTTATAAGATATTTCCAACATATAGCATGTAAATAGCAAAAATGACACCCCAAAATACATTCTGCTACTCCTCCTGAGTATGGTGATACCACATGTAAGACTTTTACACAGCCTGGCCACATACAGAGCCCCAACATGCAAGGAACACCATCAGGTGTTCTAGGGACACATAGCATGCACATACCAAGAATTACACCCCAAAATATATTCTGCTGAGCAAAGAGTAAACAAAAGATTACCTGTGGTTTTAGTAGCGCAGTTGTCCACAGGAGGATAGCACTGGTCCAGCCAGCAGACAGGGACTTGGTCAGCAAAAGCGAACGCAATTTTCCAGGCAACAGGCAGGAATACTGTCCATAGTCAGTACAGGCAGCAGGCAGGGATACAGTCCAGGGTCAGTGCAGGCAGACATTGTCAGCACTGCCAAAATATTGGTCCTGGTAGTAGGCAGGTCCATGTGGTGTGGTCAGTTCATGCGACAGGCATTATAGCATAAGGTCCTACAGGCAGCAGGCAGAAGTAGGGCCTCGTTCAGGACAGAATGGGGACAGGGGCTTCTCCCACCCAAATCTCTTTGAAGCCTTCGAGTCTCCAGACCCTAATCTAGGAATGAGAAAACAAATGAAATTGTTTTCTTCATCCAGAAAGACAATTCTGGAGCCCCTCACATATGTGAGACCCCTTTGTTATGAATCCCACTTGTCCACTGGCAGGGTACAAGATCAGTCCAAGAGGCATTATCAAACCGTCCAGGTTCAGTTCCAGATCAGGCAGAGGTATGTACAGAATCGGTAGGCAGAAGCTTGGTCGAATAACAGTCCAGGGTCAGTTCCAGATCAGGCAGAGGTATAAACGGAATCGGTAGGCAAAAGCATGGTCGAATAACAAGCCAGGGTCAGGTCCAGATCGGGCAGAGGTATGAACAGAATCAGTAGGCAGAAGCGTGGTCGAATAGCAAGCCAGGGTCCAATGCAGAGCAAGCAGAGGCATAAGGGGTGTGAAGGTAAATGGCAGGAAGTGAGGGTGATGTTTACAATGTTAATAATTTAGTAAAGTATGGTAATGGCGGAAACAGTCAACTATGCAGAGGCCTGGTTGGGAAGGACATTGGGCACAATGATAAGTGGTGTCTCGTCTCACTCCTTGTTTGGTGCACACCCGGCATTTTTTCTGATGTTTTTGGCCTGTTGGTCTGGAAGGGATTTTATCGGGAAAGTGGCGTTCAGAGAGTCTGCTAATCACATTGGATCAAATGTTTTCTGGTGGGCCGTTCGGGTATATAAGGGCAGTGGTGATTACCTCCTGGTAGCCAAGAAAGGGTTTGGGTCTTTCAGTGGAGTTGCGATAGATTACATGTGTTGGTGTTGTATATGGCCAAATTAAACAAATACATTTAAACTTTTTTATACCACTGGTATGTTCGTCTTGTGGAAAGGTAGGGTTTGAGCATCTGGTCGTTGAAGTCAACACCCCCCATGAACATGTTGTATTCGTGGATACATGTTGGCTTTTGGATTGGGCCATTCCTCCTGGTGATCTCAACAAATGTATTGTTGTGGATCGAAAAAAACAGGTAGACATCCCTTCTGTCCCTCCACTTCACAGCCAGAATTTCCTCATTACGTACACTAGCCATCTCCCCTCTTCTTAACGTCTTGTTGACGAGGCTTTGAGGAAAGCCCTTCCGGTTCTTCCTTACGGTGCCACGTGCTGGAGTGTTCTTTCTGTGATGGTTGCGGAACAGGGGCAAACTAGTATAAAAATTGTCCACATACAAATGGTAGCCGTTCCCAAATTACTTTCCCGCTTGATCCGATGTATTCTGGGCAATTAGGGGGATGTAGCTGGATGTCCTTCCCTTCGTATACCATGAAGGCATATGTATACCCTGGGGCTCGGTCGCACAATTTATAAATCTTCAACCCATAGCGGGCCCTTTTGGTGGGAATAAATTGCTTTAAGCCCAGCCTGCCAGAAAATGCATGTAAAAGAAAGCACAGAAGAGAGGCGCCACCGAGTTAAGATAGTAAGCATTTTATTCCACAAAAATAAGGTGCATATAACCACTTACAGAAAAATGCAGGCACTCATCAATGCATATGTGTTGGTCTGGGGTAAACAACCTCAAGACTTAAGAAAAATTATTTAGTAGTGGCCGAATTTTAGGTAAAAAAATAAAATTTAGGTAATTTCGGGGAGGGCACTGGGTATTGTCGTTATAGTGTAGGAATCTCATAATAGTGAGCTATCTGGTTCTGGGCATTACTGAGGAAATGATGGGCATGTGGTAGATGGGGCGGGATGACCAATATGAACGGAATTCATTTTTTATGTTTAGTCCCATACAAAATGCGAGGCCCAATAAAATGTTATGGCCCTCCACTCGTAGGGACGGGTACATAAGAGGACGTTGGGTTACTTGCTATGAATTGTTGTGCATACAGGTTGCACTAAGCCACAATCGATGCAAGCATGTTCTCATTAAAGATTAAATGGAAAAAATCAATTGGGAAAAATTTTCTGTGTCCACCTGGACTCCTGGCTGGGCAGTGAAAGGGGGAACGTTAGCTTCTCCTGAATTAGGAGGAAGTCACAAGGGGTTCTGAAGGGAATAGGGAAGGCTGGCATGGGACCTAACCCTTTGGGACTGAGGTGACACCGCACTGGTACATGGCCTTTCTTGCCAAGATACTGCAGTGCTGGTGGCTGGCACTGCCTCCTCACCAGTACGCCTTTGTCTGGCGGGCGGACTCTCATCTTCCTCTGAGGCTGTCAGTGTACCACTGGTTAGGATAGGCTCGTAGTCAAAGTCGGACTCAGAATCTGAATATGAGGAATCCGAAGTGGAGAGCTCCCTGTTGCTCTCGTCGGCCGCAAGTATATTGTTTGCCTCCTCGGCTGAAAATAATCTTTGTGACATTCTTAGTAATGAAAAATGGCACTGATATGTGGCACTGATGACACGTGACACTGGCAGATTGCACTGGTGGCAGACGGGACTGATACGTGGCACTGACAGGTGGCACTGATGTGACAGGTGACACTGACAGGTGGCACTGGCAGATGGCACTGATGACACATGGCACTGATACGTGGCACTGGCAGATGGGACTGGCACTGGCAGATACTGTGGGCACTGTATACGTGTTTTTTTTTACACTCACAATCACTCACTATCTGAAGCACAGAAGCTCTCCCTCCTCACACGCGGTCTCTGTGTGAGGAGGGAGAGCCGGCAATGAGAGATGATCTCATATGTTTACATTTGAGATCATCGCTCATTGGCCATGCCAATCGTGCTGTAAATGGCCGCTGTGATTGGCCATTTACAGCGATCTGTGATTGGCTGTGTCCAAGGGACACGGCCAACACAGATTTTCCCTGATGCGCGCCCTCGGGGGCACACAGGGAGGGAGTAAACAGGAAGACGTCCAGGGACGCCCTCCCGGCAATTGAGCGCCGCGCTGTAGACGTCTTTCGTCTCTAGCGCGGGCGCAAAATGGTTAATCACCTCTGTGATTTTTAGTTTTTGCCCTATAAACAAAAAAATAACTTTTTGCTATATGTCCAATTTAACCACTATAGACCCGCGCTATAGCCAAATGACGGCTACAGCGCAGATCTAATGTGCCGGGACGACGTCTATTGACGTCGTCCCGGGCACGAGCTGCCTGCGCGCCCCCTGAAGGGCACGCGCGGCGCGCTCTGTGATCAGCTGGATCACAGATCCGAGTAAGGGGTCGATCCCGACCCCTTACCACGTGATCAGCTGTCAGCCAATGACAGCTGATCATGTGATACTAACAGAGCCGGTAATCGCTTTTTTTTCCTCCTCGCGCTGACAGCGAGGAAAAAAAAAAAAAAGCTGATCACCGGCGGCAGTGAGAGGGACATCAGTCCCTCTCACTGCAATGTGCCCAGCGATGTGCCCTATATATTGTGCCCACCTTTGCCCCATTAAAGTGCCCCTACCAGTGCCCATAGTGCCATCTCTCAGTGCCCACAGTGCCATCTCTCAGTGCCCACAGTGCCAGTGCTGCACATCAGTGTCACCTGCCAGTGCTCATCTGTGTCACCTACCAGTTCTCATCTGTGTCACCTACCAGTGCCCATCAGTGCCACCCATCAGTGTCATCCATCAGTGCCACCCATCAGTGCCATCTTTGCTGTCCCCATCAGTACCGACTTATCTGTCCCCACCAGTGCAGCCTATCAGTGCCCACCAGTGCAGCCTATCAGTGCCCACCTGTGCCGCCTCATCAGCGCATATCAATGAAGCAGAAAAATCACCTGTTTGCAAAATTTTATAACAAACTATTAAACATGATTTTTTTTTTTTTTTAATTTTCCATTTTTTTGTTTGTTTAGCAAAAAATAAAAACCCCAGCTGTGATTAAATACCACCAAAAGAAAGCTCTATTTGTGGGAAAAAAATGATAAAAATTGAATTTGGGTACAGTGTTGTATGACCGCGCAATTGTCATTCCAAGTGCGTCAGCGCCAAAAGCTGAAAATTGGTCTGGTCACGAGGGGGGTTTAAGTGCAAAGTAATCAGGCGGTTAAAAAAAAAAAACACATTTCTTCCTCAGTTTAGGCCAATATGTATACTTCTACATATTTTTGGTAAAAAATCGCAATAAGGGTATATTGATTGGTTTGCGCAAAAGTTATAGCGTCTACAAAATAGGGGCTATATTTCTGGCATTTTTATTATTATTTTTTTCATTTATTTTTTTACTAGTAATGGCAGTGATCTGCGATTTTTATCAGGACTACAACATTGTGGGTGACAGATCGGACACTTTTTTGGGACCATTGACATTTAGACAGCGATCAGTGCTATAAAAATGCACTGATTACTGTATAAATGACACTGGCATGGAAGGGGTTCACGGTAGGGGGTGATCAAGGGGTTAACTGTGTGTCCTAGGGAGTTATTATAACTAGGGGGAAAGGGACTGCCTGGGTGAGGAGGCCGATCGTTGTTCATACTTAGAATGTTCATACTTAGTATGAACAATAGATCAGTCTCCTCTCACCTGACAGCACGGAGATCTGTCTGTTTACATTGACAGATCTCCGTTCTGTCTCTGTGTGGGATGAACACGAATGCCTGGTGGTCATTGCGAGCGCCCGGGCACATGTGCGCCCCCTAGTGGTCTGAAAGCGAGCCGACGTATAGCTGGGGAACAAACCTGCCGCAGTATAACTGCGACAGCTGGTCGGGAAGTGGTTATGGTCATCACAGAGGACGAGGGGGCACTCTTTACGTCTAGAGTAAAAGAGGTTTAGGCCCCTTTCACACTGAGGCGCTTTGCAGGCGCTAAAGTTCTAAAAATAGCGCCTGCAAATTGCCTTCAAACAGCCGCTGCTGTGTCTCCAGTGTGAAAGCCCGAGGGCTTTCACACAGGAGCGGTGTGCTTGCAGGACGCTGAAAAATGTCCTGCAAGCCGCATCTTTGGAGCGCTGTAGAAGCGATGTATTTACCGCTCCTAAAGCGCCCCTTCCGATTGAAAACAATGGGGCAGCGCTCCAAACCCGCCTGAAAAGGGGGCGGTTTTAACCGTTTTTTCGGCCGCTCACGGGGGGTAAAACTGCCCCGCTAGCGGCTGAAAAGCGCTGCTAAAACGACAGTAAAGCGCCGCTAAATATAGCGCTGCTTTACCGCCAGCGAGCCCAGCGCCTCGGTGTGAAAGTAGCCTAAATCTCCAAATACAGAAAGGTTTATTCACAGTAAGAGCTGTAAAGATGTGGAATAGACTTCCTCAAGAGCTGGTTCTGACTAGCTCAGTAGCTTGCCACATTTTGAGAAAAAAAATGCATTTTTCTTTGTTTGTTATAAAATTTTGCAAATTATACATTTTTCTTCTTAAATTTTGGCCAAAAGTTATACTGCTAAATATCTTTGGTAAAAATAACCCAAATCCGTGTATATCATTTGTTTTTTGTGAAGGTTATAGAGCTATGGTGCCAATCATTGAAAATTGATCACACCTAATGTACAGCCATCTAATTTCTTGAGACACTAACAAGCCCGGAAAGTACAACTACCCCCCCAAATGACCAGTTTTTGGAAAGTAGACATTCCAAGGTATTTAGTAATAGGGATGAGCTCGGTGTTCGATTCAAACTCATGTTTGAATCGAACATCAGCCGTTCGCCCGTTCGGCAAACCCAGAACTTTGTGGGCCGTTCGCACCAAATTCGTGTGACATAAACGGCCCACAATACACATTGCTGGCTGATGATTGGCCAAGCATGCACTATGACCCCGCATGCTTGGCCAATCACAGCACCGGCAGCGACAAGAGGCATAATTGGCCACAGGCAGGATGCCTGTGGCGAAGTATAGCTCAGGGGGGTTAGTACACGCCCCACACTATATAAGGCCGCCAGCGTGGCGGCCTTGTGTAGTGTGTTGCGGCGGTCAGGGAGAGAGCAGGATAGGCAGGGACAGTGTCAGTTATATTCTGTGCTTTTCTTCTTAAGCTAGCGCTGTGTAGGGTATAGTGTGTTGGCGTTCAGGGAGAGAGCAGGATAGGCAGGGACAGTGTCAGCTGTGCTTTTTTAACCTAGCGCTGTTACAGTGGGTCTGGTGTGCCTCCTGCACAGCATACACCTGAATCTACCCCCTCATTGCTGGTGCTGTGTAGTTCAGTTGTGCCACACTAAGGCATCTGCATAATCTTCAGTGGGTGTAGTGTGCCTCCTGCACAGCATACACCTGAATCTACCCCCTCATTGCTGGTGCTGTGTAGTTCAGTTGTGCCACACTAAGGCATCTGCGTAATCTTCAGTGGGTGTAGTGTGCCTCCTGCACAGCATACACCTGAATCTACCCCCTCATTGCTGGTGCTGTGTATTTCAGTTGTGCCACACTAAGGCATCTGCGTAATATTCAGTGGGTGTAGTGTGCCTCCTGCACAGCATACACCTGAATCTACCCCCTTATTGCTGGTGCTGTGTAGTTCAGTTGTGCCACACTAAGGCATCTGCGTAATCTTCAGTGAGTGTAGTGTGCCTCCTGCACAGCATACACCTGAATCTACCCCCTCATTGCTTGTTTTCCCAGCTCCCTGCAGGCCATTAGTATGTCTGGAAGGCCAACAAGAAGTGGCAGACAGTCACGAGCCAATAAAAGAGGGCAAGCAGGCTCTGTATCTAGAGGCAACATGCTGGCCGTGGATGCGGTGCATCGCCATCAGCACGTGGCCATGGGACACGCTTGTCCTTATTTTCGGCAGCTGGACGTGTTGAGCCGCATCATGCCGAAGACTTGGTAGAGTGGATGACCAAGCCCTCCTTATCCTCTCTCACCCAGGCTCAGGGTACTGGCAAATCAGCTGCCAACGCGCCCTCTTCCCTCATCTCAATGTCATCAGTCACTCCTTCCCTAGACCCACCATGTCCTCCTGAGGAGTCCCCCGAACTGTTTGACCACAGTGTTGGGTACATGCTCCAGGAGGATGCCCAGCATTTTCTTTTCAAAAGTTTTTATTGAACATAAAACAAGTATACAGATATTACAAACATGGAGTAACATCCAATATGAATCAATATATGGAACTTATGTGTTACAGAACGTAATGAACTCAAGCATATACATGGCTACACATAAATTTCTGATATTAGAGTGTACAGAAATGAAACATATCATAACGTAAAATAATAAAGCATGGACATAAAACACTACTTGTAACATCTGGTGATGTATGGGATGCTTACCAAAAAGAACAAAATAGATCTGTGTCTATAAATGATAAAATGTAGACAAATATTATTATCTCTAAAGCTCAAGAGTGCAAAACTGCTATTATGGTAAGGAATTCTATATCTAGACACCCAAAATGGGATTAAACTTATGACAGAGATGGAGCTTTAAGGTATGTATGTGAATTGATATGAGGTCTTAACATAAGAGAGAGAATTGAAAAGGCTGAAAAGGTAAGAGATAATGGAGACTGGTATGGACACATTTGGCATTTAAACAATTGCTTGTATAGCTATCGACAAGTCATAGAATGACCCAATACATAAGACAAGTTAACCTAATAGATATATCCTATCCTTAATGTTAATAATAGGAAAGGGGAACCTAAGTTGAGGGAAGATAAGGGAGGGGAGGACAAGTAACATGCAAGGCCGAGCCAAAGGGACCAGGAGGGAAATGTGTAGACCAGCTACACATTAAGTATCGGGAAGGGAGCTGTGGGATAGAAGAGTATCATCCTGTAAAGCTTGAAATTCTTGGGTAGTGGTGAATTGTATCCAGCAAGACCAAGTTTGGTTGAATTTAAATTGCGTTTCTTTAGCTTGATGTATAATCTCTTCCATTTCAGCTGTTTTTTGAATACGAATAAACCAATCTTTGACCGTTGGTGGAAGAGTAGAGTGCCAGTTTCGGGGGATACACATATTTGCCGCCATAATCATGTGCATGGGCAAAGAATGGAAATATGTGCGCATGGAGTGAGCTGGATAGTGTAACATAAATTGAGCTGGGGAGTATTCCAGTTTATAAGATGTGATATCTTGTATGAGTCTATGTACCTTTTTCCAAAAGGGTTGTATTTTGGTGCAGGACCACCAAATATGCAATAATGTCCCTAGATCTGTACCACATCTCCAGCACATGGGTGAAAGGGAGGGGTAGAATTGGTGTAGCTTAGAAGGTGTATTATACCATCTTGAGAGAATTTTAAAGGCGTTTTCCTGTACACAAACATTCAAGGAACCTTTATGGGTGATTGTGTATATGGAGTCCCAGTGGTTATCAGGGATATGTAATGAAAGATCTTTGTGCCATTTAGCGATACTCCAATGATCAGTGTAAGGTTGCTGTGGAAACAATAATGTATAGGAAGAGGAGATAAGGTGGTGTTGGGGTTCCTTTTGCAGACACAAGTCTTCGAAAGGGGTTGTAGGGCGAGACCAAGTTGTATGGTGATCTTGTGCGTCCAAGAAACGTTTAATATGTAAAAATATCCAGTGTGACATCCTCTTATGGTGAAGTGTGGAAGATATCTCAGAGAATAATAATTGTTTGTCCTGTTTGTAGAAATGCATAGCTCTAACATTTTCCTGTGGCCAAACATCTCTTAGAAAGGAAGTTGTCATACCTGGAGGAAACGTAGGGTTTAGTCTGAGTGGAGTTAAAGGGCCGTTAACTGAATATATTTTGTATTTATCACATGCATGTGTGTGTGCTCGTAACGTTGGGAGAATCAATGGGTGGGCCATAAATAGCTTCGAGACTCGATTCATTTGTATCCAAGGGGCCTGGGCTAACGGAATCGGGGAGAAAGAATGTTCCAGATGGACCCAATCTTTGGTAGAATAGTGAACATTCCAATCTACAATTCTATTTAAGTGACTGGCTAACTGGTATTTGCGTATGTCTGGTACACCTAAACCTCCTCTCAATTTTGGGGAAGTGAGTCTGACAAAGTTTATTCTGGGGCGAGTCGTACCCCAAATAAATTTTGTGCATATTTTACGATATGTTGTAAAGAAATGGAGGAATATGTATGGGGACTGTTTGTAAAATGTATAATAACCTCGGCAGAATGTTCATTTTAATGATGGCCGTTCTACCAAACCAGGAAAAGAGCCCTACAGACCATTTTTTAAAATCCTCAGTAATAGTTCGTAATATTGGTTGATAATTAGCATAGTATAGATTTGATAACGAGGTAGGTATTTTGATGCCTAAGTAAGTAAGGGAGCTATCATCCCATTTAAACGGGAAGTTTTGTTGACATTGTGTGCGTTGTGATGTGGGTAGGGTAATATTCAAGGCTGTAGACTTCGCAAAATTTATCTTAAGATTTGATAAGAACTGAAAGTGTTCAAGGGTCTTATGAAGATTTGGGAGCGTAATAAGCGGTTCAGATAAAAATAGCAAAATATCATCAGCAAAAGCTGCCGTTTTATAGGTGCGGTCTTTTATTTTAATCCCTTTTATGTCGGGGTTTTCTCTAATGTTTCTTAACCACTTGACCACTGGGCACTTAAACACCCTTAATAACCAGACCAATTTTCAGCTTTCGGTGCTCTCACACTTTGAATGACAATTACTCATTCATACAACACTGTACCCATATGAAATTTTTGTCCTTTTTTTCACACAAATAGAGCTTTCTTTTGGTGGTATTTAATCACCTCTGGGTTTTTTATTTTTTTGCGCTATAAAAGAAAAATGACTGAAAATTCAGTAAAAAAAATGAATTTTCTTCGTTTTTGTTATAAAATTTAGAAAATTTGTAATTTTTCTTGATAAATTTTGGCCAAAATTTATACTGCTACATATCTTTGGTAAAAAATAAGTACAAATTGGGGTATATTATTTGGTCTTTGTGAAAGTTATAGAGTCCACAAGCTATGGTGCCAATATCTGAAAATTGATCACACCTGAAGTACTGACGGCCTATCTCATTTCTTGAGACCCTAACATGCCATAAAAGTACAAATACCCCCCAAATGACCCCTTTTTGGAAAGAAGATATTCCAAGGTATTTGTAAAGAGGCATGGTGAGTTTTTTGAAGTTGTAATTTTTTCCCACAATTCTTTGCAATATCAAGATTTTTTTTAATTTTTTTTTTTTTTTTCACAAAATTGTCATATTAGCAGGTTATTTCTCACACACAGCATATGCATACCACAAATTACACCCCAAAACACATTCTGCTATTACTCCTGAGTACGGCGATACCACATGTGTGTGAGACTTTTACACAGCGTGGCCACATACAGAGGCCCAACATGCAGGGAGCACCATCAGGTGTTCTGGAGCACCCAGGACAATTCTGACATTTCTCTCCTACATGTAAAAATCATCATTTATTTGCTAGAAAATTACATAGAACCCTAAAATATTATATATGTTTTTTTAGCAAAGACCCTAGAGAATACAATGGCGGTCGTTGCAACTTTTTATCTAGCACAGTACTTGCGCAGCAATTTTTCGAACGTGTTTTATTTGGAAAAAAAATGTTTTGTGCTTTACAAAAAACAAAACTGTAAATTTAGCCCAATGTTTTTGCATAATGTGAAAGATGAAGTTACGCAGAGTAAATAGATACCCAACATGTCACGCTTCAAAATTGCACACACTCGTGAAATGGCGCCAAACTTCGCTACTTAATCCCCATAGGCTTTAATTTTGTTTACTGGTTACATGTTTTGAGTTACAGAGGAAGTCTAGGGCCAAAATTATTGTTCTCGCTCTAACGTTCGCAGCGATACCTCACATGTGTGGTTTGAACACCGTTTTCATATGTGGGCGGGACTTACGTATGCGTTCGCTTCTGCGTGCGAGCACACGGGGACAGGGACGCTTTAAAAAATATATATATATATTTTATTGTTCATTTTACTTTATTTATTTTAGTTTGACCCTTTTTTTCCCCCAAAAAATTTTTTTGATCACTTTTATTCCTATTACAAGGAATGTAAACATCCCTTGTAATAGGAATATGGCATGACAGGTCCTCTTTACAGTGAGATATGGGGTCAATAAGACCCCACATCTCACCTCTAGGCTGGAAAGCCTGAAATAAAAAAAAAAACGATCCTGGCTTTGATCGTAGCGAGTATCGCAGGGTATTGTTGGGTATTGCAGGGTATGGCAGAGTATCGCAGGGTATTGCAGAGTATCGCCGGGTATTGCAGAGTATCGCCGGGTATTGCAGAGTATCGCAGGGTATGGTAGAGTATCGCAGGGTATCGCCGGCTATCGCCGAGTATCGCAGGGTATCGCAGGGTATTGCAGGGTATTGCAGGGTATGGCAGAGCATCGCAGAGTATCGCAGGGTATGGCAGAGCATCGCAGAGTATCGCAGGGTATTGCAGGGTATCGCAGGGTATGGCAGAGTATCGCATGGTATGGCAGAGTATCGCAGGGTATGGCAGGGTATGGCAGGGTATCGCAGGGTATGGCAGGGTATCGCAGGGTATGGCAGAGCATCGTAGGGTATGGCAGAGCATCGTAGGGTATGGCAGAGCATCGCAGGGTATGGCAGGGCATCGCAGGGTATGGCAGGGCATCGCAGGGTATGGCAGAGCATCGCAGGGTATGGCAGAGTATCGCAGGGTATGGCGGGGTATGGCAGAGTATTGCGGGGTATGGCAGAGTATTGCGGGGTATGGCAGAGTATTGGGGGGTATGGCACAGTATAGGGGGGTATGGCACAGTATAGGGGGGTATGGCACAGTATAGGGGGGTATGGCACAGTATTGGGCAGAGAATCCATCCATCCATGCTCAGCCATCCCTCCATACCCTGCAATACCCAGCAATACACTGCAGGCTATTGCTGGGTATTGCAGGGTATGGAGGGATGGCTGAGGATGGATGGATGGATCGGTGGTGGCAGAGCAGGCTGTGGGCACTACAGATCCCGCCCACAGCACTGCTGCCACCGATCCCTCCCCCTCTCCTCTCATACTGTACCGATCGGTACAGAGAGAGGAGGAGAGAGGAACCGGCGTCATCAAATGACGCCGGTTTGCTTACATGTGATCACTCCGTCATTTGACGGAGCGATCACGTGGTAAACGGCCGCGATGAGCGGCCGTTTACCGTGATCCATGATCATGGATGCTCTCGAGTGCGCGCACCAGGGGGCGCGCAAGAGCAGAATTCTGTGAGGCCGTTAATTAACGGCCTCCCAGAGTTAAGCAACCGCCCTGTAGCCGTTTTTCGGCAATGGGCCGGTTGTTAACTGGTTAATAAGGGCTCCAACGTGAGGATAAAAATCAACGGGGATAATGGGCAGCCCTGACGGGTACCATTGGACACGGAGAAGGCATTGGACAGGTGGCCTTTAATTCGGACTTGTGCAGTTGGTTTAGAGTATAACATGAGGATATAGTTAAGCATACGTTCAGGTAGACCAATGGATTGTAAGATTGCTATCATATAGTCCCAGGCCACTCTGTCAAATGCCTTCTCCGCGTCCAACGATAAAAAAAAAAACTTTCATTTTGGATGTAGTTAGCCAATGGTGAATATTAAGGGCCTTGAGGGTATTATCCCTCGCCTCCCTGCCTGGAACAAATCCCACTTGATCCAAATGAATTAGGTCAGGGAGAAGACGTTGAAGTCTAATGGCCAAAATTTTTGCATACCACTTAAGGTCAACATTTAATAATGAAATGGGTCTATAATTAGTAATTAAAAGTGGATCCTTTCCTGGTTTGGGGATAACCGTGATGTGAGCAGTCAATAAATCACGTGGGGGCAAAGTAGGAATTGCATAAGAATTAAAGGTAGAAGTGAAGTAGGGAGTCAAAATATGGGCATAAGATTTGTAATACCCTACCGTGAGGCCGTCTGGGCCTGGGCTTTTTCCTGTTTTCAACATTTTCAATGCTGCCCCGTTTCCTCTATAGTAAAGGGTTTGTCCAAAGTTTGATATGTTTCGGTGGTGATGGGCTATATTTACGGAGAAACTCCTTCATCAGAGTGTGTCTGTCTAGGTCATGTGCTGGAGGTTTAGGGGAAGTGAGATTATAAAGTTTTTAATAATATTGGACAAAATTCGCAGCAATGTCTGGTGTGGATGATGATGCCCAGCATTTTGAAGGCTCTGATTATGATACCCAGCTAGAGGAAGGCAGTAGCGTGAGCGCAGAGAGAGGGGATGCTCAAGGACAGCAATCTGGCAGTCATGTTCCACCAGATGCAGCATACTACCAGGTTTGCTCCAGTGGTGAAGAGGGAGGGGATGATGAGGTCACTGACTCCACGTGGGTGCCTGATAGGAGAGAGGAGGAGGAGGCGGCACATCTCCAATGAGGCAGGATGCCCTCCGGGGGCCAGCTTAAGGGCAGCACACCCACTGAATCACACCGCAGACCTCCACCTGTGCAGGGCGCTGCCTCTGCGCATTATTCCAAAAGTTCTTTGGTGTGGGCCTTTTTTGAGATGAGTGCAGCAGATCGTACCGCTTCTATTTGCAACATATGTCTCAAGCGTATCTCGCGTGGCCAAAACATCAGCCGCTTGGGCACCACATGCTTGAGCAGACATATGTTGACCTGCCATGCAGCTCGTTGGCAAGCGTACCTTAAAGACCCACACCAAAGAACAGCAGAACTCTCCTTGCTCCTCATCAGCTGGGATCTCCAACCCCACTATACCTTCAGTCCTCTCTGAAAGCTGCACTGAGAGGAATGAAGGTGTAGAATTAGGTGTGTCACAGCCAAGTACTTGCGGGCACTCTGCTAGCAGTACACCGACGTCCAAATGTACCAGGCAAATTTCCCTGCCCCAGCTGCTGGACCGTCAAAAGAAGTTCACTCCCAGCCATCCACATGCCCAGCGGTTGAATGCTAGCTTGGCTAAATTGCTAGCACTTCAACTGCTGCCTTTTCAGTTGGTAGACTATGCCCCCTTCCGTGAGTTTGTGCAATGTGCGGTTCCTCAGTGGCAGGTTCCCAAACGCCACTTTTTCTCACGAAAGGCGATTCCGGCTCTCTTCCGGCATGTGGAAGGCAATGTCCATGCCTCGCTGGACAGGGCGGTCAGCGGTAAGGTGCATATTACTGCTGACTCATGGTCCAGCAGGCATGGACAGGGACGTTACCTATCTTTCACGGGCCATTGGGTCACTCTTTTGGCAGCTGGGAAGGATGCAGGACAAGGTGCAGTAGTGTTGGAGGTTGTTCTGCCACCACGCCTCCAAAATGCTACTACTGATTGTGACACACCTTTCTCCTCCACCCCCTCCTCTTCTTCTTCATGGCCTCTTCCTGTCCTTTGTCCTCGGAACCAGCGGTGCTCCGTAGGCGTTCAAGTACGCAGGAAAAAAAGGTGCCATGCCGTGCTTGCGCTGGTGTGTTTGGGGGACAGGAGCCACACTGGGGCAGAGGTTCTGTCAGCTCTGCAGGGGCAGGCCGAGAGGTGGTTGACGCCATGCCAGCTTAAGCCAGGAATGGTGGTTTGTGACAATGGCACCAACCTCCTCTCCGCCCTGCGACAGGGACAACTGACCCATGTGCCCTGTGTGGCTCACGTCCTTAACCTGGTGGTGCAACGGTTCTTGGGCAGGTACCCAGGCTTACAGGATGTCCTGAGGCAGGCCAGGAATGTCTGTGTGCATTTCCGCCAATCATATAATGCCAGTGCTCGGCTGGCTGAGCTGCAAAAGGAGTTGAACCTGCCCAAGAACCGCCTTATATGTGACATGCCCACCAGGTGGAACTCTCTGCACACGCAGCAGAGGGCCATCAATGAGTACCTGTGCGACTACGGCACCAGGACAGGACTCTGATTTTTTTTTGTGGGGCATGATCAGGGATGCATGCACTGTCCTGTCACCATTTGAGGAGGCCACGAGGATGGTGAGCAGTGACAGTGCATGCATCAGTGACACTGTACCTCTTGTCCACCTATTGGAGCATGCGCTGCGTGGAATAATGGACAGGGCACTTGAGGCAGAACAGAGGCAGGAAGAGGAGGACTTCCTTGCCCCTCAAGGCCCCCTTTATCCAGACAGGAGGTGAAGCCTGGCACTCAGCATCAGCAGCAGCAGTCTTTTAGGGATGATTTACAGTCCCAAGAAACCGGTGGACTTGTACGTGGCTGGGAGGAGGTGGCTGCGGATCATGTCGTCCTTAGTGACCCAGAGGACTCCGGACCGAATGCCTCAGCTAACCTACGCTGCATGGCCTCCCTGATCCTGCAAAGCCTGCGGAAGGATCCTCGTATTCTTCGAATCAAGGAGAGGGACCATTACTGGCTGGCCACTCTCCTTGATCCACGGTACAAGGGTAGCCGTCTGACCGATGCGTTCAGACAATTTTTTAGTCCACAGCCCCAAGGTATGATCGGTTCCAGCAACCATCGCCAGCTTCTGATATACATGGTGCAGGAATACCTAGGGGCAAGCTCAGACTTGGACACCTTTTCCACCGAAAATCCTCTGGCTTACTTGAGGATGGATCACTGGCCAGAGATTGCACAGTATGCAATTGAGCTACTGGCCTGTCCTGCATCCAGCGTTCTTTCGGAACGCACATTCAGTGCTGCTGGAGGCTTCGTCACCGATCACAGGGTGCGCCTGCCCACGACTCAGTTGATCGACTAACCTTCATAAAGATGAATCAGTCTTGGATCACCACCAGCTACCAGGCACCTGAAGCTGATGTAACCGAATAATTTATTTTGAAATGTCACATCCCTTCAAGACTGCCTATGCTGATGCTGAGTGACTGTCCTGTTATGTTGACTGACTATCCTCTTCCTCCTCAATGATCCTGATGATAGCTTGGAAGAACATTTTTGGTTCTGGGTGCCGCCTTCAGTGGCTGAGGCCCAATTTTTCAGCCCCTGTTTAACAGGGGCATGTAATTACAATTTTTTATGCAATGCTTTGCAGCAGGGCTCATTCCTGCACTCCAACTAGAGTATCTGGGAGAAGTTGCTGTGTCGTGGCACCAGCACCAATGCCTAAGGCCCAATTTTTCAGCCCCTGTTTAACCACTTAAGGACTGCCTCACGCCGATATACGTCGGCAGAATGGCACAGCTGGGCAAAACCACGTACCTGTATGTGGCCCTTTAAGAGCCCAGCCGCGGGTCTCCCCGCGCTTCCTACACTGCCTGTCACTGATCGGCTGTTCCCTGTCATCTGGAAAGCCGATCAGTGACGTCAGACGTAAAGCCATGCCCCCTACTGTAAAAAAAACACACATCACAGACTTAACCCCTCCTCGCCCCTAGTGGTTAACTCCTTCACTGCCAGTGTCATTTTCATAGGAATCAGGCATTTAAATAGCACTGATTTCTGTATAAATGACAATGGTCCCAAAAATGTGTCAAAAATGTCCGATGTGTCCGCCATAATGTCGCAGTCACAATAAAAATCGCTGATCGCCGCCATTACTAGTAAAAAAAAAAAAAAATTCATAAAAATGCTATAAAACTATCCCCAATTTTGTAAATGCTATAACTTTTGCGCAAACCAATCAATAATCGCTAATTGCGATTTTTTTTTTTACCAAAAATATGTAGAAGAATACGTATCAACCTAAACTAAGGAAAAAAAAAATTTTTAATATATTTTTTGGGGATAATTATTATAGCAAAAAGTCAAGTTTCAAAATTGTCGCTCTATTTTTGTTTATAGCGCAAAAAATAAAAACCGCAGGGGCGATCAAATACCACCAAAAGAAAGCTCTATTTGTGGGGAAAAAAGGATGTAAATTTTGTTCGGGAGCCACGTCGCACGGCCGCGCAATTGTCAGTTAAAGCGACGCAGTGCCGAATCGCAAAAAGGGGCCTGGTCCTTTGACTGCAAATTGGTCCGGGGCTTAAGTGGTTAACAGAGGCGTGTAATTACAATTCTTGATCTAATAATTCACAGCAGGGCCCATTCCTGCGCCCACCAAGAGTAACTGTGAGGGCTTACTGTGTTGTGGCAACACCATCCACCACCAAAGGCCCAATTTTTTTTGCCCCTGTTCAACAGGGGCATGCAATTACAATTCTTGATATAATAGTTCACAGCAGGGCGTTCCAGCGCCCACCAAGAGTAACTGTGAGGGCTTACAGTGTTGTGGCAACACCAACATCTAAGGGGCAAATTTCTGCAGAGTATATACGGCAGGCCCTTAATTTCAGACATCCAACTTACAAACGACTCCTACTTGAAAATGGAAGGAGACAACATGAAGTGAGAGAAAATCTACCCCTAGGAAGGGAAATTCTCTCCTGTAAGAGTTAATATGGTAAAAAGGTGTCCCCTCTCTACTGATGCGTTATCACCAATCCTTGTTTCAATAAAAACCCCACTTTTCCAAAAACATTTGTCATTGGGACAGAAAGTGAGGGGAAATGTTCTGAACAGGTGCATAGACAGCAAAACAAATGTTACAGGGGTGATAACCCTTCCCTATGTTCTCCAAAAAGCTTAAAAAATGTTTTTTTTTGGCTGGAGCTACACTTAAAAATGTACCTGTTCCAAATTACAAACAGATTCTTCTTGAGAACAAACCTACAGTCCCTGTCTTGTTTGCACCGCCTGTATACTGCCGTTCAGAGTATATAGGGTTTTAGAAAAAACAAAAGAAGAGGTGCCTCTGGGTGTAGCTTTAAAAGCAAATTTAATCATATAAAACAGGAGAATGCAGGCAACTCACATTTTAGTGGTTAGAGGTAGGCATGGGTTAAAGTAGTCCAGAGAGTGGGGATCATCAGATCGGTCTATACATCCAGCCGGCAGAGACGCTGTTGTGTCCAGGAAGCTGCTTGGAGAGGAGCGCTGATCGTGGAGACAGAGCGAGAGATGGAGTGCAGTCTGGGGATGATGACGTCACTGGCTTTTCGACCGGTTTCGTGAGCGTACAGGCTGAGATGAAAAGACAGCCGTGCTCCTTCATCAAGCTAATAGGAGGAGTGAGGGGGACGAATAAATAAAGCCTGGAGGGGGCGGAGACGTGGCTAGGGCAGGGACAGCTGCATAGCATTAGTTACTATAAGTAAGAAGGGGAAATGATGCTGGCAGCTCATAGAGATCAAGTGATATGAATGCGATTAGGCTGAGGGAGATACATACAATGTGAAAATCAATTCCAGAAATATTAATGAATGGAGAATGGGAGTAATAGTGGAAAGATTATATAGATAAATAAATAAAAAAAAATAAAGAATAATAAATAATTAATGTGAATAAAAATAAATATAAAATTAAGTTAATGCATACATTTTACTGTATATTCGTACATACATATATGCATTTGCATTTTTTAATTATCCTTAAAATATCATTATTCCTATTACCATTCTTCTTTTTAAGGATATTTTACTTTTTTTTTTTTCACTTTATGCATCATTAAAATGACTGCTTCAGAAAAAACGTCCGTTTTTAAAACCTCTTTTTGCATTGATATATGTCCCCTGGGGTAGGACCCGGGTCCCCAAACCCTGTTTAGGACAAAAACATGCATATTAGCCGTTATAATTAGCACTTTAGATTTCTAACGTTCGCGTCCATTGTATTTAATAGGGTTCTAATGTTCGTGCAAACTTTCGGTCCATTCGCAGGTTCTGGTGCGAACCGAACCGGGAGGTGTTCGGCTCATCCCTATTTAGTAAGAGGCAGGGTGAGTTTGCTGAAGATGTAATTTTTTGCCCACAATTCTTTGCAAAATAACGATTCCTTTTTTTTCACAAAATTGTCATATTAACAGGTTAAATGACAATTTATATGACATACAGAGGCCTAACATTGAAGTAGCACCTTCAGGCATTCTAGGAGCATAAATTACTCAATTTTTGCTCCATTTTTCCAATGTGTTTTTTCCAACACAGCAATAAAGACACCCTAAAATACATTCTGCTACTCCTGAGTCTGGTGATACCACATCTGTGAGACTTTTACACAGCCTGGTCACATACGGAAGCCCAACATTGAAGTAGCACCTTCAGGCTTTCTAGGAGCATAAATTACACATCTCATGTCTCAACCACCTATTACACTTTTGAAGGCCCTAGAGCACCAGGGCAATGGAAACGCCCACAAAATAATCCCCTTTTGGAAAGCAAACGCCCCAACGTATGAGTCTTTTGAACATGTAATTTATTTTCCAAAAGTTTTTGAAAAATGTGGGAAAAAAAATGAAACTGAATTTTTTTTTTTTTTTTACACAAAGTTGCCCAAGATATTTCCAACACATAGCAAAAATGACACCCCAAAATACATTCTGCTACTCCTAAGTATGGCGATGCCACATATGTGAGACATAAATTACACATTTAATTTTCTGACAACCTGTGGTTTTAGTAGTGCAGTTGTCCACAGGAAAGCATTGGTGCAGGCAGCAGGCTGGGACGTGGTCAGTGACAGCGAACAGAATTGTCCAGGTAGCAGGCCTGGGCTTAGAGCCTGGGGCAGCCGCTCATCGCCCCTTTACAGCTCAGCACTCCAGTGAGCATGGAGGAGCACAGAGAAGAACTGCTGATTGATAGTCAGCAGCTCTCCACTTTGAGAGCTGTGAAAACCGAGCAATCGCTCGGTTCTCAGTGTAGAGGCGCCGGGGGACAGATGCAGCATCGAACAGATGGCATCCACCCACGGATCCTAAAAGTATTGAGCTCTGTCATTTCAAAGCCATTGTTTCTAATTTTTAGGGACTCGTTAATGACTGGAATAATACCACTGGATTGGCGTAGGGGAATAAGGGATCAAAGTCTTTACCAAGTAACTATAGACCTGTTAATTTAACTTCTATAGTCGGGAAGATACTGGAGAGTTTAATAAAAGATCACATAGATGAGTTCTTGATGGAAAAAAATATTTTAAGCAAAAGCATGGATTCAGGAAAGACAGAAGTCAAACAAACCTGATTTCTTGTTATGAAGAGCTAAAGTAAAAGTAGAAGTAAAACCTGGGACAGAGAGGTGGTGGTGGACGTAGCATACTTGGATTTTGCAAAAGCGTTTGACACAGTTCCCACACACGGCTAATGTGTAAGGTAAAGTCTACAGCTTGGAAAGATCAGTTTGTAAAGTAGTGGTTAACCATTTCAGCCCCGGACCAATTGGCAGCCAAAGGACCAGGCCCCTTTTTGCGATTCGGCACTGCGTTGCTTTAACTGACAATTGCGCGGTCGTGCGACGTGGCTCCAAAACAAAATTGGTGTCCTTTTTTTACCACAAATAGAGCTTTCTTTTAGTGGTATTTGATCGCCCCTGCGGTTTTTATTTTTTGCGCTATATAAACAAAAATAGAGCGACAATTATGAAAAAAATGCAATATTTTTTGCTTTTTGCTATAATAAATATCCCCAAAAAATATATAAAAAAACATTTTTTTTCCTCAGTTTAGGCCGATACGTATTCTTCTACATATTTTTGGTAAAAAAAATTGCAATTAGCGATTATTGATTGGTTTGCGCAAAAGTTATAGCGTTCACAAAATAGGGGATAGTTTTATAGCATTTTTATTAAATTTTATTTTTTTCTAGTAATGGCGGCGATCAGCGATTTTTATTGTGACTATGACATTATGGCGGACACATCAGACATTTTTGACACATTTTTGGGACCATTGTCATTTATACAGCAATCAATGCTATTTAAATGCATTGATTCCTGTATAAATGACAGTTGTAGTGAAAGAGTTAACCACTAGGGGGAGGGGAGGGGTTATGGGCTCTGACGTGTGTGTGTTTTTTTACATTAGGGGGCGGGGCTGACGTCTGACGTCATTGATCGGCTTTCCCGATGACCGGGAACAGCCAATCAATGACAGGCAGAGTAGGAAGCGCATACCTCTCCCCGTTCTTCAGCTCCGTGACCCGATCGCGGGACACCAGCGGCGATCGGGTCCGCTGGTCCCGCGGCCAGGGTCACGGAGCTCCCTACCGGGTCCGCTGGTTACTCTGAATGCTCTAAGGTTATCAGTGGTGTACCCCAAGGTTGAGTGTTGGGACCCTTACTTCCTTTTATTTATTTATTTTTTCGAAAAATTTTATTGGTAACATAAACAGTTACAAAAAGCCGTAGAATCTGTGTGAGTGCGGACGCAGCCTCTACAAAGATCAGAGAAATATCATTGTACATCACTTGAATACGAAAAGTCAACTCCAAAGGGGTATAACAAATTAAGGCAACATGTCAAAAGTTATCTAAAAAAGATCTATGGTAATATATAAGTTGACAAGGGTACAGTAGTTATACTAAAGGTTCATATACCTGTGTTAGGTTTTGTTTTGTAAATAGTAAAGTTTAATCAGGATTAGTAGATGGTATATGGCTTGTTGTAATGTGATGCATTTTTAATGGGAAATGGGATATCTGTAGAAGAATGCAATATGTGGGATGCTATTATTGATATATAAGTATTATCGTATATTGAAATTAACCAAAACAAAGAAGGGGGGGGATGGGAGATAGAAAGTGTGGAAAAAAGGGGAGGTTGGGAAGGGTTGGGTATATTAATGTCTTCCATGTTCCTTACTTTCTAATGTATTTATAAATGATATAGGGTCTGGTATTAAAAGTACAATTTCAGTCAGATGACACCAAGCTATACAGTGGAATAACATCCTTACAGGATGTTTCCAACTTACAAGCCAACCTCAATGCACTATTTAATTGGGCAACTATGTGGCAAATTAGGTCTGATGTTGATAAATGTAAAGTTATGCACTTGGAGGCTAAGAATATGCATGCATCATACCTACTAGGGGGAGTATACCTGGAGGAATCCATAGTGGAGAGGGATCTGGGGGTTTTGGTAGATCATAAGCTTAATAATAGCATGCAATGCCAAGCTGAAGTTTCCAAAGCGAGCAAAGTCCTTTCTTGTAATAAGAGAGGTATGGACTCAAGAGAGAGAGATATCATTTTGCCACTGTACAAATCATTAATAAGACCTCATCTGGAATATGCAGTTCTGTTTTGGGCACCAGTTCTCATAAAGAATATCGGGGGAACTAGAGAAAGTGCAGAGAAGGGCAACCACACTGATAAGAGACAAGGAGGAGCTCAGCTATGAGCAAAGATTAGAGGAACTGAATTTATTCACTCTTGAGAAGCGGTGATTAGGGGGGGATATGATCAACATGTACAAATACATAAGGGGTCCATACAGTGAACTTGGTGTTGAGTTATTCGCTTTAAGGTCATCACAGAGGACAAGGGGGCACTCTTAACGTCTAGAGGAAAATAGATTTTATCTCCAAATACGGAAAGGTTTCTTCACAGTAAGAGCTGTGAAAATGTGGAATAGACTCCCTCCAGAGGTGGTTCTGGCAGGCTCAGTAGATTGCTTTAAAAAAAAAGGCCTGGATTCTTTCCTAAATGTACATAATATAACTGGATACTAACATTTATAGGTAAAGTTGATCCAGGGGTTATCCGATTGCTTTTTTGGGGGATCAGGAAGGAATTTTTTCCCCGTTGTAGAAATTTGAATCATGCTTTGTTGAGGTCTTTTGCCTTTGTCTGGATCAATGGTGGGTATAGGATTGTGTATATGGGATTGTATTTTTTTTTATTGGTTGAATTAGATGGACTTGTGTCCTTTTTTCAATTTATGTAGGTAATAACAGGGCCTATCCAGTCGTCCAAGGCCAGAGGGGCACCCATCATGGGATATAGTAGGTCAACAGTGATATCATACTGTATCTCAGATAACATTATGATAACATGACATATAAAACAGGACCTCCATAGTGATCATGAGCAAATCCTCGTCGCACATGAGGTAAAGGAGGTGGAAACGTACAATAGATGGGGCCGTGCAGCCTCACAAAGTAACAGGACTGGATAGGCCCCCATTCAGAGGCTAAGCCGCCTACCCTGGGAAGGCTGTCAATAAAATGTTAAAAATGTGTCACCAGTGACCCGTGGCAATGAAGTATTCCACCAATAGGGCGATGGTCCGTCCCCCCCTCTCCCTCAAGAGGGGAGCACAGGCAATATCCACCCACTAAAAGTCAGCATACTAGCAAATCCTAGTAAAGGGGGGTCCCCAAGATCACATAAAGATCCATATGTAAATACAAGAGGGGTGACCAGTGGGAGTCTCAAGGGCACCGCATCCCTATATATATATATAACAGGATACAGAAAATGCTTGTCTTGTTCACCTTAGTGTAATCTGTATCAGTTCACATGGGGTATTCAATTGTCCTCATCTTTATGTCTGGTGCTGGTGTATGCCCTCTTAGATTTCTGTTTTATTTCACTGCATATGTCCTTATTCCTCCTCAGGACAAGATGTCACACGTTTCAGACTTTAAAGATGCTGCCGCTATTCCCACTTCCCCCGCAAGAGCCTCGGAGCAAGACAAAGTGTCATCTTTACAACCCTGGACTATCCTTAAACTTACAACAGAACTCCACCGGCGGGGTATTCCCTATCCAGCCACAGCTAGGAAGGCAGAGTTGTTTCACCTGCTGTACCCTAGCCAGGCAGTTGCTAGTCAACAGCCCATATCAAATCAGTCCAGGGCCACCTCCTTAGCCCAGGTTCACGCCTTATTAAACTTTATGTCAGCCTCCGTCCAGAATATTCAGGATAGGTTAGAGATCGTGGAAGCCGGTACCAGCCTCCCAGTGGCCCCTGTTGTTAGAGGCCCATCCGCTTTTGATACCAATGTCACCTGTAAAATAGTCCTTGCAGCTACAGGTACGCCTGCCCCAGCCCCGGTAGTTATTCCTGCACATTTTATCCCAGCTTCCATTAGGAAAGATATCCTGGATGGCAAGGATGTTAATTTGGCCTCTCTTCTAGTGGCTTCTCACTACATCCTAGATAATAAAACATACTCATGTGGCGACATTTCTGTCATTATGAAAGCCAAGGATCCTAGGCTCAATAGGAAATTGAACACACTGGAGTTTGGATTGGCTGTAAGTACATTTAGGGATGTGATTTGCTCTATTAACCCTTGTGGGAGCTAAGACTTAGACCAATATCTGCATAACGTGGTGGACTTGGGCTATTGGTATGGTGGGTATGGATTTTTCGACTATCATAGGTAATTTTAGGCTAAAGCAGCCGCTGCGTTGTACTAGTTTCAATACTCCACTAACTGAAGCGATCGCAAAACCGTTCTCTTTTGTAGGCATTTTGCTGGCCTCAGATCACCTGCATTTCAGATTTGTCCGATGGCACATTATAAACACACCTGTTCCCTTAACGTCTGTGGTCATTCCCACACCTGCTGTGGTTCCTTCCCCATCACGTTCCCCTTAAGTTGATAAGTTGGACAGGCCGATTCAGTACCTAGGCAGAGGCAGAGGCCAAATATATGATAACATCAATCACAGGGTGTGCAATTTTAGTAAGTGCAGGCTTTTGCATATCTGCCCAGTTTGTTTTAGGGCTCATCCTAGAACCCTACGCCCCAAGAAGGTTCAAACATCTCGTTCCTGTCTAGGCAGTGTGGATGTTGATTTTCTCAATTTCTGCTTAAATTTTCTTTGCCAGTGGTTCACCTCAGGTTTCCACATGGTGTTGCTTGCTCTCCCACGTGAAACATTTGAGTGCAGGAATCTGCTTTCAGCCATGTCAGATCCAGGTTCAGTGGACTTATGCGGCGTACAGACGATCGGAATTTCCGATGGAAACAGTCCGATGGGAGCTTTTCATCGGATTTTCCGACCGTGTGTATGGTCAACGGTCTTTTTCTGTCGGAATTTCCGACGGACTTTGAATTGAGAACCTGTTCTCAATTTTTCCGACGGAAAACCTTTCTATCGGATTTTCCGATCGTGTGTAGGCATTTCCGACACGCCAAAAATCACGCATGCTCAGAATCCACTACGAGACGGAACCGCTCGGTCTGGTAAAACTAGCGTTCGTAATGGAGCTAGCAGATTCTTCACACTGGGTTTTTTTTAATTCTTCAATGCGCCGCTCATTCTCTTCTTTATAATGCTAGAAGAATGAAGTGGTTTTGCTGCTCATATTCACACAGAGTTTTTACAAACGTATTTCTTTATTATTTCTTGGTCTCTCCAGAATAATATTTATATTAGAATTTAAGCCAGATCTGCATGAAATAGATATCATTTTTGAAAGTGTTTTTTTTTCTTTAATAAGAATATTTGTATTATTGTATTATTTTCTCGTGCTCTTCTTTTTTTTAATGTTATGTTTGCACAACACCATTATTCTGTATTATTTGTAAACCTGTTTGTTGTTGGTGTCCCTTGTTAATTTTGACATTGTATTTTTGAAATGTACCTGCCTACTCCCCCAAAATAAATTGATTTGCTATTTGTAGAAAAACACATAGGTAAGTATTTTCTGAAAACAAAATAAAAATTTATTTCACATCATAATTACAAAATAAAGATAAAGGCAACGCAGGAGAAATTGCTTCAATTTGTGAAGACCCGGGTCCCCAAGGCAGACATCAAAAAAACTGGTAGCTGAGAAGTCCATAGAAAAAGGAGTACAATGAGGTCCAGGAGTCCCAGAGAACCGGAGCAGCAGCAGATGGTATATGTACCCAGTCTGTGGTCCTACAACAGGCTGTGGGTTCTTTGAGACGTGAAGGCAGGGGATCACTTCCTGGTCTTCCGTAGAGCCTTCCCTGCAGCCTTCCGTGCAGCCTTCCCTGGAGGCTGTGGCTCTGGAGGTGGCATTGTGGCAGGAGGAGGAGGAGGAGGAGGATGGGGGAGAGAACATAGGTGTTGGTTGTCCGACATTTCCCCACTGAACCCCTTGTGTATAGTATCAAAAATTATTCTTTCACACTTTCGCCGTTGGCCCTCCTCCATCTGTTGCAAATTAGAGGCAATATACATGCCATAGGCCTCTGTAGCATCAAGGGGGGATCTGAGGGACTCATTAGCCTCCCGGATCAGGGCCAGTGCTGCCTCCTCTGCTTTTGTGCCCTTCCTCTGGTGTTTGTAGGGAAGGATGAGGGGAGGAATCTGCGATTGTGTGTGACTGGGCCCTGCCACCTCCTGGGTGACACTTCCCCCTGCCTCCTCCTGTGTGCCACTAGCCAGAGCCTCGTCCTGGCTGAGGTCATCCTGTGTATGAAAAAGGGACATAGTTTTAGTTGTTTGTTCATCAAACACACACAATTTTCAGCTCATGACTGTTGCAAATTTAATGTTAAAGAAATAAAAAAGACTATCATTGTGAGCCCAGCATTTTTCCTTCCTGTCCTAATCTTTTATGGCCACTTCTGTCTATTGATATGTGAAACACTTTTTGTTACTTCATTCATTTATTAGCAATAATAACATCTACTTACCAACAATCTTTTTTTTGCACAGATAAATTATGTATAAAAACCCAAACCTATACCTGACTCCATCTGGGCTCCTCAATCTCCTCCGGTATGGCAGGCCCAGGTTGGTCCACAGATGCCTCAGCTTGGGTAGAGGGAAGGCTGGATGGAAGGCTGGTTGGAAGGCTGGAGGGAAGGGGTGCCGGAAGAGTAGAAAGTGATTCCCTGCCCTCCATCTGGTCATCTATGAACCTCATCCTGCTGTAGTACCACAGACTGGGTACATACACCTTATCTGCTGCTACTCCGGACCTCAGGGACTTCTGGACCTTCTGGTACTCCTTCTTATAGGTGCTTCTCAAGCTACCAATTTTTGCCTCAACAAATTTGATGTCTGCATCGGGGACCCGGGTCTTCACAAATTGAAGCAATTTCTCCATCGTTGCCCTCCTAGCTGGCTTATTGTGGTACAAGGGGTTTTTCACCTCCCAGAGATTTCTCATATCCCTGTATTTATCTATGAATTCCCCAAGGAATTCGGGGTCCTTAAATGGCAGCATTTTCTCTGCAAGACCAAACAAAATGCAAAAATAAAAATCTCAGGATAATCTTTCAACACACTATAGGCATCAATCTAGATTCAGTATAGGCCGCACATGACTCCAAAAAGTTTCAAATCTTACCTTCGTTGTAACGTTCGTCGTTCTTCGTGGCGTCCGTTCCTCCTTCCCGTGTACACAGAACGTAGTTACGACACACACGTGTTTGAAGTTTTATATACACTGCGCATGCGTGAATCTCCGCCTGCGTCGCCCGCCCCTGACGTTCTTTCTAGAATATTCGCCGCCCAGTCTCTTTCGTTGAGGTGGGAGCGGAACATGGCGGACACACAGCAGGTGCATAATAAGAGCAGTAACGAGGAGGAGTATAGCCCGGAGCCTGAAACGTCACGATCGAGGAGGAGATTTAAGGCCTCAAATATGTCCTTTGTGGAGATGATGGAGATGGTGGACATCTTGAGGAGCAACGACTATGATGGGAATTACGGTCCGTACCCCAGCCCAAATATGAGAAAGGCCAATATCATGAATAAAGTTGTGAAGAGTCTGTACAGTAATTTTGGGGTACGACGAACGAAGGATCAACTGAGGAAACGATGGTCGGACCTCAAATTAAGGGAGCACGATCAGTACAGGAAGATCAAGAAAGTTCTTAGAAAAAGTAAGTATATTATGTCGTGTGTACCTATTATTATTAATATTGCATGCTGCGCTATGTGTTTTCCCCTAATAAGGTCTTGTACACTCCAAAATGGCTACTTTCATGGTCATACGCAGTAATCGTTCGTTGTAAACCTCGTTCCTTATCCAAAATACGATGTTTTCACAGATAAATGGTTAAATACTTTAGTGCCTTCAATTTTTAACATTTATCCAAAAGAGTTTTTTAGGACATTGTTGTCTAGATGTGTTTGAACGTAGAAGGAATATCAATCTTTATTCAGTGTAATGTATGTAGAGGACACTCTGCAGCTGTTTACACATCTGGACTCAGGTGCACATTTTAGGGTTTCAAACACAGGTACTCCAGTGGATACTTTGGGGTGTCTCCAGGTGGGAAAATTATCCAAAAAAGGTAAGTATTCCAGCCTGAGGAATTAAGGGAATAAATCATGTGTTCAGCTTGGAATTGTCCCCCACTTCCAAGCAATGTTTAT
This sequence comes from Lithobates sylvaticus, assembly GCA_028564925.1. Classification (NCBI taxonomy): domain Eukaryota; kingdom Metazoa; phylum Chordata; class Amphibia; order Anura; family Ranidae; genus Lithobates; species Lithobates sylvaticus. Next base: position 324,930,469 of record CM053030.1, read on the forward strand.
CATTCATATTTGTTGGCTCAAATATCTGTGTGCTAAGTATACCTTTTGTTTTATTCTCATAGGGGAGCAAAGAATCGGGAAATATCATGTCCCCAGGGACCGCCCATCTCCAGAACAAAAGGAACAGAGGTCACCACCAGAGTATGAGGATGTGGAGGAAGGAGAAGTGGTCGATATTGAGACCACAACAGGTGAGTGTCTGACACCCCAGATTCAGGTAATCAGACATGTATGCCTGCCTATTTATAATACATGGTGTGTTTTTTTATTTTTAGGTGAAGTACAGGTTGTGGAAGAACAGTCACAGTCACATCATTTCACCACGGACAGTGCCCAAAGGCTAATCCAGGACATAATGTTTTGTAGTCAGGATTTAGAGATTATTCAGAAAAAAACTAGGGATATTGAAGTTAAACTTAAAAACATGATTGATGTCCTTGGGAGAATCAAATTTTTCCCAAAATGTCCAACCTTTTATTTTTGCTGTTTAAAAGTTTACAACATTTTCAAAAGCCTAATTTTGAAGATGCACACAGTATGTCAACATGTGCTATCTGCCATCAGGGGATATCAATGTACGCGTTTTGTGCCTGCAACCCCTTCCTCAAAACTCAAGTTGGTGAGAGGAAGGGGTTGCACCCCCAAAACACATACATTGATCCCCCATGATGGGAGATAGCACATGTTGACATTAGGCATGGGATCAGGATGTAAATCCCCAGTTTGCCAGAGAATTGGTGTGCATCTTCAAAATTAGGCTTTTACAGGGGTCACTGCGCCCCATCTGATGAAGGCAAGATCCACACATTTTGGACAATGTAATGTGTGATCTTGGCTTAAAAAGTTTTTCTACGTATAACTTTGTTATGCACCAGAGTTGTGTATTTTATTTTTGGAAACATGGCTGTTTATGTAACGTAACCCCAATTTTTTGGGGTGAAAATACAAAACTTGTTATTTTTGTAAAAAAAAACGAAAAAAAACATGTGAATGTGTACGGATTAAAAAAAATTTATTTTGATCAACAATGTGTGCCTTCTTCTTTCAATACCATTTCTTGGTGTTTAAATTGGTGTTTACAGTGACAATGGGTGTTTAGATAATAATGTGCAAACCACTTGGCACTACAAGTGCACTAGGAGACCCAAAAAAGAAGCAGGAAATTCAAAGCAAGATTTTGAAAGATAAATAAAGGTAAGATTTATTCAATCACTGCTGGCAAAGCAATGGCCCCCCTCCCCGAAAAATAGTCTGAATAATTTTCCCGCACTTCACGGGCGCTTTGGGGGGGGCAAGCCAGGACGGGCCGCTTCCAGGGACGTGAGTGATTGTAGCCCAGCGTCAGGCCCAAGTGTTACCACATAATTGGGGTTTGTCCGTTTGAAAAAATTGTGCAAGATGCAACATGATACCACTATGGTGTTCAGTTTATATTCCGCCATATTTATGGCCGTTTGGAACAGGCGGAACCGGCTGGCCAGAATACCAAACGCATTCTCCACGACTCTTCTGGCTCTGGCCAGCCGGTAATTAAATACCCTCTTCTCCGGGGTGAGGGTCCTCTGGGGGAACAGTCGCATCAAATGGTTAACCAAACCAAACGCCTCGTCTGCCACGAACACAAACGGGAGTCCCTCGACATTCTCCTCCGGGGGTGGCAATCCCAAGCCACCACTCTGGAGACGTCGGTAGAACTCCGTCCGGCAAAAGACTCCTCCATCCGACATCCGACCATTCCGCCCCACGTCCACATATAGGAACTCATAGTTCACCGCCACCACCGCCATCAACACGATACTATTGAACCCCTTATAGTTGAAATAGTATGACCTTGAATGGGGTGGTGGGACGATGTGGACATGCTTCCCATCGATTGCCCCTCCGCAGTTCGGGAAATCCCACCGCTGGGCAAACTGGGAGGCCACAGTCTGCCATTCCTGTGGCGTGGAAGGAAACTGTGGAGTCAAACAAGAAAAATATAATTAGTACATTTGATAATAAACATTACAAGCAGATTATACACAAACATTGCTGGCAAACATCGGTATAACATTTCTTGTAGTATTTAAAGGCTAAAATATAAGGTCCACTTATCAGATTACTCCCCCCTCTGATGGACACAGTATGTCAACATGTGCTATCTGCCATCAGGGGATATCAATGTACGTGTTTTGTGCCTGCAACCCCTTCCTCAAAACTCAAGTTGGTGAGAGGAAGGGGTTGCACCCCCAAAACACATACATTGATCCCCCATGATGGGAGATAGCACATGTTGACATTAGGCATGGGATCAGGATGTAAATCCTGTCGAGAACTGTCGAGAACTTGAGGTCCTGCAGGCTTCTCCCTGTCGCCAAGTACCTCAACGTGGCAACTAACCTCTGCTCCGCAGTGATGGCTTGCCGCATGCAGGTATCCTGCCTGGTAATATAAGGGGACAGCAAAGCCAACAGACGGTGAAAAACGGGGTCCGTCATCCTGAGATAATTCCTGAAATCATCAGGGTTATTCTCACGGATCTCACGAAGCAGAGGCATGTGCGAGAATTGGTCACGCTGGAGCAACCAATTCTTGGTCCACGAACTCCTCCTCGCTCTGTTCATGGACCGGGCTTGTGTCAAAGTAAGAACCCCAACACCAAGCCCCCGCACAACACGAACTCTACGACGAGTACGTACACGTAACATCGCTTCTAAACGGTCGGCTGATCAGAACGGACTAAAGAAAGCACTGATAAACAGCAAGGCCTGAAAGAACGAAATGCAAATCAAGCAACGAGCGGACAATAAGCACTGAAAATCAAAGCGTACTATATATAAATATATAGGCCGCAAAGACAAACAAATGCGAACTGACTACACACACTGATAAGCAAATACGCACCGACAAGCACAAACTGTAGAGCAGGAACGATCTGAAGCACAAGTCTGAAAAAACACAAATCGTCTATAGCAAAACTTCTACTGACACGCGATAAACATGAGATCAGCAGAAGGAGCCCAACGGGTGTCGGACATGGTGCTGAACTTTCCTTTATGGTCTCGTCGTACGTGGTGGACGTCACCGCGTTCTTGGCGGTCGGAATTTGGTGTGATCGTGTGTAGGCAACACAGCTTGAGCGGAATTCCATCGGAAAAACCGACACAGTTTTTTCCGACGGGAATTCCGATCGTGTGTACGCGGCATTACTGTTTCATACAGAAGTGGACAAAGGCGGTGTCGTCTATTTCCCTTCCTTAAAAAAGAGAAAACTCTCTTTGTGTGCGGTGTTCCACTAGTGCTGCTTCTGCAAATCCAGGAACAAGAGCCACACTTGCTTAGTTTAAGTCCCCTGGAGTACAATGGCATAGTACCTGTTAGCCAGGTATAGGGGTGTTATGCCCCTCAGGGTGTCATTCCTACTCCTTATTGTTTTTATTCAATGGTATACATATGTTTAATAGTATTGACCCTCTCTACAGTTAGGTGGTTCCCACCGCGGTTCAGATTAATGTACAGGTTATATATGTTGTGGAGCTTTTAGACCAGTTTCCTGAGTTATCATGACACTGTACTGGAACCTTGACTGTAATACCATTAATGTACTTTGCATTTTTATTTATTTTTTATTTGACGGGCAACTATTATGGCCTATCATCTGATGTGGATGGTTGATGTGTGTGATATTATGTCACTTTGTGTAACCCGCATACCTTAAATAAAAAAAGAAAAAAAGAAGTGGACAAAGGCTTCCTGATTGTGCCTTTCGTAACACCTCCTTTTGCCACTTGGAGCTTCAGCCCGATTGGCGTAGCTCTGGGCTTTAGACGTGTTCCAAAAAAAATATTCGGACAAATTTTGTTTTTATTAATTTTCATTACATACAGAATACATTTACAACCGTATTACATAACCAATTTTGCATATTCCAGTCAGATCATTCTCCTTATTAAACAAATACTCCCATACATAACATATCTTTGACAATCGTGGCATCTAAGATAAAACAGGAAGTTCTAAGACATTAACCCTGTAATGTCACTACACCCTCAATTATTAATAATGGTGTCATTGCATCATTTACATTGATTAACAAGCATCAGAAGTCATAGTCGCACCTTGTATAAATCATCAGTGCCTTTGCATAGCAAAGACTGCAGTCCTTTACCTCTTTCTATTATCAATCTGCCCCCTGTAGAGATTGCCCTATGATCACTCATCCTAAACAGTATAAGATATTGTTCACATACCAGGAGTTTAGTCCACTTCAGGGTATTCGCATGCATCTATAAGATCTGTCCACCTTCCCCATATCCTCTCGAATTTAGCCGCACACCCCCTAGCTTCATAAGTCAATTTGTAAACAGGCAGTACCTGATTAATTACATTCGTCCATAAATTCAGAGAAATCGCTGTAGAGTGTATCCATTGCATAACCACCGTTTTCCTAGCATAGAATAATAAAAGGCGTAAAAATTGTTTTTGGTATGTGCTCATGTCCACCTCCTCGAAGACTGCCAGTACGCACCACTTAGGGCTGCAGATATTTGGTAGATCAAAATTATTAGTCGCTATGAAGTGGGTTACCTGTGACCAAAATGGGCGTACCTTTTCACAGTTCCAGAGCATGTGGAGCAAATCACATGTAAGTTTGTTACATTTATGGCAGATAGAACTGTTTATTTTCTTCATGCGAAATAAGCGTAGGGGTGTGTAGTAAACTCTATGAAAGATACGCAACTGTATCATTTTATCCCTGGCTGAGATGGTGGTGGCAAAGTACGTGTCCATAAACTCTTCCCAATTTTCATCTGACATATCCGGTATATCCATAAGCCAGTAACTTTTCACTTTCTGTAATTGACCCGTGCCCCCCTGTGACAACAGTTTGTAATACCCTGAGATTAATCCCAAATGTTCGGGTTGCAATAGTGCCTCTTCTAGCGTAGAGTTTTGAAACCTGACATTGCTAAGACCTAATTGGGCCGTTGCTGCATGCTTTAATTGAAGATACCTGAAGTGCCAGGTCCCCGGCACCCCAAGCTCCTGTTGTAGTATGCTAAAGGGCTTAAAAGTCCCCTGATCATATAGTTGGTGTACATATTTTAGACCCTTTGCGTCCCAGGCAGAGGCGCCAGGAAGGCTCAAGAAGTGAGTAAACGTAGGGTTATTCCATACCGGTTGATTGGGAGATATAGACGGCGTGTCCTCTGGAACTAAGTGGAGACATCGTCTATAAATATCCATAGATACCTGTAGTATGTCTGTGCCCCTTCGCTCTCTGACAGTTTTGCAAAATATCAGATTACCAAGGGCCTCCTGTGATGAAAGTGTCCCTGCCTCCGCTGCTGTTGCAGCGTTGGCAATCTGCGGGAACAACCACCAGTGTACATAAACAAGTTGTGATGCAAAATAGTACTGTCTGAGGTTTGGAAGTGCCAAACCCCCCTGAGCTGTGGGCAACTGTAGTGTTTTTAGTGCTATTCTAGGGTTCTTGGGAGACCATAAAAAGGTTATTAACAAAGAGTCAATTTCTTGGAATGTCTTCTTGGTGATATATACCGGACTATTTGCCAGGATATATAAGAACTTAGGCAAGAACACCATTTTGAATAGGTTGACCCTACCCATCAATGTTAATGGTAGACTTGTCCAGCTAGTCAGTTTGTGTTTAAAGGAGTCTATACATGGCACCAAATTATTAACAATATAGGAGGAAATAGGCAGTTGTATCGTGATCCCTAAGTATTTAAATTTGTCAGTCAACTGGAGTGGGCAGTCTGTTGGGAGGTCGAACAGGGAGGTCACGGTCTACTCTGAAAATGTTAGATTTTGTCCAATTTATCCTAAGGCCCGAGAATTTACCAAATTCCTCTATCAGGTTAAGCATGATCGGGACCCTGCTTTGTGGATCAGTCAGGTATAGCAGCATATCATCTGTGTATAAGGATATACGTTCCTCCAGAGTGCCTATTTTCATACCTTGGATCCTCTGGGAGGCCCTTAATAATCTGGCTAAGGGTTCTATCGCTAGCGTGAATAACAATGGCGATAGTGGGCACCCCTGACGAGTGCCCCTACGAATACTGAAAGGTTTGGAAACTATCCCGTTAATTCTAATACGAGCAGTGGGTTGCTCATACATTAATCTGATCCACTGAAGGAAATTACCCCCGAACCCGAATTTTTAGAGTATGTAAAATAGATAGGGCCATTCAATAGAATCAAATGCCTTGTGAGCATCTAAGGATGCAATCGCTCTGGACTTCAGTTCGGACAAATTTTTCATTATTTCGGAGATTCGGATATATCCGAATACCCAAATTACAGTATAAACAAAATTTACTGAATGCTCCGCATAATGAAACAAAATTAGTCAGAATTTCCGAAGTTGGAATTGAAATTCATAGCTAATTTTTACATCAAATCCCAGGCGAACTGTAAACATGTTTCTGAAATCAAAGACTGTGTGTGCTATTAAAATACCATTTCAAAATAATGCTGTTTTAGTTAAGCCAAAGGTGATTTAAAAGAGTCATTGCAATCATTTAATGAAGATTTTTCTTTTGTTTGTCCACTTTGCCACAAGGAGGATATCCCCCACGTGATCCCGGGGGCTACCTTGGGGTAAGCATTCAGACTGAATAAAACACGAGATCAATGCTGAGGGTCAGCTCCAAAATGCCAGGACACCCCACTGTAAAGTGGCCGCAGGGGACCACACCAGCTCCACCACTGGAGGAGGGGGGCAACAAGGCCTCCATCAAACCTCCATCCAGGGGCACAGCCGCCCGGGCTCATCCCAGTACCATCCAGGGCGGGAGCCCCGCTAAGGCAATGGAATCATAGGTCAGGTATTTTACCTAGTGCAACATACATAATACAACAAGAATAGGAACTGAAAAAAAAAAACACACCATATAAAATAAAAAGAAATGAGAAAATAATATCTAGTCGCCCACAATGACCAGATCGCAGGGAGAAAAACATAAAACATTGGAAAGGAGTATAAAGATTGGGTTCAGTCATTAGCATCACAGTTCAAGTAGGTACTCTCAGCGACGGTTCTGCCGACTCCAACAACACAACCTCCAGGCTGGATGGCACTGGGTCAGGGTAAGTGGTGTACTTCTGCCAAAACTTTGCATCTATCCTTACACTTCACCACCCACTCCTCTGCCTCCCTAATCTCATCCACTTCCCTGAGCCACTCGGCTCTAGTGGGCACCCGTGGACACTTCCAGTAGATAGGTATAAGTCGTTTAGCTGCATTCAGGTTGGTGTGGTAGCGCACTTTTCTTGTAGTGGCTCAGTGGGAGGGCAGGGACGTGTAGGAGGAAGCGAGCTGGGGACAGCGGGGATTAACCCCGAGAGCAACTTTTATCTGAGTTTTGATGTCTAACCAGAACGGACGAATCATAGGGCATTAGAAGAATGGTATATATCGCGCTAACACCAAAAAATCTATTAGTTAGCAGCCAGCACATCACTAAACAAGTGCAAACCAAAGATAAAGATAAAATTATGTGCAGCGTTTAAAAATTTGTACTGCTACAAATTCATGTGTGAAAAAAACATGTATGATGTGAATGACCACAAAAGAAAAAATTAATAAATGACAAAACTGTGAAAAATGATGTGAATATTACAAAGCTCAAATACTCTATAAGTCCATATACTGTCATATAGAAGTTGGTAAAACATGAACTGAAAAGTCCACGAAGGAGTAGTGAGAAAAAAAAACTTCTAAGACAAGAAAAGGTATTTCCCGTGACGTAAGTTTAATAAAATTGGGAACACTCACATTTAGAATCAAGTGTTTGAAATGTACAATATAGGCAACGCAATGACATCCGCAGGGCTCCTGCTGACACGTTTCGTCTAAAGAAACATCATCTGGGCCATCATCATGAGCCTGCTGTAGTCACTGCGTTTATATAAGCTATGAGACCCCCAATAATGTAAATGCCAACCTGTGATTGCAGTTAGCGCAATGTTGTCATAACACTTCCTGTCTGGCAAAATGGCGCTGGGGCGTATGTTCCAAGCCTCACACTGGGGTGAGCTGAATATTACATAGATTTCTATGGGGGCGGGCTGGTGCGGGTCAAGCCTCACAATGATCTGTAAACAGAGTGTACAAATCAACCGACATTAACCCCACCTTGGTCGCCTCCACCAGACCATCTGCGGTACAAGCCTCACTCTGAAATAACCAGAGCGGCCAGTGTACCCTCTGTGTCATCAACAGGAAGTTAGAAAGCGGTGACACCACCATATACTTTTTAGATATTGAAGCAAATGATTACATTTCAAATGTAAAATATAAAAAAAAAAAAAATGAAGAATGTAATTAAAAAAATAAAGCAATCACAAGACTGGTATCCCAAACCGCATGGCATAAAATAAAAAGTAAATACAATTCAATACATGAATGAGTAGCATATCGAAAAAAAAATTAAATACATTTTCAAAGTAATTTCTTTATGAAGATTTGTATGTTTTGCATAATTAATTTCATGCTTTGTTACTAAATGTGTTAATGTCCCACTCGATTTTTAAGCCTAAGGGGGAGTGGCATTGGAGCTCGTAGATATCTTGGATAAGGGATATGATCAGATGGAGGTTGAGGGAGAGTTTCAGAAAGCCTTAGAAACTGAGAGCAACTCTCTGCTGATGGAAAAACCCTGTACTGATTCTAACGAGGCCTTTAAGTGGTCAATGATCACGTAATTTTCTACTCAACATGGTGGGGTCCATTACTCACACACATTGGGATGTCCGTAAAAGGGACAACATTTTGGGTCCTTAGTTATCGGACCAACCTAAGGTGGTATACAGGGGAGTTCCATATTTACAACGTAAAATTGCACCATATATTATTAATCTTGAAAGGAAAAATTGCGCTACTAGTGTACAATAGCTGCCAGCATTAACAATAAGACTTATTGCATAAAATATAAAGGACAAGGGGAATGCAGCGCTAAAAAGGTGAGCATACCTCAGATGGATATCCAGGGATGTGATATATGGTGCAAAATATATAAAGTACTATATAAAGTGCTTAGGTACCTATAGATTCAATAATCCTAGAAATAAAATAATAATAGTATTGAGTGATGTGCTAAAGTGCTTTGTGTAGTGTATATACTTCCAGAAATGAACCTAGAAATGAGATGAAACATTCACAATTATAACACTATACAGACAAAATAGACTGCCTTAAGATGACTAGAAAATTGTTGCATCTGAAACTTTACATAAAATGATCCCTGTGAAAGAAACCATAGTATCTGCAGTAAATGACAACCTAAGAGTCATTAAAATATGATAAAGTTCAAAAGTGTCATGTTCAATCCTTCAAATATGGTCACGGAATATTGAAATTCATAAGATGTAATAGTGAATCCGATTCGTGCTGATTGTTGTGAATTTATGAAGAAATACATCTAATATTCACTGGCAGAGATGAGAGATTCAGTAGGCCTAAAAAAAATTTTGAAGTGAACTTTTGCTCTTGAAAAAAAAAGATAAGCTGGTTGCCTCTTTTACAAGTCTCAAATATATAAATTTTACAAGCCTGTATTTAGACAGAAACTTGCAGAACAATAAGGTCCCATTTCGAAAACAAAGGAGATGGGGTCCTATATGTGTGGGGGGTAAATACAACAAAAAAAAAACATTGTGCTCAAGTAAAGACTGTTTGGACAATTTACAACCATGAAGACAAAATTCAATAGCTGACACCTTGTCCAACAAAACCTATTGTGTGAAGTCTTTAGGAACTTGTGGACACAGCTAAGCTATCAAAACATGTATTGGACTGTCCAAAGTCCATCTCAAAACATGATGTTACAAGTCAATTGAATTATATGTGATATTTGTAGGTCACCAAAAGAGACATTATAATTTTAGTATCCGATGAGTTGATGAAATCGGTTATAAAGAAAATATATATGAAAGTGTGATTATTAGTAGAATTGATTTAGGAACAAATTAGTTTATAAGAGAAACATATTATCATGATATAAATGTATAAGAATTGAACCTATGCTTAGATAAACAAATATTGATTGGATACCCAAATTATACAGGTATCCAGATAGATAAAAATTGTATGTGATGTTGATTAATATCTATATATATATATAAACCTGTGTCCTTTTCAAATGGACAAATTTTTTACAGATATACAATGATATGCATATATATCACCATTTTATGCAAGTGATTAATCAATAATTATGCTAAGCGTACATGATAGTATGTGGTTAGTAGAATTCCCAGTTTGAGAGATTATTTTCACTAAGGTACAAAAAAAATACACAATATAAAATTAAATATATCACTTATAGAGACACCTGGTGGTTGAAGGTGATATTACCTTAAAAACATTTAGACTACTGGGAAAGGCAATCATTAAGTCTGCCTGCCAATAAGGAGAGAACACATACCTTTTGGGCTGAACATATTACAAGTTTTATTAGCTTATTGTTTAGGGGTATTTAAGAGACAAGAAAGATACCAGAGGGAGAGAGCTGAGGGGATCCAACCTGAGGAGCTCAGGGATCCGCCCTGAGGGAAGGGACACTGGGAGAAAAACATCTTCCCAGATAGACTGACAACCATGCATGAAAATATACTTTAACCTCCAAGAAGATTCCTGAACCCGGTAGCCATCTTAAATCCAGACTAATAGCCATTTTGGAATGGGTAAATATAACATGTTGATTTTATCTGGTATGTTCTCTTAACCATTGATGTATTGAATATTCAAATATTGATAATCATTCTCCAGAATCAATAACCGCCTTTTAGATTTTTCTCTAATATTCAATTTTTTCATTATATATTACTTTTGCATAGTTGCCAAATTTTATTGACAAAACAAATGTCTAAATTATTTTCGCATTGTTCAACGTTACTTACCTGCAGCATAGTAACGGCTGGGTGTGTGTAAAATACAGACATTTTGTTAAATTGTCGAATATAAGGTTATTGATTCTACTGAAGAAGTTATCATGGTGATATTGTGTCCAAGGTACTACTACGCCCAGTTCGAGGGTATTTCTATTAATTGTCAAAATGTTCAAGTAATGCAATCTGTATTTTAATTTCATGTAAATATTTGTTTTCTGTCAACCAATAAATGTAACTATTTCGTATGATCACTCGTCACCGTGAATAAGTTTCACATGTATAGACTGTGTCATATAGATTGATTTTGTATCTTAAAAATATCTTCGTTAAAAATTACTTAATAAAAATGTGCGGGAAACTGTCCTTAAAAAGCACAACATAATAAATGGAGGCACTGCGTGAGATAACGTCAATATTTTGTACAGGATCAATCATAGTTACGGTGGTGACAGAAATAATATTTTGCATGAAATTATTAATTATTCATTTTTAAAAAAAAATATTTTTGCCAAGAAAAATGTCTGGTCAAAGTGAATTTTACGTTGATGGGGATTATCAAGAGTCAGCCCTTAGTGGTAATATGAGTACTCAGACAAATTTGATACAAGTACAGGAAATGTTGGATATGATTTCAAAAATTAACATGACAAATCATGCCGAAAAAAGTTTGTCTAACGAGACTGGTCTAGAAGCACAAATTGAAGGCCTTATAAACCACGCCCGTCAGTTAATAAAAGACGCGTGGAACGTGGAAGGTCAAACCGATGAACGCACAGACAGCTCATCTGAGACAAAGGAAATAGAAAGGCCTGATCACATGCATTTTGAATTATGCACTAACCTGATGTATCTTTATAGTGAGGTTAAACGTCAATATACCCAACAGGAGAGTGATATCTTAGAATCCCAGTCCCATTTAATAGAAGGGGAATATGAGCTCACTAAAAAGCTAAAGGAGATTAATGACAAGGCAGATTGTTATGATGAGTCTATAGTGACAATGATGAAATATGAAACAGAACAGATGCAAAATAATGCAATAATAATGCTGGATTAAATAAAGAGTGTAAACAATTAAGAGAGAAGGAGAGGTTTTTACAGGAATCCCTAATTAATCATTCAGAATGATTAAAAGAACAAGGGAAGTTTATGCCCCAGAATAATGCTCAGATGCTTAACCCTGAAAGTATAGAGTCTGATAATACTCCAAAATTTGACTCTCAACCTAAAGTTTGGGAGTTACATAATGAAGAGGAATTAGAAAAAGAAACCATATTCTACCCCAAGCCATCTGTAGAGAAAAGGGGGGTAAAAATTGAACCACCACATGAAAGTAGGTCTAATCAGTTTTCTTTGGGATCAGAGAAAAATACAGGCACCCCTAAACAGGACGCCTCAGAAATAATAAACAATATAAGAGAGGAGAAGGAGAATTTTCTGCAGGAAAACGAGTCTCCTGACGAAAGTTGCCGAGTAATAGGCTGTGGAAATTTAAAAAGTTGCTGAGTAATATGCAGTGGAAATTTAAAAGAAGAAACAAATCAGCTTAGGTCAGGACAGGAATCCCTAATTAAGCAACCAGAAGAATTAAAAGAACAAGGGAAGTTTAGGCCCCAGGATAACGATCAGATACTTAACCCTGAAAGTATAGAGTATGACAATACTCCAAAATCTGATTTTCAACCTAAAGTTTGGGAGTTACATAATGAAGAGGAATTAGAAAAAGAAACCATATTCTACCCCAAGCCATCTGTAGAGCAAAGGGGGGTAAAAATGTAACCACCACATGAAAGTAGGTCTAATCAGTTTTCTTTGGGATCAGAGAAAAATACAGGCACCCCTAAACAGGATGCTCAGAAATAATACAATTTTTAAAAGATGCTGTCCCAGTGTTTAAGGAAGAGGGATCCGTGTGCATTATTGACCACATTGAGACCTATGAAAATGCTTTATCGGCTTTAGGCACAAATGATGACCAATCTAGGATTCATTTCTTACTGTGGGTATTTGAAACCAAACACTGTCCATTCTGCAAAGATTTAAAAAGTCTGTTAGGTACTGCCTGGCAAGAAATTAAAAACAGCTACCATCTAGGATTTGTCCCGCATAAAAAGGTTAACCCGGCTAGAGCGGATATACACAATATCACATGTACCAATAATCAAAGCCCCACCGAATTTATAGCTGTGCTCAAAAGTGCTGTCCACTTAGCAGAAAAGGAGCCAGGTTATAATAGACCGGGATTTGAACCCATGGTCTTCGAGGCCCCGCCTACCCACATAAAAGTAAATTTAGCGAAAGACTACAAAGGGGGGTGTTCACGGGAGTCTTTGGTAAAAGAGAGTAACAATTTGTACTCTATCCAACAGACTGGTGAAAACAATGGAAGGCCTGAAAGCCCTATAATGAAATTTGTGGATGAATTTTATGTATCTCCTCAATCATTACAGTCCAAAACCAAGAAAAAGAGATACGCTGATATAGTCAGAGGAGAGATGCTACCGAGTTTCCCCAGCGGGAGACCAATGTCCCCCCCCATCAGAAGGGGGGAGCAGAGACCACCTTTTAGAGGGGGAGTTCAAAGACCACCTCAGGAGTCTCATCCAAAGGATCCAGACCCGAGGTTTAGGAGAAACTATAGGGTATATCTCCAACAGGTCAGATTTAAACCTAAGGGTAGACACCCTCACCTTTACCGGTGTAATCGGCTTCGGGGGCCTACACGGGTAAATAGGGAGAAACTACAGGGTAGGACACCCCAAAATCCCCAGAACAATAGGGAACAACTAAGGCCCAGACAACTATCCCAGAATCAAGACAATGTTTCTGATGGTGATATGTCTGATCAAACTGAGCCAGTAGTCCCCAGAAAGTACAGAAACCGGGTCCCACGACCCAATTCTGAGCAGCCTGTAAGCAATACGGAAACCAAAATAGACAAAATTATGGATATGTTACACGGTTTCATTGCTATACTGAACATGAATAACACTTCTTCAAGGGGCAAATCCTGTGGCCAGCCACTGGCCACAGAGCCTTTTAAGCGCCTATGTTAGAATAAATCAGAGGAATGCACTGAATAAAGATATAGGAGGCAGAGGTTCCAACACCATGTTTCTCCCCAGGTCACAGTAATGAGGATCCTGAAATCCCTACTGGGGGATTGTGGTTATCAGATATTAATTATTCTCCAATTTTTCAGTGGTCACTTCATTCCTCTGACATAAACAGGTCGCTCCAAACAGCCTAATTTTAAGAAGTCGACGAAGACGGTAATTCCAGAGGAAGACCGAATCCTAAAGACATTAATATCAGGAGGCCTAAATGGTTTGATATTTTGGTAAAAGATGAGGAGTCACCCGCATAAGGTAGTTTGATTGCCTCAAATTAGTTATATTGACACCCCAAAGGGGGGAGATTTTATTTGTTTTATTCCTCACAAGTAGAAGGTTGACTATAATGTCAAATATCTTATTACTGACAGTGAGCTGTCACTTACATGTCAAACTGAAATGCTTGTATTGTTATTCCAGAACTGCTACAATTAAGCTAAAAAATAAAAATGGTTCTGAAGAACATAAGTCAGTCATAAATGTCTGGTATCCACAGCTATTAATAAATGTCCTCATGATAGTGAGCCCTGGAGCTTGGTCTCCCATAGCAAATGTGTCATACATTGTCTTGATATCCAGAGTGTTTAGTTAAAGGACTGATAACACAATGGGAAAGAGGGGGGCTCTGAGGAAGCCTGGGATACCAGCTTGACATGGATATCTCAAACATAAATTATATAAAAAGAAAAAGGACATATATGCTTTTCTCAGGGAATCTATTTTCCTTTACAGAACCAATATGTCCATGAGCCGGTCAACAGAACCGAGAGTCCAACATGTGTGAAACATCCAGAGAAGGAACTGTATAGGGAATACAGGGACATCATTGATGGCCAGTCTACAGGGACAAAACCCACCAGGACAGCCAAGACCCAAAGGTGCCCGAAATGATCCATTTCCCGCCAAAGAACGGATGACGGCCCTGAGATGCACACATCGATCACAAACCCATTTTGTTTTTCAAAGAATTACTCCCATCTGCAGGTGTCTATACCTATATCCACAATCCGGATCCATTTTCACAACTCGACTTACAATGCCCAAACAAAGCCATATTTCTTCAACATATTACATTGGTGAAGCCTGTCAAACGACTTCTGGCATATGACCACTTCACAAGGGGGGCTTTGTTGTGAATTTATGAAGAAATACATCTAATATTCACTGGCAGAGATGAGAGATTCAGTAGGCCTAAAAAAAATTTTGAAGTGAACTTTTGCTCTTGAAAAAAAAAGATAAGCTGGTTGCCTCTTTTACAAGTCTCAAATATATATATTTTACAAGCCTGTATTTAGACAGAAACTTGCAGAACAATAAGGTCCCATTTCGAAAACAAAGGAGATGGGGTCCTATATGTGTGGGGGGTAAATACAACAAAAAAAAAACATTGTGCTCAAGTAAAGACTGTTTGGACAATTTACAACCATGACCCAAAAGACCACATAAAGGAAACGTGGCAAAAATGGGAGGGATATAGGACATCATCCTCGCTATTGCGGACAATATGAGAGGGGAGGGGGGGGTGGGAGGGGGAACGAGACCCTTTTCTTTTTCTTTTTCTGTCCTTTATTCGTTTTCTAGGTAAAATATTTTTTTTTTTTTTTTTTTTTTCTTTTTTCGTTGGATGCTTGTACGAATGAATGGAATATGATAGTTTGTGAGATAAGTTTTAATGACCATAGAATTAGAATAAGGAATGAATGCAATATTAACAACATACAATTAAACTACAATTAAACAGGATCAAAAAACTAAAAAACCACAAACAGACACAACTGTAAAATGTATGTATAATATATACGAAATCGCAAAGTATAATTTTGTAAAAATGTGAAAATGGAAATAAAGTGAGATTTAAAACAATTTACAACCATGAAGACAAAATTCAATAGCTGACACCTTGTCCAACAAAACCTATTGTGTGAAGTCTTTAGGAACTTGTGGACACAGCTAAGCTATCAAAACATGTATTGGACTGCCCAAAGTCCATCTCAAAACATGATGTTACAAGTCAATTGAATTATATGTGATATTTGTAGGTCACCAAAAGAGACATTATAATTTTAGTATCCGATGAGTTGATGAAATCGGTTATAAAGAAAATATATATGAAAGTGTGATTATTAGTAGAATTGTTTTAGGAACAAATTAGTATTAAGACAAACATATGATCATGATATAAATGTATAAGAATTGAACCTATACTTAGATAAACAAATATTGATTGGATACCCAAATTATACAGGTATCCAGATAGATAAAAATTGTATGTGATGTTGATTAATATATATATATATATATATAAACCTGTGTCCTTTTCAAATGGACTAAATTTTTACAGATATACAATGATATGCATATATATCACCATTTTATGCAAGTGATTAATCAATAATTATGCTAAGCGTATTTGATAGTATGTGGTTAGTAGAATTCCCAGTTTGAGAGATTATTTTCACTAAGGTACAAAAAAAATACACAATATAAAATTAAATATATCACTTATAGAGATAAACCCCAAAACACATGTGAGACACCTGGTGGTTGAAGGTGATATTACCTTAAAAACATTTAGACTACTGGGAAAGACAATCATTAAAGCGGAAGTAAACCCATCGATTTAACAGTCTAAAAAAAAAAGGCATGCCGTGAATGCTAACTGCACATTGGCTGTGCTCTCAACCAAACAGTCAAACCATTCAATGGCTGGTGTCATAACGGATCACATGTGCAGCACTGTGGCAGTTGAAGATTAAACAGAGGCAAAGATGGCAGCTTCCTTGGCTGAAAATAATAGGAGGGTTTACTTCCGCTTTAAGTCTGCCTGCCAATAAGGAGAGAACACATACCTTTTGGGCTGAACATATTACAAGTTTTATTATCTTATTGTTTAAGGGTATTTAAGAGACAAGAAAGATACCAGAGGGAGAGAGCTGAGGGGATCCAACCTGAGGAGCTCAGGGATCTGCCCGGAGGGAAGGGACACTAGGAGAAAAACATCTTCCCAACAGTGGCGTAACTAGAACGCTCAGGGCCCCGATGCAAGAAACCATGGAGGGCCCCCCCCCCCGACCTCCGGACAAAGCTCTTTTCTCCGAGCCCGATGGCAGAACACCAGGGCCCGGTCACTAGTAGGTGGCTGCATATAAAGGAACCGATTTCTCCATTTCCCCCCGCTTCTCCTCCTCTCCCACCCACAGGCATTCAGTGGCTGTAGGAGGAAAATGGAGAGATGGGTTCCTCTGTCGGTGTTTCACAATCTTTTTCCAGTCAAGGCACCCTTGAAGTACACCCCTAGGTGAAAGGGGCTGCACTGCAACCCCTCTGCAACTGTGTGCATTGCATGCAGTTGCAGCCTAGTAATGATGCATTTAAGGGGTTAAAACAGGTGGTCAGTAGGCAACATATTGCCTCTCTACTGGCTGTCAAATGCGTCTGAAAAGCGATCTGAGCATGGATCGCTTTTCGGAGGAACAGCATTTTACATAAAATGTGCATACATGTAAATACACATATATAAACACACACATAATAGGCACACATATACTATATATACAGGGCTCGACAAACCCCCCGCTCGTGCTGCAGGGTTAAACCCAGTCTTACTCTCTTTTTGGCCAGCCCAGAACCCTGATGTAACAGCGTTACATTGGCGTTATTGACTGGGTGCTCCGTTGCGGGTTAGGGGGCGAAAATTACTGGCCTTACCCCCGGCGCTGACAATCCATACTACGCTAAAAAAAAAAAAACTGGCTCCTAACTTTTTTAACTGGCTCCTTGATTCAAAGCAAATTTGTCAAGCCCTGATATATATATATATATATATATATATATATATATATATATATATATATATATATATATATATATATATATATATACACACACACATATATATAAAAACGCACACACATATATAAAAACGCATATATATATATATAAATGCACATATGCACGCACATAAAAACCAGTGGCAGCTGGTGCTCAAAATTTTTAGGGGGGTGCAAGCAAACTGAAAAATTCTGAAAAAAAACATAAATTGCAGCCACTGTGCCTATCAAATGCTGCCACTGTGCCCATCAAATGCCGCCACTGTGCCATCAAATGCCGCCACTGTGCCTTTCAAATGCTGCCACTGTGCCCATCAAATGCCGCCACTGTGCTATCAAATGCCGCCACTGTGCTATCAAATGCCGCCACTGTGCTAATCAAGCTCTGCCACTGTGCCATCAAATGCCGCCACTGTGCTATCAAATGCCACCACTGTGCCAATAAAATGCTGCCACTGTGCCCATTAACTGCTGGCAGTGTGCCATCAAATGCTGCCACTGTGAATCCCCCCGCCTGCTTGCTGTCTGCCCGGCACTTACCCTGTCTTGGTGGGGCAGCGGGTGACGGCCACGAGTGGGGTCCTCCTTGCGTTTCCTGCCATCCTCATCTCCTGTCCTCGCCTCCTGATAGGTGCAGCTATTGGACACCTATCATTTCAGCCAATCAGGTGACGGGTAACAGACCCGCACACCTGATTGGTGGAGATGCGGTTCAGTGTTTCTAACACACCTGGGTGGACTGTGAGCGTCAAGCATGGCGCTCGCAGTTCACCTATTATGAAGCCTATTAGAGCCTATGGTTCTAATCAGGTGCTTCAAAAACACCCCCTGCCACTGTAATTCAGGCGCCCAGCGCCCCAAAAGGGACCGGACACCTAAATATGGGGGTGGCAGCAGGGGCCATGGATAGAATCATGCTATGCATGAATCTATTCATTTGTCATAGAGGGAGTGGCTGAAGAGAGGGGGGGCACCTGTGCGCCCTTTTGGACGCATCGCCACTGATAAACACATGCACATTCACATACATACATACATACATACATGCACTCTCACATACATGCACACACACATACATATTTGCACGCACACACACGTGCATGCACACACACACAAAGACAGACATACATGCATCACGCACACAGACATACATGCATGCGCACACACACACACACATGAATCATGCACACACACACACACATGCATCATGCACACACACACACACACACACACAAACACACATGCATCATGCACACACACACATACATGCATCATGCATTGCACACACATGCATGCACAGACACACACATACATCATGCACACACACACAGACATACATGCGTGCGCACACACACACACACATGCATCATGAACACACACACATGCATCATGCGCACACAAACACATACATGCATCATGCGCACACACACACACATGCATCATGCGCACACACACACACACATGCATCATGCACACACACACACACATACATGCATCATGCACACACACACACATACAAGCATCATGCATTGCACACACATGCATGCACAGACACACACATACATCATGCACACACACACACACACTTGTATGTTGCACACACATACAGTAGATAGATAGTCTTAGATATAAAAAAAAAAAAACGGCAGTCCTCTTACCTTGTCTCTTCCTGCCGGGTACTGCACTGTAGGGGGAGACAAAGAGCACAGCACACACTGTGCTTTCACTTTAGCCTAATGTGAGGAGCTCCCTGCACAGCGCCGATTACAGTTTAGAATCGGCGATCGGGGAGCTCCTCTCAGCCGCCCCTCCTAGCGAAGAGTACAGGGGGCCCCCTGCAGCAAGGGGCCCGGTCGCCATGGCGATCGCAGCGACCCCTATAATTCCGCCACTGCTTCCCAGATAGACTGACAACCATGCATGAAAATATACTTTAACCTCCAAGAAGATTCCTGAACCCGGTAGCCATCTTAAATCCAGACTAATAGCCATTTTGGAATGGGTAAATATAACATGTTGATTTTATCTGGTATGTTCTCTTAACCATTGATGTATTGAATATTCAAATATTGATAATCATTCTCCAGAATCAATAACCGCCTTTTAGATCTTTTTCTAATATTCAATTTTTTCATTATATATTACTTTTGTATAGTTGCCAAATTTTATTGACAAAACAAATGTCTAAATTATTTTCGCATTGTTCAATGTTACTTACCTGCAGCATAGTAACGGCTGGGTGTGTGTAAAATACAGACATTCTGTTAAATTGTCAAATATAAGGTTATTGATTCTACTGAAGAAGTTATCATGGTGATATTGTGTCCAAGGTACTACTACGCCCAGTTCGAGGGTATTTCAATTAATTGTCAAAATGTTCAAGTAATGCAATCTGTATTTTAATTTCATGTAAATATTTGTTTTCTGTCAACCAATAAATGTAACTATTTCGTATGATCACTCATCTCCGTGAATAAGTTTCACATATATAGACTGTGTCATATAGATTGATTTTGTATCTTAAAAATATCTTCGTTAAAAATTACTTAATAAAAATGTGCGGGAAACTGTCTTTAAAAAGCACAACATGATGTTCTCACAACACCCGGACAGTGCCTCCAACACCAAGGGAGGGGGATGTGTACTCTAACCCTAAGCTGTGAACACACACGCCAGCAGCGGTGGGTCTAATAGGCATGGACAGCAGTCAGGAACTCGATCTCCAACACAAACCCACACAAATGGACTGGTATGTGTAAACACCTGCATCCGTCAAGCCAAGAGTGACACGGAAACCTGGATTTCAATAGAAAAATTTCCCAGATACAGATGGTGCTCATCACATCCGAGAAGCAGCATGGATCATAGTAAAAAAAAAAAGGGGGAAGAAGGCCTCCACATGAATCCAACATATAAAAAAATGTATTTTAAAAAGAGTAAAAAGTACAAACATTGCTGCAGAAGCGTACAAATGATCACAAAGCCAGTAGTAACAAGCGTGTAGAGCTGAGCAGGCTATGTACCCGACATGTTTCGTACAAACGTACTTCAGCTGGGACTTGTTTCTTTTACAGGGATCATTTTGTGTGAAATTTCAGATGCGACAATTTTCTAGTCATCTTAAGGCAGTCTATTTTGTCTGTATAGTATTATCATTGTGAATGTTTCATCTCATTTCTAGGTTCATTTCTGGAAGTATATACGCTGCACATAGCACTTTAGCACATCACTCTGAATACTATTATTATTTTATTTCTAGGATTATTCCTTGAATCTATAGGTACCTAACACTTTATATATTTTGCACTATATATCACATCCCTGGATAGCCATCCGGGAGAAGGGTCACCTTTTTAGCTCTGCATTCCCCTTGTCCTTTAATATTATTAATCCCCCGGTAAGAACATATTTTTTCCACAATCTTGTTGGATATTTTCAATGTATGAAGTGCATGGCATATCATTATAATACACGAGGACGGTATAAGACTTTACAATTCAAATTGGCCACCACCAATTGTTTATATGACATTAAGCACTTCAGCACATGTGCCACAAAAAACGTGGTGTATTTGCTCACTTGCCCATGCGGCAAGCAATACGTAGGTAGAACAATTCATGCATTTTCCATAATACATTACCGACACAATATCCACAATAGTGACCCTAAGGGTACAGAATTTTTAATTATAGATAGGTATATCCCCCCCCCCCGGAGGGGCGGGGCAATGACCAGGGGCATGTCACACCTTAAAACTTTTTGGATCTACGAGCTCCAATGCCACTCATCTTTAGGCTTAAATATTTAGTGGGACATTAACGCACTAACAAAGCATGCAATTCATTATGCAAAACATACAAATTTTCCTAAAGAAATAACTGAAAATTCATAAAAAATTTTCTTCGATATGATACTCATTCATGTATTGTTTTGTATTTTATGCAATGTGGTTTGGGATAGAGACCAGTCCTGTGATTGCTTTATTTTTTAAATGTTATTTTTCATTAGTTTTTTTATATTTTACATTTGAAATGTGATCATTTGCTTCCCTTATCTAAAAAGTATATGGTGGTGTCAACACTTTCCAACTTCCTGTTGATGCGGCGGATACACTGGTCACTCTGGTTCTTTCAAAGTGAGGCTTGAACCGCAGATGGTCTGGTGGAGGCGACCAAGGCGGGAAACGCATGCCCCAGCGCCATTTTGCCAAACAGGTGTTATGACATGTTGGAAGTGCTGATTGCAAGCACAGGTTGGCATTTACATTATTGGGGGTCTCATATCTTATATAAACGCAGTGACTACAGCAGACTCATATCCCAGATTATGTCTCTTTAGACAAAACGCATCGGGAAGAGCCCTGTGGATGTCATTGCATTGCCTACATTGTACATTTCAAGCTTTTTCTTTTTCTTTTCTGGTTACACAGTTTGACTGCATGAGAATCTTCTCATGCAGTCAAACAGTGTAACCAGAAAAGAAAAAACTCCACATAGTGTGAGCCCGTAAAAATATTGAAGTTTAATAAAATTGGAAACACTCACATCAAGCACTTGAAATGTACAATCTCATGAAAGATGGTCCATCCATCTAAAAATTACTCAGAATAGCAATCCTCAGAAATTTCCAACGTGATGCATTTCTGATCTTCCACTCTGATCTGGAATACAGACTTAGAGGTCCCATGCATTGGTGTTTACACCACAAGCCTTGTTGACTCATTGAGCATATGCCTATTTCACGCCGGTAAACCTTAACACAACCGGTGGCGGTTTTATCGTTGTTTTTCCATTCAACACTGACATCATGTGGAATACCTTTTCTTGTCTTTTTTTATTAACATTAAATATAAACAGTATGGCAAAGTGAAATATTTGCATGACAGTACAAGACACAGTGATCGCACAGGATTGAGATTAAGACAGCAAATACTTATTGTGAGCAGATAATAAGGTAACAAATAGTACAAAACATGCAGAAGAAGGAGTAAGGCAGGAGAATAAGCAGCAATAATCTAACCTAAGGCTGCATTACCCCCCCCGATGCCCAGAAGTAAGCAACAAGGAAGTATAGTGGGGGGCAGGGAAATGGAGAGGAGGGAAGGGACAGAGAGGGGGAGGGCCCAGGAACAACCACTCTGAATACACGCGTGGATGTAGTTGGTGTCTTTGTGGACTGACAGGGCTCAGCCACAGGCATCAATCCAGTTCGACCAGATTTTGTCAAGTTTCTGCTCTCGTACGTGATTTTATACAGTGGTAGCACTATGTTAATTGTGTTTTGCCATGAGCTTCTCGTGGGAAGCTCATTCCTCTTCCACCTTAGCAAATAAGGTGAAGGTAATGCACAGTTTGGTATATCTATCTCCCTCTATGTCTTCCAGATAACTCAATAGTAGGATCAAAGGATCCGTTGGTATATCAATTCCACATATCCCTGTTAAAGTGAAGTTTGGGACAGGACCAGACCATATGAAAGAATGTCCCTGGTTCAAGAGTACATCTTGTACACTGCAGGCTAAGAGTGGGATAGACACCAGCTATCCTCTGCAGGGTGTAATATGCCCTATGTAAAAACGTTGTCAGATGATTACCAGATCTCAGACCTGTCAGCGTCGGCTGATCCCTGCGCACTTACGGGGTAGACTAACGCAGCAGCGCACACAAGTGCGCGTTCCAGCGGGTCCGCGCATACGGGGGCGCAAATTAGCAGGATCGCGCACATACGGTATTGCGGGTCGGCGCACGGCTATGCGCACAATGTAATTTCCTGCCAGCCCTATAAAAGACAGCTCTGTGTTCCATTTCATTGCTGGTTTGTCTTTTCAGCTCCTGTGTTCCTGTGTCTTGCCTATGTTCCTGAGCCTACCCATTGTGACCCGGATTGACCTGACTACTCTTGATCTTCTCCTGCACTTGACCCTTGGCTTGCCTCCTGGACTTCGCTATCTGCTGATACCTGTGTTTGACCCTCGGCCTCCTCCTGGACTTGTCTCTGCCTGCTTCTCTGTGTTTGACGCCCAGCCTGCTGCCTGACCTTCCGTGTATGACCCCTGGCTTGTCTTCCAGACTCTGCTCCAGTTAGGACTTCCTTGTGTTGGACCCTCGGCCTGCACCTCCAGTTCGGCTTTCTGGCCTCATCTCTCAGCTCCAGGTGTTTGAGCCTCGGCCGGCTTCCTCTCTCCAGCCAAATACCTGCTCCTTCCTGCACGGGTCCCCTGCTGTCGGAAGTCCTGCTGTCTCCGTTGCCTACTGGCAACCCATGCCCCTCCGTGCCCAGTGCCACTGTTCCACTCTCAGGGGCACTGCGCACCCAGTTGCAAGGGAAGCCGCTCTCAGCATTTCGGCCTTGGTGAGTACCCTGATAGTACAAACCAGCCATGTCTGAGGCCGACAGAGCCGGCTCTCCCCTTGAGGCCCTCTGCCAGCAGGTGGCAGCCCTCACCCAAGCTGTGCAACGTCTGCAAGATGGTTATTTTCAGATTGAAGGCCGCCTACAGCACCTGACCTTGTCTCCAAGCCCCTCGGATCCCCCACTGGCTCCGACCAGTGGCACCTCTGCTTTATCAGGGCAAGGCAGTTCAACACCTGCAGTGGTAGTGGCCTGTCCGGAACCCAGGGTCCCTACCCCTGAACGTTTTTCTGGAAATCGCAAGAAGTTCAGACCCTTCAAAAACGCATTCCTTCTGTACTTGGCCCTTCAACCTAGGACATTCCACTCCGAATCTGTCAAAGTTGGATTCATCATCTCCCTGTTATCGGATGAACCTCAGTCCTGGGCACATAACCTCCTGGAGCAGAAGAGCATCCTACTAGACTCAGTTGAAACCTTCTTTGAGGCCATGGCTCAGTTATATGATGACCCTCAACGTACTGCCACAGCTGAATCCATCCTGCACACCTTAACCCAAGGGAAGAGACCTGTGGAGGATCACACTGTGGAATTTCGAAAGTGGGCTGGGGACACCACTTGGAATGAGGCCGCCCTTAAGTACCAATTTCATTTGGGCCTTTCAGAGACTGTAAAAAATGAGTTAGCCCGGGTGGATACCCCCAGGACCCTGGAAGACCTGATCCAGTTGGCCACCAAGCTTGACAGACGCCTGCGGGAGCGTCGCTCCGAACGTCTCCAGACACCTCGTCCAACCTGGATGCTACCACGGGTGCCTCCTGTCCCTGCGCCCGCTCCGGTCTCTTCTCCTGCCACCGACTGTGAACCTATGCAGCTAGGCCTAGTCCGGCCTCCCCTCACCTCCGATGAGAAACTCCGCCGGCGTCAAGCCAACCTGTGCCTGTATTGTGGGGAGGCTGGCCACTTCCTACGTAACTGCCCTGTGAGTCCCAGTAAGTGCCAACCTCGTCCTGCCATGAACTTTCAAGTTACCAATTTTACCCGGTCTCACCTTATCCTTCCGATCTCGTTACAGGTGGCGGAAGAGGAGGTACGGCTGCGAGCCATCATTGATTCCGGGGCCTGCAGTTGTTTCATGGACATTTCCCTAGCCCAAAGCCTGCACATCCCCCTTCGTAACAAAGGACATTATTTTCAAGTTCATCTGCTCAGGCCCTGTAACCCAAGAGACAGAACCCATTCGGACTTCCACAGACTCTGGTCATAGCAAATTCCTTTGCTTCGATATCATCAGTTCCCCCCTGTTTCCGGTCATTCTTGGGTTCCCATGGCTGCAAGCCCATGATCCTCAGATCAACTGGAGCAAGAAGGAAGTACTCTTCTCCTCCACCTACTGTTCACAGCATTGTATCCTGCCGGCCCCCGAGGGGCCCACCACCTGTCTCACCATACAGACCGTACCGGACAGCCTCTAACATGTCCCCTCAGCCTACCACGAGTTTCTGGACATTTTCGATAAAAAGAAGGCTGATAGTCTGCCACCTCATCGGCCCTATGATTGTCCAATAGATCTTCTCCCCGGTTCTGAGATCCCATTCAGACGGATTTTCCCACTGTCAGAACCGAGTTGGAACCAGCACTTGGTTAATTAAATTTTTCGTGAATACTTAGATAATTTTGTCATTGTGTAACTTGATGATATTCAGATTTTTTCCACCTCACTAGAACTACACCGCACCCACGTGAAGAAGATCCTTCTAGTCCTCAGGAAAATTGGGCTCTACCTAAAAGGAGTGAAATGCGAGTTCGAAAAAGACACCATTCAGTTTCTCGGGTTCATCATCTCGACAGGAGGAATCGCAATGGACCCACAAAAGGTTAGAGCCATCCAGGAGTGGCCTGACCCCTCAGATAAAAAGGGGGTTCAGCGATTCGTTGGCTTCGCCAACTTTTATCGCAGGTTTATTAAGGGGTTTTCCGCAATTATCTCTCCCATCACTCAACTGACTCGTCAGCAGGTCAAGTTCCAATGGTCTTGACAGGCCCAGGAAGCTTTTGAGGAACTAAAGAAGCTTTTCATGTCTGCTCCCTTTCTCCAACATCCTGAACCAGTTCTACCCTACGTATTAGAAGTTGACGCTTCTGAAACTGCAACAGGGGCTATCCTCTCTCAGAGAAGCGGTCCAAAGGCCCTCCTCCATCCGGTCGCCTTTGCCTCACGTAAGCTTACTCCCCCAGAAAAGAACTATGATGTAGGTGACCGAGAACTCCTTGCCATAAAGTTCGCCCTGGAAGAATGGCGATACCTCCTGGAAGGTGCGTCCCAACCCATCATGATTTTCACAGATCACAAAAATCTCGAATACCTCCGAACAGCCAAACGCCTCAGACCACGACAAGCACGATGGGCCCTCTTTTTCTCCCGGTTTAATTTCCATATTTCCTATCGCCCCGGTTCCAAGAACGGGAAGGCGGATGCACTCTCCCGGATGTTCCCGGAATCCAAGGCATCAGCCGAACCTGCAACCATTCTTTCT
Organism: Lithobates sylvaticus; assembly: GCA_028564925.1. NCBI lineage: Eukaryota > Metazoa > Chordata > Amphibia > Anura > Ranidae > Lithobates > Lithobates sylvaticus. Next base: position 324,957,199 of record CM053030.1, read on the forward strand.
CCGCATAACTTCCTCCAACTCATCCAACCTAGTCTCAAAACAGCCATTGAACAAGCCACTAACCAAGTCACTGAGCCTGAAGCATTCCCCTTGAAAAGGAGAGATGGCCTACTGTGGTCTCAGAACAAGGTATTCGTTCCTTCCACAGCAAGGCTGCAAATCCTGGAGACTTTCCACGACCACAAATTAGCAGGACATTTTGGGATCCAGAAGATGGCTGATTTGATCAACTGCTCTTTCTGGTTGCCGGGCTGGAGACAAGACTGCAAGAACTATGTCCAGTCCTGTGTGGTGTGTCAACGTAGTAAGGGGCCAAAAACCAAAGCTTTGGGTCTCTTGAGGTCCTTACCTATACCTGAACGTCCATGGAGAGAAATCTCCATGGATTTCATCGTCGATCTGCCGCCCTCTGACAAGTTCACTACGATCCTAGTAGTGGTTTATCGCCTCTCTAAAATGGCGCACTTTTTACCCATGTTGGGCACCCCTTCTGCTGTAGCCACTGCAAATATGTTCATAAAAGAGATAGTAAGACTGCATGGCGTCCCTCTCAACATTGTGTCAGACAGAGGAATTCAGTTTACTTCCAAATTCTGGAAAGACCTTTGCAAGTCCCTAGAGATCAAGACCTCTCTTTCCTCTGTCTACCACCCTCAAAGCAAAGGCCAGACGGAGAGGACTAATCAAACGTTGGAGCAGTACCTCTGTTGCTTCTGCTCCTTTTCACAAGACAACTGGTCCTCTCTTCTGCCGTGTGCAGAGTTTGCCTATAACAACTCCATACACTCTGCCACTAACCAAACGCCTTTTTGGGCCAATTACGGGTTCCACCCCTCTTTCCTGCTAGATCCTGTACCCGAAGTCTCAACCCCCCGCGGCACAGGAACGGGTCAAATTTATCCAGGACAACTTTTCACAAATCCAAGAAGCCATGAAAAAGGCCCAAAAAGAGTATGAGGAGTACTACAACAAAGGAAGAAAGGACTGCTCAAGTTTTAAGATCGGGGACAAGGTGTGGCTATCAGCTGTCCTCAGACTACCTTACCCCTCCAAGAAGCTCGGTCCAAAGTTCATTGGCCCTTTTGAAGTCAAGAGAATGGTGAACCCAGTGGCCTTTGAGTTAGATTTGCCCAGTTCCTACAAGATCCATCCAGTATTTCACGCATCTCTGCTAAAACCAATGATCCCCAACTCCTTCTCTGGAAGAGAAATAGCGCCACCTCCACCCATCCAGATCAAAGGAGAAGAGGAGTTCGAGGTGGAGGCAATACTTGACTACAGAAAGAGGGGGGACATACCCAGTATTTAGTAAAGTGGAAGGGGAGAAAAGAGAGAGAGTAGCGCCGCTCTAAGAGTAGTGGGTCTGATTACAGTGGGAACTGTATGTGAAAATAAAAAGAAAGTATGTACTCACACTTTGTTTAAAAATATCAGGCACGTAGCGGTATCTTTATTTTGTCTGAAGTCCTCGGCCGTCCTCCGGTGTCATGGCTATGGTGGGGAAACGCACGGTCCCTTGCGTCTCGTGGTTCCGAGGTGAGTGCGTCCCAGGATAGGCAGGTCAGCAGGATTGATGACGTTGGTAGGCGTGGAAGCGCTGGCGTTCGGAGCATGCGTGCTCCTTCATCAGACACCGCCTGATGAAGGAGCACGCATGCTCCGAACGCCAGCGCTTCCACGCCTACCAACGTCATCAATCCTGCTGACCTGCCTATCCTGGGACGCACTCACCTCGGAACCACGAGACGCAAGGGACCGTGCGTTTCCCCACCATAGCCATGACACCGGAGGACGGCCGAGGACTTCAGACAAAATAAAGATACCGCTACGTGCCTGATATTTTTAAACAAAGTGTGAGTACATACTTTCTTTTTATTTTCACATACAGTTCCCACTGTAATCAGACCCACTACTCTTAGAGCGGCGCTACTCTCTCTCTTTTCTCCTCTACACCAGAGTCTCTTCTGCTCTATGGAGCCGGCTGCCGCATCTTACAAGCACACACTGTTACTCCTGGACTGAGAAAAAACTGTCCAAAAAACACATCACAGTGTTTCTCCCCTTCAGCCCCCACTCTCTCTCGCCCACCCTCAGTGTCACTCCATCTGTGACCCCCCATACTCGCTCATCACTAGCTGTCGTTGGCGCTCCATCCTCCCCCTCTCCAGTAAAGTGGAAGGGGTATCCCCCTGAAGATAGTTCCTGGGAACCCTCTAACAATATCCACGCCCCCCGCTTAATACGGGCCTTTCACCAGCAACACCCAGTAATTCCAGGCAGGTTGGGCATCTTTAGGTATAAACAACTGCACGTCAGCTATTTCAACCCGGCGCCAAAGTGTACTGTGGTATAAAATATTTGTGATTAAATAAAAAAAAAAAATAGTAATATTAAGTGAAAATAAGCTCAGACCTGTCAGCGCCGGCTGATCCCTGCGCACTTACGGGGTAGACTAACACAGCGGCGCACACAAGTGTGCGATCCAGCGCGTCCGCACATACGGGTGCGCGAATTAGCAGAATCGCGCACATACGGGTCGGCGCACGGCTATGCGCACAATGTAATTTCCTGCCAGCCCTATAAAAGACAGCTTTTGTGTTCCATTTCATTGCTGGTTTGTCTTTTCAGCTCCTGTGTTCCTGTGTCTTGCCTATGTTCCTGAGCCTACCCGTTGTGACCCGGATTGACCTGACTACTCTTGATCTTCTCCTGCACTTGACCCTTGGCTTGCCTCCTGGACTTCGCTATCTGCTGATACCTGTGTTTGACCCTCGGCCTCCTCCTGGACTTGTCTCTGCCTGCTTCTCTGTGTTTGACGCCCAGCCTGCTGCCTGACCTTCCGTGTATGACCCCCTGGCTTGTCTTCCAGACTCTGCTCCAGTTAGGACTTCCTTGTGTTGGACCCTCGGCCTGCACCTTCAGTTCGACTTTCTGGCCTCATCGCTCAGCTCCAGGTGTTTGAGCCTCAGCCGGCTCCCTCTCTCCAGCCAAGTACCTGCTCCTTCCTGCATGGGTCCCCTGCTGTCGGAAGTCCTGCTGTCTCCGTTGCCTGCTGGCAACCCGTGCTCCTCCGTGCCCAGTGCCACTGTTCCACTCTCAGGGGCACTGCGCACCCAGTTGCAAGGGAAGCCGCTCTCAGCAATTTGGCCTTGGTGAGTACCCTGATACTTTAACTGAATAAAACGGAAATAATAGAGGGAATAAAGGAAAAGACATAGTCCTCCCATTCATCCACCCCCAAGGCAGGGGTGTTTGCTCTCCATCTACTCAAAGGGTTAGTAGTCGTAACACCATGGGCCACGGTCAAGTATAGGAGAAAATTGCCGCTCCAGAAGCTCCAGACCTTTGAAAAACACCCGCCCTATTGCAAACTTGCAGGTGCTGGCTCTGCACAAACTTCGAAGGCAAGAAAAAGTCCTGGACGGCCGCACACCGCTGAAAGCATCTTTATTGATAATTTAAAATCCAATACAGTCACTTCATATGCAAAAAGAACAGGGAGAAGCAGCTAACGTGTTTCACACCATATGTTGGTGCTTAATCATAGTTAAATAAACAAAGTCTGATCATGTATATACATAGAGGTAATGAAAAAATGAACGACCAATCAAAAAATGAGTTTATCTCGAAAGGAACCTCCCTACATGATCAGACCTTGTAAATGCCTAAAATTGAAAACACCTGAAGGGAAGAAACAGAAGGTACACCAAATGAATTCAATAAGTCTGAAAAAATTGATATAAAGAAAGACATTGTAAATCAATGAATGTATATAGTGCCTTGATGTACCTCACTTTCAGAGTGTGATCATAGGCATAAAATCAGAAATAATAATAAAAGAAAATGTAAAATATAACGTAGTACTAATCTTAATGCAAAAATGCAAAATCACGATAAGATTATAAATGAAATCAAACAAATTGTCATACATATTTGCAAAAGATTTTGACAACAATAAATGTATAAACAGTTAATAAACATATGGACTGTAAGCCTATTCACAACTATAAAAGAATTGTGTTTGAAATAAAATCTATTGAAATGTTATTACCTACCTCTAATGTATAACTGTTTGTAAATGCATAAATGCATGTAAAGAACTTATCGTAAACAGAAGAATCCAGGGTTGAAAAAACTGTCATTCGATTCCAAAAGCATGTAGTGTCGTAAAGGTAAGAGTAAGCCCCCATACACACGGTCGGAAATTCCGACCACAAAATCCGTCAGATTTTTTCTGATGGATTTTGTCGACACTGGTGTTGCATACACACGGTCGGACAAAGTTGTCGGAAAATCTGATCATTCTGAACGTAATTTGATCTGAGCATGCGTGGCACTTTGTCCGTCGGAATTGCAAACATGATCGGAAAAAGTCAGATCGGATGTTGTTGTCGGAAAATTTGAGCGCAAAGTCCGATGGAGCCCAAACGCGGCCGGAAGAATGGCGATACCTCCTGGAAGGTGCGTCCCAACCCATCATGATTTTCACAGATCACAAAAATCTCGAATACCTCCGAACAGCCAAACGCCTCAGACCACGACAAGCACGATGGGCCCTCTTTTTCTCCCGGTTTAATTTCCATATTTCCTATCGCCCCGGTTCCAAGAACGGGAAGGCGGATGCACTCTCCCGGATGTTCCCGGAATCCAAGGAATCAGCCGAGCCTGCAACCATTCTTTCTCCGCATAACTTCCTCCAACTCATCCAACCTAGTCTCAAAACAGCCATTGAACAAGCCACTAACCAAGTCACTGAGCCTGAAGCATTCCCCTTGGAAAGGAGAGATGGCCTACTGTGGTCTCAGAACAAGGTATTCATTCCTTCCACAGTAAGGCTGCAAATCCTGGAGACTTTCCACGACCACAAATTAGCAGGACATTTTGGGATCCAGAAGATGGCTGATTTGATCAACCGCTCTTTCTGGTTGCCGGGCTGGAGACAAGACTGCAAGAACTATGTCCAGTCCTGTGTGGTGTGTCAACGTAGTAAGGGGCCAAAAACCAAAGCTTGGGGTCTCTTGAGGTCCTTACCTATACCTGAATGTCCATGGAGAGAAATCTCCATGGATTTCATCGTCGATCTGCCGCCCTCTGACAAGTTCACTACGATCCTAGTAGTGGTTTATCGCCTCTCTAAAATGGCGCACTTTTTACCCATGTTGGGCACCCCTTCTGCTGTAGCCACTGCAAATATGTTCATAAAAGAGATAGTAAGACTGCATGGCGTCCCTCTCAACATTGTGTCGGACAGAGGAATTCAGTTTACTTCCAAATTCTGGAAAGACCTTTGCAAGTCCCTAGAGATCAAGACCTCTCTTTCCTCTGCCTACCACCCTCAAAGCAAAGGCCAGATGGAGAGGACTAATCAAACGTTGGAGCAGTACCTCCGTTGCTTCTGCTCCTATTCACAAGACAACTGGTCCTCTCTTCTGCCATGTGCAGAGTTTGCTTATAACAACTCCATACACTCTGCCACTAACCAAACGCCTTTTTGGGCCAATTACGGGTTCCACCCCTCTTTCCTGCTAGATTCTGTACCCGAAGTCTCAACCCCCCGCGGCACACGAACGGGTCAAATTTATCCAGGACAACTTTTCACAAATCCAAGAAGCCATGAAAAAGGCCCAAAAAGAGTATGAGGAGTACTACAACAAAGGAAGAAAGGACTGCCCAAGTTTTAAGATCGGGGACAAGGTGTGGCTATCAGCTGTCCTCAGACTACCTTACCCCTCCCAGAAGCTCGGTCCAAAGTTCATTGGCCCTTTTGAAGTCAAGAGAATGGTGAACCCAGTGGCCTTTGAGTTAGATTTGCCCAGTTCCTACAAGATCCATCCAGTATTTCACGCATCTCTGCTAAAACCAATGATCCCCAACTCCTTCTCTGGAAGAGAAATAGCGCCACCTCCACCCATCCAGATCAAAGGAGAAGAGGAGTTTGAGGTGGAGGCAATACTTGACTACAGAAAGAGGGGGGGACATACCCAGTATTTAGTAAAGTGGAAGGGGTATCCCCCTGAAGATAGTTCCTGGGAACCCTCTAACAATATCCACGCCCCCCGCTTAATACGGGCCTTTCACCAGCAACACCCAGTAATTCCAGGCAGGTTGGGCATCCGGAGGCTGCTCCTTGGGGGGGGGGGGGCACTGTCAGGATTACCAGATCTCAGACCTGTCAGCGCCGGCTGATCCCTGCGCACTTACGGGGTAGACTAACAGAGCGGCGCACACAAGTGTGCAATCCAGCGCGTCCGCACATACGGGTGCGCGAATTAGCAGAATCGCGCACATACAGTATTGCGGGTCGCGGGCGCACGGCTATGCGCACAACGTCATTTCCTGCCAGCCCTATAAAAGACAGCTCTGTGTTCCATTTCATTGCTGGTTTGTCTGTTCAGCTCCTGTGTTCCTGTGTCTTTAGGTATAAACAAATGCACGTCAGCTATTTCAACCCCGCGCCAAAGTGTACTGTGGTATAAAATATTTGTGATTAAATAAAAAAAAAAAATAGGAATATTAAGTGAAAATAAGCTGCTCCCTTTGAAATCGTAAGATTTGTGATTGTGAAAATGGGTGCAATAGGGGCGCTAGTTTAGATAGTAAGAAATATATAAAAATATATTAATCTACTATTGAACAATTCTGCAAATTTGAATCATGTGCATGAAATATACCAAAATAATTGCAATGCCTTGAATATCCCCAAAAGTGTTTGGTTATTATATCCGTGATGCAATAAATCGGTAATAATCAAGTAAAGATCAAAAATCGCACTGCAGTGCGACTTTAAACAATCACTCTATATAGCTATACGTGCGAACACTCAGATTGCTCAGTAATGACGCATCTTGTAAAACAACATATATAGAGTCAAATTTGGTATATAAATCCCTTCAAAATTAAATAATCGTGACAAAAAGTTCTTCCGGTGACAAGTAATTGTTCACTCTTTCCAAAATGACCTCTTGTTAGTGATGTGACACCCTTCACTGTGTCTTGCCTATGTTCCTGAGCCTACCCGTTGTGACCCGGATTGACCTGACTACTCTTGATCTTCTCCTGCACTTGACCCTTGGCTTGCCTCCCGGACTTCGCTATCTGCTGATACCTGTGATTGACCCTCGGCCTCCTCCTGGACTTGTCTATGCCTGCTCCTCTGTGTTTGACGCCCAGCCTGCTGCCTGACCTTCCGTGTATGACCCGTGGCTTGTCTTCCAGACTCTGCTCCAGTTTGGACTTCCTTGTGTTGGACCCTCGGCCTGCACCTCCAGTTCGATTTTCTGGCCTCATCTCTCAGCTCCAGGTGTTTGAGCCTCGGCCGGCTCCCTCTCTCCAGCCAAGTACCTGCTCCTTCCTGCACGGGTCCCCTGCTGTCGGAAGTCCTGCTGTCTCCGTTGCCTGCTGGCAACCCGTGCCCCTCCGTGCCCAGTGCCACTGTTCCACTCTCAGGGGCACTGCGCACCCAGTTGCAAGGGAAGCCGCTCTCAGCAATTTGGCCTTGGTGAGTACCCTGATACTTTAACTGAAACGGAAATAATAGAGGGAATAAAGGAAAAGACATAGTCCTCCCATTCATCCACCCCCAAGGCAGGGGTGTTTGCTCTCCATCTACTCAAAGGGTTAGTAGTCGTAACGCCATGGGCCACGGTCAAGTATAGGAGAAAATTGCCGCTCCAGAAGCTCCAGACCTTTGAAAAACACCCGCCCTATTGCAAACTTGCAGATGCTGGCTCTGCACAAACTTCGAAGGCAAGAAAAAGTCCTGGACGGCCGCACACCGCTGAAAGCATCTTTATTGATAATTTAAAATCCAATACAGTCACTTCATATGCAAAAAGAACAGGGAGAAGCAGCTAACGCGTTTCACACCATATGTTGGTGCTTAATCATAGTTAAATAAACAAAGTCTGATCATGTATATACATAGAGGTAATGAAAAAATGAACGACCAATCAAAAAATGAGTTTATCTTGAAAGGAACCTCCCTACATGATCAGACCTTGTAAATGCCTAAAATTGAAAACACCTGAAGGGAAGAAACAGAAGGTACACCAAATGAATTCAATAAGTCTGAAAAAATTGATATAAAGAAAGACATTGTAAATTAATGAATGTATATAGTGCCTTGATGTACCTCACTTTCAGAGTGTGATCATAGGCATAAAATCTGAAATAATAATAAAAGAAAATGTAAAATATAACGTAGTACTAATCTTAATGCAAAAATGCAAAATCACGATAAGATTATAAATGAAATCAAACAAATTGTCATACATATTTGCAAAAGATTTTGACAACAATAAATGTATAAACAGTTAATAAACATATGGACTGTAAGCCTATTCACAACTATAAAAGAATTGTGTTTGAAATAAAATCTATTGAAATGTTATTACCTACCTCTAATGTATAACTGTTTGTAAATGCATAAATGCATGTAAAGAACTTATCGTAAACAGAAGAATCCAGGGTTGAAAAAACTGTCATTCGATTCCAAAAGCATGTAGTGTCGTAAAGGTAAGAGTAAGCCCCCATACACACGGTCGGAAATTCCGACCACAAAATCCGTCAGATTGTTTCCGATGGATTTTGTCCGACACTGGTGTTGCATACACACGGTCGGACAAAGTTGTCGGAAAATCTGATCATTCTGAACGTAATTTGATCTGAGCATGCGTGGCACTTTGTCCGTTGGAATTGCAAACATGATCGGAAAAAGTCAGATCGGATTTTGTTGTCGGAAAATTTGAGCGCAAAGTCCGATGGAGCCCAAACGCGGCCGGATTTTCCGACAACATGGTCCGATCGGACATTTTCGGGGCATAAGAAGGACCCTGGCTGTAAAAGGAGAGATTTGAAACAATGCAGGTATGAGCTTTAAATAGGAAAGATAATTTACTGCACAAAACCATAATCTCACTCCACACGCTGCAGTACGGGGCAGTAACTTCACTTAATTTACTTCAGACAATGTGCAGGGAGGGACAACAGTCTCACCCCACACGCTGCAGAAAGGGTGGTAATGAGCCTAGATAATCATCAAAGAAAAACACAAAAACAAAGATGTGGTAGATCGTAAATATGTTAAGACACAAATATGGGTGATAACCCATTGTTTAACTTAATTTGATTTAAATATAAGGGGATATATATGTACGTGGATATCATTGGACCCAAAAAGGCTCCAAGAACAGGAAAGATATGCAACTAAACCAAAATTCATGGCTATAAAGCTCCTTACTAGAAGTAACAAATAAATATTAAAAGCTATCCCACCTCTCCAATAAATATATACTACAGAATACAAAAAGTATATGTAAAAAATAAATATCAAAAATATGTATAAATATATATAATTATACTAACAGAGCAAGTGGGAAAAGTACAGCCATACTAAAACATAAATGCAATCCCCTGTGTGGTGTCAATGCGTAATTGACATACCGCACAAACAAAAACAGTGGAGAAAGTGCATACTTTTCTTGGGGATAAATTTCATTGATAAAAATGGGATACATCCCATTCGAAATTGAGGCCAGTAGGCCGTCTAGTGTTTAAAGTAAATATCCATCAAATCATATTCTTGTTTGCACAAGATACCGAATTTGTCACCGCCTCACTTGTCTCACTATTTTATCTATGCCCTGGATTATTAGACTAGATGTGTCTTTACAATGGAATTCATTCCAATAACGTGCCACATTGGTAGAGTGTTCTTTCTCTATATCATGAAGATGATCATAGAGACGGTCTTTGGGCCTGCGTGTTGTCCTGCCAACATATTGGATTGTACATACTGTGCATGTAATAACATACACAATATAATGTGTGTTACAATTAATGAAGGACTGTATTTTGTGTTGTTTACCTGTGGAGGTTGCGGTAACAACATCACCACCCTTAATAAAAGGACATATCACGTACCTTACAGCGGAGTCCGGATGCTGGGGATGGCCTCGTGCACGGTTCCGGTCCAAACACCCCTGGTGGTGGGAACAGGGAGTGCTGGGGCACGAAAGGGTGCAAGTGCCTGCGGCTGGTAGACTGGTGCTTGGAAGTACTGGTTCCTCTGAAGAGCTGGTGTATACGTTGGTATCCAAGGCTGTGTGCAGTAACGGCCGAACAGGTGGATGTAGGCACTGCGAGGTCAAGACAGGGAACAGGTCGGCAACTGGCTGGCAAACAAGGTACAAGGCAGAGGGCAAGTTCGTGGTCAAAAAGCAGGCAATAGGTTGGCAACAGGCTGGCAAACAAGGTACAAAGCGGAAGGCAAGTTCGTGGTCAAGGCAGGCAATAGGTTGGCAACAGGCAGGTGATAAGGCACCGAATCAGAGAGCAGAGTCGTAGTCCAGGGATCCAAGCTGAGGTCAAACCAAAGGGAGCAGTCAGTAAGCGGGGTCAATCCAGGAAGGGAAACAGGAAAACCAGGTGAATCAGGACCAAGGTAGGCAGGAACTTCAGGCAGGTATTCAGGAGATAAGACTGAAGACGATCCAGCACTGACACCATGTGAAGGCCCTGTTTATATAGGGCGCCTTGTGCTGGGATTGGTGGAGGTACGGGTCCGTGCGTGATTACGCGCACACGTTCGTGCTGACGTGGAAGTGCGTGCCCTCGTTCGTATTGACAAACGAGGGCGCGCACAGGTCAGCGTTGGTACGCGGGTACGCCCGCACGTTCGGTTTCGTTGAGAAGGCTGCGCATGGGTATTGGCGCTTGCTGAGTGGAGATTCACCCCTACTGGACGAGGACGGGCATGGAACGCGTGAGTTCTCTGACATTGCCCCCTCCTTAGGGGCAGCCTCCGGATGCCTCTTTGAAACGAACCCTGGGAGCGGGAACGATGAAAAGCCTGTATAAGTCTCTGGGCATGAAGATTCGTTCTTGGTTCCCAGGAATTTTCTTCTGGGCCAAAACCTTTCCATTTAATTAAATATTGGTCCTCACCTTGCCGTTTTCTGTGATCCAGGATAGCTTCAATTTCAAATTCCTCTTCCCCATTCACTCGGATAGCCTCTGGAGGTCCCACTTCACGATCTGGAAAGGAATTTGGAACATCAGGTTTAAGTAGGGAGACGTGAAACACCGGATGTATCCTGAATGAGGCAGGGAGTTCAAGTTCATAGGCCACTGGGTTGACCTTTCTCTTGACAGGGAAAGGGCCCAAGTATCTAGGTCCCAATTTCTTGGAGGGGCATGCTAGTTTTAAATTTGTAGTAGATAGCCACACACGATCTCCTACCTCCAAGTTCAATTCACCCCTTCTCTTCTTGTCGAAGTATTTTTTATCATCCTCCTGTGCTTTAGCAATAGTTTCCCTGAGCATCTGGTTGTTGGAGGAAAGGAAATCCAGTCTATCCTGAACAGCCGGTACAGAGGATTCGGGCACAAGTGCGGGTAGAAAGGAGGGATGAAATCCGTAGTTGGAGAAAAATGGTGATTGGTTTGTGGTGGAGTGGATGGAATTGTTAAAAGCAAATTCTGCCAAGGGAAGCAATGAGGCCCAATCCTCTTGGGAAAACGAGGAGAAGCAACGTAGGTATTGTTCCAACGTTTGGTTGGTACGTTCGGTCTGCCCGTTGGTCTGTGGATGGTAAGCTGAAGAGAGACTACATTTAATACCTAGTGCCTTGCATAATGACCTCCAAAACTTGGACGTGAACTGCACTCCACGGTCAGAGACGATGTCACTGGGGATTCCATGGAGTCTGACGATTTCTTTAATGAAGATCCTGGCGGTTTCAATTGCTGAAGGTGTCCCTTTCATGGGAATGAAATGTGCCATCCGAGAAAAGCGGTCTACCACCACAAAAATGGAAGAGAACCCTTTAGAGGGGGGAAGCTCCACAATAAAATCCATGGCGATTTTGTCCCATGGCCTCTCGGGAATAGACAGTGGTTTTAGCAGGCCCCATGATTTATTTTTACTGCTTTTATTTCTGAGACAAATCAGACAAGAGTTAACATAATTCCTGCAGTCCTTGGCCAGATTTGGCCACCAAAAGTGTCTCTGGATTAGATCCATAGTCTTGTGGCCCCCAAAGTGACCCGCCAGAGGATAGTCATGGCAGGCCTGTAAGACGGTGGTGCGTAGGTCTTGAGGGATAAAAATTTTATTGTCGAGCCAAAAAAACCCATCCTTCTCCTGAAGGTTGATGCCCGGAGGTAATTGTGTTCCCACAGAAGCTTGGCGGAGCTGTGTCATGAAACTGGATTGGGTCAGGAGAAAATTCCCTGCTTGCAGGATAGTATCTGGTGGAGACGGGGTTTCAAGTTCTGTGAACATTCGGGATAAGGCATCGGGTTTAACGTTTTTAGATCCAGGGCGATAAGTAATATGAAAATTAAAACGGGAAAAGAAAAGAGCCCATCTGGCCTGTCGGGGTCTAAGGCGTCTGGCAGTTCTGAGGTATTCTAAATTTTTGTGATCTGTGAAGATCAGTATCGGATGTGCTGCCCCTTCCAGGAGATACCGCCATTCTTCCAGGGCTAGTTTTATTGCTAGGAGTTCTCGGTCACCTACGTCATAGTTCCTTTCTGATACACCTAGTTTCCTGGAAAAGAAAGCCACCGGGTGCATTAGAGACTTGGGTCCTTGGCGTTGAGACAAGATGGCTCCTACTGCACTCTCCGAAGCATCGACCTCCAGAGTGTAGGGTAATGCAGGGTCAGGGTGTTTTAGTACTGGAGCGGAGGTGAATGCCCTTTTTAATTGGTCGAAGGCGGCTTGGGCCGCTGAAGTCCACTGGAAGCGGCTTTGCTTCTTGGTGAGCTGAGTGATAGGTGCGATGATCTTGGAGAAGTTCCTGATAAATTTTCTATAAAAATTTGAGAACCCGACAAAACGTTGTACCCCCTTTTTGTCATTTGGGGGCGGCCAGGACATGATGGCAGAGACCTTCTGGGGATCCATGGCTACACCCCCAGTTGATATAACCAGGCCGAGGAAGTGAATGGTCTGGCGTTCGAATTCACATTTTTCGGCCTTTGCGTAAAGTCCATGTTGCCTTAATCTGCCCAGAACTTGTTTGACATGATCACGATGAATTTCTAGAGAGGTGGAGAATATCAGGATATCGTCCAGGTAGACGATTACAAAGGAATCTAGAAAGTCTCTGAAAATATTATTAACAAAATGCTGAAAAGTGGCCGGGGCGTTGCATAGTCCGAATGGCATGACTAAATATTCGAAGTGGCCAAAACGTGTTCGGAATGCTGTCTTCCATTCGTCACCTTTGCGTATTCTGATCAGGTTATAGGCCCCACGTAGGTCCAACTTCGTAAATATTTTTGCTGAGCGGAGTCTCTGAAATAATTCCGGGACTAGTGGAAGCGGGTACCGATTCTTAATTGTCACTTTATTCAGGTCCCTGTAATCCACACATGGGCGGAGCGAGTGATCTCTTTTTTCCACAAAGAATATTCCGGCTCCTGCTGGGGAGGAGGAATGTCGGATGAATCCCTTTTTGAGGTTCTCATCGATGTACTCCTTGAGAACTAGGAGTTCAGGTTCGGACAGGGGAAAGATCCGCCCGAAAGGAATTTCGGCCCCAGGTAGTAACTCAATCGGGCAGTCGTAGACCCGATGGGGAGGAAGGGTGTCTGCTTTCTGTTTATCGAACACGTCCAGGAAGTTGTGGTACACTGGTGGCACCAACTCTTTGAATTCAGAGTCCGTTCTTAGGCACCCAATGACTGGTGGAATCTGGTGGAAGGTCTTGAGACAGTTCTGTAGACAGTAAGAGGACTGAAAAGTCACCTCACCGGTGACCCAGTTGACCTGGGGATTGTGGGCCTGTAGCCAAGGCATTCCTAGGATGACAGGAAACAAAGGTGAGGAGATGACATCTAGACGGAGTAGCTCCTGGTGACCTGGTGGGATGCTGGTGAACAGGGGTTGTGTCTCCAGGGTAATAGGCCCGGACTTGATATTTGACCCATCTGCTAGCCGTATGGAGAGTTGATGCTGCTTAGGTGTTAATGGGATGTTATGTTGTAGAGCGAAGGCATGATCCACAAAGCAGCTACAAGCGCCAGAGTCAATTATAGCCTGGACTCGGAGTATTTCTCCTGGGAGCTGTAAGGAAATAGGAACAGCGATGTGAGCGGCTTTTATTAGAGACAAGGCGAAAGGCACACGGGATGATGAATTGAACTTACGGATCTTATTCGGGCATGTGTTGGCGTAGTGCCCAGCTTCCCCACAGTAGAGGCAGAGGTTGTTCTGGCGACGCCGCTGTTTCTCCTCGGGTGATAATGGTGAGCGGAGTAGGCCGACTTGCATGGGCTCTGGTGCTCCTGAGTTGGCAGCAGGCACGTTGGAAACGGGAGTAGGAGGGTAGTTGGGACCCTTGGGTAACACCCATGTGGGGCGTGTCAAGCTGGACCTCTCGGACCTCCGCTCTCTTAAACGACGGTCTATCTGGATAGACAGCTGAATCAAATCCTCCAAAGAACTAGGGATTCCCACTCGGGCTAGCTCATCCTTCAGAGCTTCGGAGAGGCCTATGCGGAACTGATAGAGGAGTGCGGCGTCGTTCCAAGAGGTGTCGGAACTCCACCGCCTAAAGTCTGTTACGTAGTCCTCTACTGGCCGGCGCCCTTGTTGGAGGGCATGGAGGCTGGCCTCTGCTGTTGTGGTGCGCTGAGGATCATCATACAGCTTGGCCATTTCATCCAAAAATGAGTCCAGGGTATCCAGAAGAGGACTGGCTTGTTCCAACATACGGTGGGCCCAGGTCTGAGGCTCCCCTTGGAGTAGGGAGACTATGAACCCCACCTTAGTGCTCTCCAGGGAGAAGGTGCGGGGTTGTAGCAGGAAGTAGAGCCGACAGGCATTCCTGAAGGAGCGGAACTTACTGCGGTCCCCTGAAAACCGTTCCGGTGGGGGCACACGAGGTTCTGGGGGTGGCATCATTACTGTGGGTGCTGATGCAGAGGTTGCTGAGCCAGAAAACCGGGATGTCAGGGAGGCCTGATGAGTTGCAGAGCCCGGGGCCATGGATTCCACTCTCTGTTCTAGTTGATGATAGCCATCTCGCAGGCCCTGGACTGCCAGGGTAAGGGCCGACATCTGTTGGCACAAAGCTTCCAAAGGCGAGGCACCCCCTTCGGACTCCATTCTGGCTGGATCGTACTATCACGTACCTTACAGCGGAGTCCGGATGCTGGGGATGGCCTCGTGCACGGTTCCGGTCCAAACACCCCTGGTGGTGGGAACAGGGAGTGCTGGGGCACGAAAGGGTGCAAGTGCCTGCGGCTGGTAGACTGGTGCTTGGAAGTACTGGTTCCTCTGAAGAGCTGGTGTATACGTTGGTATCCAAGGCTGTGTGCAGTAACGGCCGAACAGGTGGATGTAGGCACTGCGAGGTCAAGACAGGGAATAGGTCGGCAACTGGCTGGCAAACAAGGTACAAGGCAGAGGGCAAGTTCGTGGTCAAGGCAGGCAATAGGTTGGCAACAGGCAGGTGATAAGGTACCGAATCAGAGAGCAGAGTCGTAGTCCAGGGATCCAAGCTGAGGTCAAACCAAAGGGAGCAGTCAGTAAGCGGGGTCAATCCAGGAAGGGAAACAGGAAAACCAGGTGAATCAGGACCAAGGTAGGCAGGAACTTCAGGCAGGTATTCAGGAGATAAGACTGAAGACGATCCAGCACTGACACCATGTGAAGGCCCTGTTTATATAGGGCGCCTTGTGCTGGGATTGGTGGAGGTACGGGTCCGTGCGTGATTACGCGCACACGTTCGTGCTGACGTGGAAGTGCGTGCCCTCGTTCGTATTGACAAACGAGGGCGCGCACAGGTCAGCGTTGGTACGCGGGTACGCCCGCACGTTCGGTTTCGTTGAGAAGGCTGCGCATGGGTATTGGCGCTTGCTGAGTGGAGATTCACCCCTACTGGACGAGGACGGGCATGGAACGCGTGAGTTCTCTGACAGGACAATACGAACAGCCTTGACCACCACATCTAAACGTACCCTTAAATGATAACCAGTGGTTAGGAGTCTTGTTGCTAATGAAAAGGCTTGGTGATAATAGCCCACCAAGAGAGGGTGCTTTCCTGGATACCGTTCGTATGCCTTTATCTAGAATTTGGGAGTAAATGGGGTCATTTGATAACACTGGCAGATATTTGGTAACGATCTTTCGTATCTTGTGGAATTCGGCACTGTATGGAGTCGAAAACGTAGGGATGTAATTAGATTGTTGTGGTTTACCAAGTTTAGAATGATTAGCTGGTTTATACAAGAGGAACTTATGACGGGGTACCTTGTTAGTAATTTGCAACGCCCTATTAATAACTGATCTTGGGTATTCTCTTTCTTCAAATCTTGTGGACATGTGTGTTGCTTCCCATTCACAATCTGATTGTCTGCTGCATAATCTTTTTAATCTAAGAAATTGGCCTACCGGTATACTGTTGATAGTATGAACCAGGTGGCTAGAATCAGCACGCAAAAGTGTATTACCCGCAGTGGGCTTCCTATAAAGATTTGAAATAATTTAATTATCCTCCCCTGTTAATCTAACATCCAAAAATTCTATAGACCTCTTTTCGTGTTGGCCAGTGAATTTTAAATTTAGCGTATTATCATTCATGTACTTAAGCAAATGTGTTGTCCGGAGACTACGAATAAGAGGTTATCAATGTACCTACAGTAAAACACAGTATTCTTTCGACGGGGACTATCAGGTCCAAAAATGCAGAGCCTCTCCCAACAACCCCATATTCAAATTGCCATGGGAGGGTGAAAATTTGGTGCCCATAGAGGCCCCACATTTCTGGAGGTAATAGTCCCCGTCGACATGAAAAATTGATGCGTGAGCATAATGATGAACACATAATGATGAATTCTTGTGACTTTCCCGATCTACTCAGGAAAAAAGAAATGACCTGTAAGCCTAAAGCATGTGGGCTAGAGGAATACAGGTTTGAAACGCCACATGTGATACAACTAAAACTTCTGTTCCATGTTAGACCCTCCAATTTAGACAGGTGGGCTATTATCACCAAGCCTTTTCATTAGCAACAAGACTTCTACCCACTGGTTATCCTTTAAGGGTACATTTAGATATGGTGGTCGAGGCTGTTCGTATTGTTCTTTTATTAATGGTGGTGAAGTTGTTACCTCAACCTCCACAGGTAAATGACACAAAATACAGTCCTTCATTAATTGTAACACACGTTCTATTGTGTATGTTATTACATGCACAGTATGTTCAATCCAATATGTTGGCAGGACTACATACAGGCTCAAAGACCATCTCTATGATCATCTTCATGATATAGAGAAAGAACACTCTATCAATGTGGCACGTCATTGAAATGAATTCCATTGTAAAGACACCTCTAGTCTAATTATCCAGGGCATAGATAAAATAGTGAGACCACTTAGAGGCGGTGACAAATGTGGTATTTTGTGCAAACAAGAAGTCCGATGGATATTTACTTTAAACACTAGACGGCCTACTGGCCTCAATTTCGAATGGGATCCATTTTTATCAATGAAATTTATCCCCAAGAAAAGTATGCACTTTCCCCACTGTTTTTGTTTGTGCGGTATGTCAATTATGCATTGATACCACACAGGGGACTGCATTTATGTTTTTGTGGCTGTACTTTTCCCACTTGCTCTGTTAGTATAATTATATATATTTATACATATTTTTGATATTCATTTTTTTACATATACTTTTTGTATTCTTTAGTATATATTTATCGGAGAGGTGGGATAGCTTTTGATATTTATTCGTTACTTCTAGTAAGGAGCTTTATAGCCATGAATTTTGGTTTAGTTTCATATCTTTCCTCTTCTTGGAGCCTTTTTGGGTCCACTGATATCCACTGTAGCAGAGCGTCCCAGAGAGAGCCAGGAGAAGTCTTGTTCGGGATTTATACGTCTCCCAGGCTCCTCTCATACACATTCAGAGGTCTCTGATACATGATCCAATTCGGATCTTAGTCCTCTTTCCCAGGCTAATTTAAGCTCACCTGAGCAGACAGCCTTTGCTCTCTGCCTGGGACACACAGACATGGATGGTTTGTGAGGAGCTAAAGGTTGGTAAAACGCTTTAAAACTCTATACAGAAACTGACAAGCGGTAGGCTTGCTCAGCCTGTTAGTTAGGGCCGGTGTATGGTATAGTTAGAGCTGAGACACGGCTAGGACTTTTGTTTTGTTATTTCTGTTCTGATATGTTTTCTGGAAGACTGTGCAACACCTGTGTATGGACTTGCATTTAAAACAAATAAACCCAGCACTGTTTTCACTACCTCAAGTGGATTTGGTATCTGTGCCTAAATAAACAGCTCATCCCAGGGAGCTTTGTACCTGCTACCTGTCCCCCAGGTTACATATGGTGGAGTTCAGCGGGCAGCTGTAGTAAGTTACTACTTAAAAGGCCAGTACCTAGAGTGACTAAACATGGAGGAAATCCTAAAACAATTGATGCTATCCAACGCTGCACAACAGCAAACAAACGCTGCACTGCAGCAAGCAAACGCTGTACAACAGCAAGCAAACGCTGCACAGCAGAAAACAAACGCTGCACTCCACGCTGCACAACAGCAAGCAAACGCTGAACAGCACAAAACAAACGCTGCACTCCATGCTGCACAACAGCAAGCAAACGCTGCACTCCACACTGCACAACAGCAAGCTAATGCTATCGCACAGGTGCAATCGCAGAGGCTGTTTGAACAGCTAGCCACTGATGCAAAAGCAGATAGGAAAACCTTGTCTGAGGTTGTGGAGACAATAGCACAGTGGTCACCTGCTAACGTTGATAATGTTGGAGACAAGTCTTCAGCCATCCATGTGGCTCGCTTTCTGTCTAAGATGACTACAGATGATGATCCAGAGGCCTTTCTGCTAACGTTTGAACGGACCGCTGAGAGGGAAGGTTGGCCTAAAACCCAGTGGGCAGGACTGGTCGCCCCATTGCTTACTGGGGAATCGCAGAAGGCCTACTATGATTTGGAGTCAGCAGAAGCAGGAGACTATGAAAAGGTCAAACAGGAAATACTGGCACGACTTGGTGTCACTTTGGCAGTTCGAGCACAGCGGGTCCACAGCTGGTCCTTCCAAGACGAGAAGCCCCCAAGATCGCAGATGTTCGACCTAATTCACCTGGTGAGGAAATGGCTACAGCCGGAGTCCCTGTCTGGGCCACAAATAGTGAGTGGGTGAGTCAAGGAGACCCTAATTCGGCGAACCACCTGGTGGAACTTGTTGAAAGGTATTTTGCTGCAAAGAACCTGGTCACCACCCCTACAGCCGCAAGGACTTTCCGCCCAAAGCCACGGTCTCCCCAGACAACCGGTAAGACTGTTCCAGGGGAAGTGGGTGGTAAGCATGGCAAGGAAATAGGGGGGAGGATTTTTTGGTGCCAGGACTGAAGCGTGGCCTCCCAAACAAGGGAAGCCGGTGCCTGTCAGCAAACCAAACTGGGGAAACGTCAGGTGTTTTCGTTGCCAAGAAATGGGACATGTTGCGGCAAATTGTCCATTGACAGATGAACCAATGCAGTGTGATTTATCTATTAGAAGGCAGTCTATGTTTTCAGCGGTTTCATGCACTGCAACGCCAAATATGAGAAAACCAATGTGCCAAATGACTGTGAATGATAAGCCTATTACAGCCTTGCTGGACTCTCGAAGTCTAGTGACTTTGGTTACAGCTGAAATGATTGAACCTGTGAATTATCATGCTAAAAATATTGCTGTGATCTGTATACATAGGAATACCCGGGAGTATCCTGTAACCACTGTTCAGTTTAAAACTGGTTTAGGTACAGTGACCCATCCGGTTGGACTTGTTCCCCACTTGGTGCATGAGGCCATCATTGGTAGGGACTTCCCTAAGTTTTGGGAACTGTGGGATCATCCCAACACGGTCGCAGTACCTGACTCAGTGGCAGAGCCAGAATTCCTGGCCACTACTGACAATGTGGGTTCAGGGGACTCTTCTCAGGGCTCCCTGGGTTTTCCTCTATCGGTTATGGCAGGAGAGCTGGAAGACCCTGAGGAAGTCCCCACTACCAGTAGAGCCGGACAGCCGTCTGCTGACTCTGAGCCTATGTTAAGCCCCATACACACGGTCGGACAATCCGCGGACCAGGTCCGTCGGATCATGTCCGTCGTACTTTGTCCGATGTTGGTTTTGCGTACACACGGTCGGACAAAGTTGTTGGAAAATCCGATCATTCTGAACGTGGTGACGTTTGTTGCCTACGACGGGACTACGTAGAGGCTAGTAGCCAATAGCTTTGGTCTTGTAATGTGATCTGAGCATGCGTAGCACTTTGTCCGGTCGGACAACCGTACACACGATCGGATTTGGTGTGATCGGACCGTGTTGACGGCAAATCTTTCCAGCAGGAGATAAGACTTTGTCCGTCGGTCAAACCGACGAACACTGTCCGATGGTGCATACACACGGTCTGATTTTTCAACAACCTTGTCCGATCGGACAGAATCCATGAAAAAGTCCGACCGTGTGTATGGGGCTTTAGAGTTTGCTGACCTTAATGTGCATAAGGAAAATTTTGGTACTGAGCAGAGAAAAGACCATACCCTTTCCAGGGCCTGGGAAAATGTAATAGTGATTAATGATGTACCTGTCGAACCCGGGGACAGCCCCTGTTTTCCTTATTTCAGCAGCAATGAGGATTTACTGTATCGTGTATGTAAAATGAATGATGAAGTGGTTGAACAGTTGGTGGTCCCTAACCCATACAGACGGCTGATGTTAGAACTTGCCCATGGGCACTTGCTAGGAGGCCATTTAGGGGTTGAAAAAACGACTGAAAGGGTGTTGCGCAGGTTTTACTGGCCCGGGATACAGAAAGATATTAAGAATTATTGTCAATCCTGTCCTGTGTGTCAGATGTCAGCCCCACTATCCCACTTCCGAAGTCCTTTAGTACCCTTGCCTATCATTGAAGTGCCCTTTGAGAGGATTGCCATGGACCTTGTGGGCCCACTTCTCAAGTCTGCCCGGGGTCATCAGCATATCCTCGTAATCATGGATTATGCTACCCGTTACCCTGAAGCAGTTCCCTAACGCGCCGCGTCTGCTAAAAACATTGCCACAGAACTGTTTATGGTGTTCAGTCGGGTTGGCATCCCGAAAGAAATCCTTACAGACCAGGGCACCCCGTTTATGTCGCCAATAACTAGGGAGCTCTGCAAGTTATTTAAGGTGACGCAGTTGCGAACCTCAGTGTATCATCCTCAAATGGATGGCTTGGTGGAACGCTTCAATAAGACGTTAAAGAGCATGTTAAAAAAGGTTGTGGACAAGGATGGGAAAGACTGGGATATGATATCATATCTTGATGTTTGCCATCAGGGAGGTTCCCCAGTCCTCTACGGGGTACTCCCCATTTGAGTTGCTTTATGGGAGACACCCTCGGGGACTCTTAGACATAGCCAAAGAAACTTGGGAGGGGCAGCAGACACCCCATAAAAGTGTCATTGAGCATATTGCTCAAATGCAGGAGAGGATTGCAGCAATCATGCCAATGGTAAAAGAACACTTACTGCAGGCCCAGGCAGCCCAACAGAGAATATATAACAGGGGGGCACAACTCCGTGTTTTCCCACCTGGTGACAGGGTCCTGGTGTTAGTTCCCACTGTTGAGAGCAAGTTCCTGGCTAAGTGGCAGGGTCCCTTTGAAGTAATTGAGAGAGTTGGGGAGGTCAACTACAAGGTTTATCAACCAGGAAAAAGGAAGCCCGAACAGGTTTACCATATAAACCTGTTAAAACCCTGGAAGGATAGAATGGCGTTAACTGCGAGGCCTCTCCCAGTAACGCCTATGGGTACTGAGTCCCCTCTCATCCCTGAGGTCACGATTCCAGACACCCTCTCATATTCCCAAAAACAGGACACTAGAGAATTCCTGATAAGGAATAGAGAGAAGTTTTCAGAGTTACCTGGCACGACTTCAGCAGTTCAGCATGATATTGTTACTGAACCTGGGGTACGTGTCAAGCTCAAACCGTACCGAATTCCTGAAGCGAGGAGAAAGGACATCAGCAATGAAGTTAAAAAAATGTTGGAGCTAGATGTCATTGAGGAATCCAATAGTGACTGGTCTAGCCCCATCATGTTAGTCCCAAAACCGGATGGCACTTGGAGGTTCTGTAACGACTTCAGGAAGCTTAATGCGGTGACAAAGTTTGACACATACCCAATGCCCAGAGTAGATGAACTTATAGACCAACTTGGCAAGGCTCGCTATCTTACCACTTTGGACTTGACAAAAGGGTATTGGCAAATACCCCTGACTGGTAGCGCCAAAGAGAAGACTGCATTTGTGACCCCAGAGGGTTCCTTTCAATATAAAAAAAAATGCCTTTTGGGTTGAAAAATGCCCCCGCGACATTTCAGAGGGCCATGGACAGGACCCTAAAACCCCACCGACGATATGCAGCAGCCTATCTAGATGACATAGTGGTACATAGTACTGACTGGGAGTCTCACTTGCCTCGTGTCCAGGCTGTTCTTGATTCCCTCTTCAAAGAAGGTTTTACGGCAAATCCAAAAAAATGTGCCATTGGTCTAGAGAAAGCCAAGTATTTGGGCTACACTATTGGCCGTGGTGTCGTATAACCTCAAGTGAGTAAAATAGCAGCCATCCAGGAGTGGCCACGCCCTGCAAACAAGAAGCAGGTCAGGGCCTTTCTTGGTATTGCGGGGTATTATAGAAGATTTATCCCAAATTTTGCAACTATAGCTGCCCCTCTGACAGACCTTACGAAAGGGAAAGACTCAGTAATGGTGAAATGGTCATCAGTAGCAGAGGAGTCTTTCCAGGTCCTGAAGAAGGCTCTGTGTGCACAGCCAGTACTGTACTCCCCTGATTTCTCCAGAGAGTTTTTGGTTCAGACGGATGCATCTGATGTTGGTATCGGGGCAGTACTATCACAGGTATACAATGGGGAAGAACACCCTGTCGTGTACCTAAGCAGAAAGCTCAATGACCATGAGAAAAAGTATGCAGTCATTGAAAAGGAATGTTTAGCCATAAAGTGGGCCGTGGATGCGCTCAGGTACTATTTGTTAGGGCGCCAGTTTGACTTAATAACTGACCATGCTCCCTTGAAATGAATGGCCCAAAAGAAGGAGACTAATAGACGGGTGAACCGGTGGTTTTTGGCCCTACAGGATTACTCCTTCACCGTAAAACACAGGCCAGGTGTGGAGATGGGGAATGTAGATGCCCTGTCCCGTGTTCACTCCTGTTGGGCCACAGGTGTTCCAACCCTGGGGTTGAAACAAGGGGGGAGGATATGTAGCAGAGCGTCCCAGAGAGAGCCAGGAGAAGTCTTGTTCGGGATTTATACGTCTCCCAGGCTCCTCTCATACACATTCAGAGGTCTCTGATACATGATCCAGTTCGGATCTTAGTCCTCTTTCCCAGGCTAATTTAAGCTCACCTGAGCAGACAGCCTTTGCTCTCTGCCTGGGACACACAGACATGGATGGTTTGTGAGGAGCTAAAGGTTGGTAAAACGCTTTAAAACTCTATACAGAAACTGACAAGCGGTAGGCTTGCTCAGCCTGTTAGTTAGGGCCGGTGTATGGTATAGTTAGAGCCGAGACACGGCTAGGACTTTTGTTTTGTTATTTCTGTTCTGATATGTTTTCTGGAAGACTGTGCAGCACCTGTGTATGGACTTGTATTTAAAACAAATAAACCCAGCACTGTTTTCACTACCTCAAGTGGATCTGGTATCTGTGCCTAAATAAACAGCTCATCCCAGGGAGCTTTGTACCTGCTACCTGTCCCCCAGGTTACACCACGTACATATATATCCCCTTATAAAAGTTTTTGCTTTTGTGTTTTTCTTTAACTCATTACCACCCTTTCTGCAGCGTGTGGGGTGAGACTGTTATCCCACCCTGCACATCACCTGAAGCAAATGAAGTGAAGTTACTGCCCCGTACTGCAGTGTGTGGAGTGAGACTATGATTTTGTGCAGTATATTATCTTTCCTGTTTAACCACTTGCCGACCGGCGCGCGACGATATACGTCGACAGAATGGCACGTACAGGCAGGAGGGCGTATATATACGTCCCTCCTTTAGCCTGTCCGTGCCATCGGGAGCGCGCCGGGAGCGGCGCGCTCCCGCGCCGGTCGGGACCCCCGTGAGTCCGGCCGCGGTCCCCGCGGACTCGATCGCCGCGGGGACTCCCGCGATCGTCTCACGGAGCGGCTAAACGGGGAGATGCCGATATAAACAGCATCTCCCCGTTCTGCCTAGCAACTAGTGACGCCGATCTCTGCTCCCTGTGATTGGAGCAGAGATCAGCATTCACTAGCTGACAGCCACGCCCCCCCACAGTAAAAAAAAAACACCCCTAGGCCTACTTAACCCCTACACTGCCACCTTGTGGTTAACTACTAAACTGCCAGTGTCATTTATACAGAAATCAATGCATTTAAATGCATTAATTGCTGTAAAAATGACAATGGTCCCAAAAATGTGTCAAAAATGTCCGATGTGTCCGCCATAATGTCGCAGTCACAAAAAAAAATCGCAGATCTCCGCCATTAATAATAAAAAAAAAATTATTAATAAAAATGCTATAAAACTATCCCCTATCTTGTAAACGCTATAACTTCTGCGCAAACCGATCAATAATCGCTTATTGCGATTTTTTTTACCAAAAATATGTAGAAGAATACGTATCGGCCTAAACTGAGGAAAAAAAATGTTTTTTTATATATTTTTGGGGGATATTTATTATAGCAAAAAATAAAAAATAATGCATTTTTTTCAAAATTGTCGCTCTATTTTTGTTTATAGCGCAAAAAATAAAAACCGCAGGGGCGATCAAATACCACCAAAAGAAAGCTCTATTTGTGGGAAAAAAAGGACGTCAATTTTGTTTGGGAGCCACGTCGCACGACCGCGCAATTGTCAGTTAAAGCGACGCAGTGCCGAATCGCAAAAAGGGCCTGGTCCTTTGGCTGCAAATTGGTCCGGTCTGAAAGTGGTTAAAGCTCATACCTGCATTGTTTCATATCTCTCCTTTTACAGCTAGGGTCCTTCTTTTTCTTACCTTCATGAAACTACATGCTTTTGGAATCGAATGACAGTTTTTTCAACCCTGGATTCTTCTGTTTCCGATAAGTTCTTTACACGCATTTATGCATTTACAAACAGTTATGCATTAGAGGTCTTTCTTCTTCTTCTTTATGCATTTATGTTCGTGAAGGTAATATTTGGAATAATAATAACATTTCAATAGACAGTTTTATTTTCTTTTATAGTTGTGAATAGGCTTACAGTTCATATGTTTATTAACTGTTTATACATTTATTGTTGTCAAAATCTTTTGCAAATATTTATGACAATTTGTTTGATATCATTTCTAATCTTATCATGATTTTGCATTATTGCATTAAGATTAGTACTACGTTATATTTTACATTTTCTTTTATTATTATTTCTGATTTTATGCCTATGATCACACTCTGTAAGGGAGGTACATCAAGGCAACAACTATATACATTCATTCATTTACAATGTCTTTATTTATATCTATTTTTTCAGACTTATTGAATTCATTGGTGTGCCTTCTGTTTCTCCCCTTCAGGTGTTTTCAATTTTAGGCATTTACAAGGTCTGATCATGTAGGGAGGTTCCTTTTGAGATAAACAAATTTTTTGATTGGTCATTAATTTTTTCATTACCTCTATGTATATACATGATCAGACTTTGCTTATTTAGCTGTGACTAAGCACCAACATATGGTGTGAAATGCGTTAGCTGCCTCTGTCTGTTCTTTTTGCATATGAAGTGACTTTATTGGATTTTAAATGATCAATAAAGATGCCTTCAGTGGTGTGCGGCCATCCAGGACTTTTTCTGAAAGTGGTTTCCCAATCACCCCCAAGGTCAGAAGTCGCTCAATTGGGTCCGATTAATGAATCATCTGATTTGGAAATTGTGAGTTAAAGCGCAAGCACTGTGTGTTGTTTTTTTTTTTTTTTTTAATGCAATGCAAAGGATTAGGAGATGTGATTAGGAGACTCACGTGTTCCATTTTGCTAATTTACTGCTGCCGGTTTTCGTCCTATAAAATAATTTATAAAAATGTTTTCTTGCTGGGTGCCATCTTGCCTGTGGGCATGTGAAACCCCACAGGCACTTCAGATGGCCCAGCATGCACCCCCATTACTGCGTCAAGCTCGCGCGTGCGCAGTAACGGCAAAGTGCAGCTCGCGTTTTCCGAAATCTCGCGAGATTTTGGCACATCTGCCGACAGCTCGCGAGATTTCAGAAGATGTGGCCGAAATCTCACGAGATTTCGGAAGATGTGGCCGAAATCTCGCGAGATTTCGGAAGATGTCCGCACTGACTCCTGGGATCAATGACACCAGATCCCAGGAGACAGTGCGGCGTGACAACGATCCACGCAGAGACCCCGCCCACCGCCGCAGAGACAGAGGAAAGGATGTCAGCGATTACAAGGTAAGTGGAAAAAAAAAAAAACACTTCATTTAGTACTCTTTGCCTGATTTGGAAGGCAAAGAGATTTACTAAATGAAATGTGTGCAGAACCGCTTTAAGGGCATGTCGGAGCTGCCAGTATCTAAATTGAAAAGAACTAAGGAGACAGTATGCCTGTTGCAGCTCTTGGAATGACATGACTCTACCGCTCGACATCACATGCTTCAATGTAAGACTTCCTCCGCTTAGCCCAGACTGCAGGGTCCAGTATTTTATGCAAGTGAGGGAGCAGGGGGTTTCCCCAGAGCGGCATGTGAGGAGAGACGCAAGAGGGTTTTAGGCCTGCCACCCTAGAACACTGCCACACCCGGATCGTAGTCCTCATGGGGCCCGTCACAGATGGATGAGCTTTACACCCCTAAATACCAAATTAGACAGTGGGATTAGCATAGGATCCCAGAAGGGCCACCTTTAGAGTTACCGCTAGACTAGAATCGCCGCCCAGTGATATAATAAAAAAATGGGAAGTGCTAACCCACTGCCAGATAATGGGAGATAAAGAGTTCATCTCGCTACCCTTGGGGGGCGACCAGCCCAAACAAAGTAGGTGACGACACTGTCCAGTCTCTGAAAAAAGGACCTAGGGATAGGGGTCTGCCTGAAAAAATACAAAAGTTTGGGTAGATAAATAATTTTAATTAGATTCCTTCTACCAAGTGAGCTAGTGAGCGGGAGATTGCACCACATTGCACACTGCCTGGTAAGTTGATCTAGCACCAGGTACACATTCTGTGTCAGGTAGCCTACAGCTGTGGTGCCCGCCTTCACTCCCAAATATGTAAATTCGTTCACCCAAGGTAATGGTGTTTGTGGTGTCTGTGCGAGGTAACAAGGGGTGCAATGGGAACAGCACCGATTTATCCCAGTTGATTCGGATTCCCGAATATCGACTGAATTGATCAAATAGTGCCAACGAGTGTAAGGAGGTGGAAGCATCTGCCAGGTATAGGAGAGAGTCATCCGCATATAAAGATAGCTTTTCCTCCAACAAATCCACCTGTATGCCCCGGACTCCCGAGTCCATCCGAAGGAGAATGGCAAGCGGGTCCAAAGCCAAGGCAAACAATGCCAGTGACCATGGGCAGCCCTGACGTGTCCCTCTCCCCAAGTTCCCATTAGTGCGTATGCGCACCCTAGGGTGGGCATACAGCATCTGCAGCCAGGTCAGGAAACAGGACCAAAAACCAAACCTAGAGAGGACGACCTATAAGTACCCCCATTCGACGGAGTCGATAGCCTTCTCGGCGTCGAGAGAGGCCACCACTCCAGGGTTGTTGGGATTTGCTATCACAATATGGGTGTGCAAACGTCGGATGTTTATGTCCATACCGTGGCTCGGCATGAAGCCTGTCTGATTGGATGGATCAAGGCCGTGATGACAGTATTCAACCAGTTGGCGAGGATCTTAGAGAGTATTTTGGTGTCAACATTGAGGAGGGAAATAGGGTGGTAAGTGGAACACAAAGTAGGGTCCTTCCCAGATTTGGGGATGACCACTATCACTGCATCCCTCATTGTGTCCGAGAGCAAGCCTGACTTTAAAGCCATGGTATCAGCCCACACAGCAGCCTCTCTGAGGGAGGTGAAGAACTGCACACGGTCACTATCATGAACATGCAGCATGGCGGGGAAAGGCATGCTGTATTTAACCCCCTTCTTCTGCAGCATGGCACAGACATGGCCAAAGGACTTACAATGCCTCTGTGTTTCCACAGAATAGTCTGGAAATATAAGTAGTTTGACATTGTGGAATTTCAGTTCTCCCTGCAGGCGGGTAGCATGAAGCACCATATCTCTGTCTCTGTAATGAAGGAGTTTAAAGATGAACATGCGTGGCGGAGCCCCCTGCGGTCCTCTGGTTGCCTGGCATGCGATGGGCATGTTCAATTGAGAAATGTGAGGATAATTTCGCTTTTGGGAGCAAGGAGGGAAGTAATTGTTCCATGAATGCCATGGGATCTGAGCCCTCAGCCCCCTCAGGCAGCCCCAGGACCCACAGATTATTACAGCGGTTTCGATTTTTGGGGTCCTCTGCCCTGGCCTCTAGTAATTTAACCTTGGTTTTAAGGATCTGCAGGTCTGCATGGTGATCTCTCTGTACATCCTCTGCCCCGGATACTCGTCTCTCCACCTCGGTCACCCGGTCCCTTAACTTGTCTCCGTCTCCATCTGGACAGGGTCAATCTTCACTGTGAGGGTAGATTGGTAGGTAGAAATGGCCAATATCAGGGCATCAAAAGCTGCTGAGCTGGCCTGGATAGTGCCATCAGACAGGGAATCAGTCTGAGTCTTCATATGGCGGGCAGAGGAGGAGGTAGACCTAGGCTTAGGCAGTGTACTCACTGCTTGGAAGAAATTAGAGTAGAAACATGGACGTATAGGCATACGTGTATATTAAACACATTAAAAAACATATAATTGAGTGACCTCAAGGACTCTCATAACACCTCTAATACATATATACAGAATCAGACAAAAGTGAGTACACCCATCACATTTTTTTGACAACACTGAAGAAATTACACTTTGCTACATTGTAAAGTAGTGAGTGGACTGCTTGTATAACAGTGTAAATTTGCTGTCCCCTCAAAATAACTCAACACACAGCCATTAATGTCTAAACAACTGGCAAAAAAAGTGAGTACATCCCTAAATGAAAATGTCCAAATTGGGCCCAATTAGCCATTGTTCCTCCCCGGTGTCATGTGACTCGTTAGTGTTAAAAGTTCTCAGGTGTGAATGGGGAGCAGGTGCGTTCAATTTGGTGTTATCGATCTCACTCTCTCATACTGGTCACTGGAAGTTCAACATGGCACCTCATGGCAAAGAACTCTCTGAGGATCTGAATAAAAAAATATTGTTGTTCTACATAAAGATGGCCTAGGCTATAGGAAGATTGCCAAGACCCTGAAACAGAGCTGCAGCACGATGGTCAAGACCATACAGCGGTTTAACAGGACAGGTTCCACTCAGAACAGGCCTTGCCATGGTCGACCAAAAAAGTTGAGTGCATATACTCAGCGTCATATCCAGAGGTTGTCTTTGGGAAGTAGACGTATAAGTGCTGCCAGCATTGCTGCAGAGGTTGAAGGGGTGGGGGGCCAGCCTGTCAGTGCTCAGACCATACGCCTTACACTGCATCAAATTGGTCTGCAAGCCTCTTCTAAAGATGAAACACAAGAAAGTCCACAAACAGTTTGCTGAAGACAAGCAGACTAAGGACATGGATTACTTGAACCATGTCCTGTGGTCTGATGAGACCAAAATAAACTTATTTGGTTCAGATGATGTCAATCGTGTGTGGTAGCAACCAGGTGAAGAGTACAAAGACAAGTGTATCTTGCCTACAGTCAAGCATGGTGGTGGGAGTGTCATGGTCTGGGGCTGCATGAGTGCTGCCGTCACTGGGGAGCTACAGTTCATCAAGGAAACCATGAATGCCAACATGTACTGTAACATTCTGAAGCAGCGCATTATCCCCTCCCTTCTGAGACTGGGCAGGACAATATTCCAACATGATAAGGACCCCAAACACACCTCCAAGGTGACCACTGCCTTGCTAAAGAAGCTGAGGGTAAAGGTGATGGACTGGCCAAGCATGTCTCCAGACCTAATCCCTATTGAGCATCTGTGGGTCATCCTCAAATGGAAGGTGGAGGAGTGCAAGGTCTCTAACTTCTACCAGCTCTGTGATGTCGTCATGGAGGAGGAAGAGGACTCCAGTGGCAACCTGTGAAGCTTTGGTGAACTCCATGCCCAAGAGTTAAATTAATGCTACTGTATGTTAGCAAAAACATTAGAGTACCGTTGTCCTATAAATTAAGAAAAAATGATTGGCAGAAAGAGGCAACTTTCATGGTACGATAAGGACTTAGATAAACTTTAATATAAACAATATAAATTTATTAGAAAAAATACAAAGACAAAATTTATAAAAATCCTCAAGACAGAGTATAAACAGTGCACATAAGTATATCTCTATACAGGAACTGAACAGTGAGACGTGCATTCAATCATCCACAGTTAGGGAAGACAAAATGACGATCAAACTAGTTCAAACTGTTTTGCGGGGTAACCGCTTATTCAGGAGTGTGTTTCCCGAGAAATTATATGTAGTTGTCTCTATAAGGAATGAACATTCAAATAATTAAATTTAGAAAGAAGAAGATTTATATATAGTTAATACAAACAGAGATGCTAGTAGGGATTAAGTACATAAGTTAACAATCCTCATTTCTGTCACAGAGGAGAGCACATTTAACAATCCCTACAATGTTCAAATTGTTACGTTAAATTATATATAATTTTACACTCGCAGGTAGAGACCCATGAAAGATGATAAAATGGAGCTTACCATAGCCGGATCGAACAGATCAAAAGGTGTCTAAAGGCCCCTAAGGGCAAATTCCCGGGTGAGTGTGGGAACCAGGACAGAGTACAAGAAAAGGAGATAAATATATAAGCTGTCAAGGAGAGATGAGAATTTAAAATTCTATAAGAATACTATATTGATATCCATTATATCGGCCAAAATTGGCCGAGATATAAATGTGCATATGTATAGAAATATGTAATATCTCATCCTTAGTACACACCTGTAATGCCGTTCGTCCGTCTCTTGTGCAGCCAGTGTCCACTATCACCAACTAGTGGACACTAGAGGTAAGCACATGGATGGAAGGATCACACACCCACCCAGAAATGTAAAGACACCCTAAAAATCTGAACAATACCCTCAAATAGGGGAAGGCACTGGCAAGGTCATATCAAGGGTCAGTAATGGTGAGGAAATGAGAAAAAAACTGATAAACATAAAACACGTATATCAAAATTTGAATCATGATAAAAATAGTATAAATCAAAGGATCACCTAGTGTCCAGAATAATGATAGAGGTGAAAAGGCGGTATTAACAACCTGTAGTTGGATACCAAAGTGGGACAACCATTGCATTGTCGGAAGGACACTAACAGCCACAACTGGACGATTCAATAAAGGGGACAGAGCATAAAAAAGAGAAGACGTTTTGGGGCTGAAGAGTTGATATTCATAAACTCAGGATAACAATCAAAGTACGGAATATAACCCACAATACACCCAATGGGCTTCCATTGGGATCTAGAGAAATGGCTTATATGAATTGGTCTCATTAATGCCGGGATAGTTAGTAGCTGATAATTTTTCTATCCATAGAGTTTCAGCTCTCAAAATCCTGTTATCCCAGTCCCCCCCACAGGGGTTGGGGGGTACAACCTCAAGCACAAAGAAGGAGACCACGCTGTTATCAAACCTGTGATAAAGGCCGATATGTCTGGTAACAGAAGTGATAATCTTTCCTGGAACCAGAACAATAGACGTGGTCTCGAATTCTTTGACCCAATTCACGGATAGTCTTCCCAACTTAGAAGGCATGGCATCTGCAGGTCATTAAATAGATGACACCTCGAGTGGAGCAGTCAGCATGGCTACGAAGTTGGTGCCATTGTCCGTTAGGTAGGTGAATGCCTCTGCCCTCAGTGACCCAGGAACAGCAACTACAGTTACCACAACGATAGGTTCCCCAGGCTAGTCTACAAAGGGCTATCTTGGGTCATTGAATAGTGACTGGAGGTAAGAGTGTCTCGGAGAGAAGTAGCTTGTCTAAACACCAATTCGGGGGTAGGACGAACATATTTAGACAAAGTCTGATCTTCCGTTAAGAGGTGCCAATGATGAGACATCGAAGCTCGCAGACAGGGCTCATGAGTGGAAAATCTTGTAATAAATTTGACCGTATGCACAGTCATTTCAGACGGTGGCTTATAAAGAAGGTCAGATCTAGACCTGCCATTGGCCTTATTGAAGGCCTTTCTTAAGAGGGATCTAGAATAGCCCCTTGCCAGTAGTCTATTTTGCAAGAGACCCACCTGTTGAAAAAAATCGTCATTAGTCGAGCAATTCCTACGTAAACCTAGGTATTGTGCATAGAGTATGCTACGAATGAGGGGTGTCGGGTGAGCACTGGATGCATGTAGGATAGTATTGCCGGAACTCGGCTTACGGTAAAGATTGGTAGTTAGGTCACCCTCAGCATGATGGTGAGATCCAAAAAGGCAATACTGTTTGGGCTAAAGGTATGGGTAAATCTCAAATTGAAATCATCGATATTCAAGATGTCAAGAAAGGACCGTAGATCGTCCATGGTACCTGTCCAAATAATGAACAGGTCATCTATAAATCGAAACTAATACAGAGTACATGGTTCAACCATCTATCAAATTTTTCTTCCGAGAATATCCATCTCTCCCAATCCCCAAGGTATAAGTTTGCGTAAGATGGAGCGCAACTTGTGCCCATTGCAACTCCTTGTTGAATGTATATCTGACCCATAACGGTAAAGTGATTGTGTGTTAGAATAAATTGGAGTAATTCTAAAGTGAAACAATTGTGTGGCCAGGTAGTCTCATCCTGTTCAATGAGAAAGGACCCGATCACCCGGATGCCCCGCTCGTGTGGAATACTAGAGTATAAAGCCTCTATATCCACTGCTACGAGCAGGGCACCCGGGGGAGCATGGGTCCCCTCCAAATGTCGCAGGAGATCAGAGGTGTCTCCGATATAGGACGGAAGGCAGATCACATGTTGCGTCAATACCGAGTCCATATATCGACTAGCTTTTTCAGTAAGGGACTCATTACCCAAAATAATTGGTCGTCCCGGGGGATTGGAAAGGTCCTTTGCACTTTAGGAAGTTCATAGAAGGTGGCAACACACGTATGTTTAGGATTGAGATATTCAAAGGTTTTTTGATCTATCAGACCCTTAGAGAAGGCTTTAATACATAGAGATCGTAGTTCCTCAGCATAGAAGGAGATCCGATCATTACTCACACAGCGCTACCAATGCTTATTTTTCAAGATGTCTAAACACATCTTCTGATATTGAGGGTGGGACATGACAACAATGTTCCCACCCCTATCAGAAGGCTTGATCACACATTCTTTACAGGCACGTAGTGAGTCCAGAGCAACAATTTGTTAAGGGGCTAAGTTGGAAACAGGTTTAGACCACGGTCGTAATTTTAAGTCTCGAATTGTTAGCTGTAGAAAAGCCCATATCTTAGGACAAGTTAGCAAATCTGGAAAATAATGAGATTTGGGTTTGAACCGTTTATCAATTTTTGTAATATTACTTGTATTCTGAGTGATAGTCTCTGTTGAAACAGAAGGATCACCAGAAAATTCTTCATACAGAAGCATAGTGCTCTGTACTCGTCCATAGTAAAACTGGTGTTAAGTTACCACCTGTAGCCTGCTCTTTTGGTTGTGAGGCCCTTTTCGGACGTTTTTTTGGATCAGAGGGTAAAAACTCGCCACCATGCCGAGTGTGCTTAACCGAACGTGCTGTCTGTGCTCCCGAGTGACGATTATGAACCTGTGAAAGAGGAAACATAGATAAAGATGAATCAGATTCAGTAGTTTCTTCCCCATGTAATTGTCCATACAAACTCTGCTTTCTTCCTTGACCTCTTCCCCCATTCTTATTAAACCATTTATATGCATAGCCCTGTGAAAACGCAAGTTTGTCTAGATTAAATTTCTTTTGTTTTTTGTAACAATTTCCTTATTCATAACCTCCAAACGTTCCTTAATCTCCTTCCATTTGTCACCTAAGCTTAATATCTCAAAAACATGCTGATACTGCTCATTTAGGGACTCAATTTCTTTATCCAAGAGGTTCATATCAAGGGCATATTGTTTAATCAGTAACGGCATTCGTTTTTTACTACTAGTATTCAAAACATCCTCCCAGGATTTTTTTAAATCCTCGGTAGGATTCTTAATAGCTGGAAAGGTATTAAGACGTAAACCCTGAGGGTTGATATCCTCATCAACATATTTCTGAAAATAATCTATATGCCAATAGAGATAAGACTTACGTTTCGGTTAAGCGCACTCGGCACAGTGGCGGGTCTTCACCCTCTGATCCAAAAACCAAAAAACATCCGGAAAGGGCCTCACAACCAAAAGAGCAGGCTACAGGTGGTAACTTAACACCAGCTTTACAAAATATTCTTTCTAAAGGTACTCCCAATGCGGGCAGTTCTAGCCGGTCAGCATTAGTGGGAGATTTTTTAGGCCCCACACTGGCTCTCCTAGAGGCCACAAAACAGGGCAATCTCAGTGCATTTGTCTTTCGACCAGGGAACTCCCAGACTGCACAGGCCAGTCTGACTTGAACATCATAAACTTAACATCTGTTGAATAAAGACTTATACAGAAATCAATTTTACAACTGGGATTGGGATTCTGTCCTTCACAGCCTATTAATGTATCTGAAACCATAAAGGATCTTTATTTATTTGCACGTCGATTGACATACAAATTTGTTTTTGATTCTCAACGTAACCAAAAAAGATTAGAGAAAGATCTCACGGAACAAATCAAACACAATTGTTCGCTGTTCGCTGAACAGGCAATGTTCGAGTCGAACATGAGTTCGACTCGAACTGGAAGCTCATCCCTACTGTATTCCCTCTATTATGTTTATTGTGCAGTTCCAGGTTATTGCTTAACTGGCCAGTTCCTGGTATTGTAAGAACATCCCTTCTGTTTGGCCTCTCAGCTCTCAGCTGATTTGAACTATTGTATGCAGCCCATTTTTCCTAGGGTAAGCAAATCTTTATTATATCTTGTAATTAGACTCTGCAGAATTTTGCCCTGTGTAGACCAATATATGGCTGTATGAATACTCTCCTCTGAGGCGAGATATATTATCTGGGATCATGTGTGTTTCCGTGCATGGGCATGCACTGCATGCATGCATTTATATATATGTGACCATGCATCTTTACACATGTATTTACGCATTCAGACGTTTGGCTATGCCTATCTGTTTTACAGCCTGCTCCTCTTACAACTTTGAGGCTCCTTGTACCATCTTTGTGAGGTCCGCTGCTCCCGACCAAGTGTGTTGCGTTTGTTAAAATATGATTTTTTATACATCAGACCTAACATTACATGGGAGAAATTACAAGTTTAGTTGATCAGATTCTCTGGTTTGAGTAGAATTCTCAAACAAATGCTGTTTTCATACAATGGTGTTAGATAGCTAGCAACAGTCCATTGTCTCGTCAGCTACAGTAAACAGGTTTGGAGGGTCTCTCAACCTGAAAAACAATGACTGTTATATTGATGACAGGATTTCGTTTGAGGAGACAATGGTTAGTTAGCCCATTGTCTCGTCAGCTACAGTAAACAGGTTTGGAGAGTCTCTCAACCTGAAAAGAATGATTGTTAGTGGGTTGTTAGCTTTGGTCAACAAACAGGGGTATAAAATGGATGGGTAGAGACACAGAGAGATGGAACATCATGCTGTAACATCAGGACACACATCATCATGCTTTGAAGATCAGAAGAAGCCGCTCATGATACAAGAACAGAACCTGGTCTCTAAGAAGAAATATTGCCAATTGGAGATCATGAACATTCAGTAACAGAAGTTAAGTAACCCTTTTAAATGTATTTGTACTGTTAGACTTTAGGCTGTTCTATTTTTCTAGGCATTTTTGCTTGTTATAGATATCTGTCAGTCTTGTATTGTATTCCTAAGATTGTAATAGTTTTGTACAGCAGTTTTTGTTAGTAAAACGCACATCTATACACTGCAGAAGTCTCAGCTTCCTTGTTATACCACAGAGTAACCTTGCTAGATAGACGCAAGCGATACATTTGGGGGCTCGTCCGGGATATACATTTGGGGGCTCGCCGTGACTGTGCTATAGTTCAATTGAAGCAGAGCTGTTTTTTTTCTGTAGTGTGTAGCTTGTGCTAGGTAAAATGCTGCGTAAGCTGTTTAGGAAAAGCAAGGCTGTAGAGGGTTCTGGTGACCAGAAGGAAGTGTGCAGCTTACCTATCTGGGCCAGAGACAATGAGTGGGAGCCTCTTGCTAAAGAATTTGTGAAGTATGCTTCTCCCTTGAAGCTGACTTGGGGTGATAAAGTCTCAGATCATTTCGTAGATTTTAGCCTTAAGGGGTTGGATTTAAATAAAAAAGAGAAGAGAACGGTGTCCAAATTCGGATGGTATTTTCTTCACGCATTTTACATCGAATCACATAGAAGGGAGAAGGCAGAGGCAGAAGTTAAGGTATTAAAAGACCAGCTAGCAGTTGCTTCAGAGTGTGTACGTTCAACTGCTAGTCGTGCTGATGATTTGCAAGAGCGGTGTGCAGTCCTCATGACCAAATCAATTAATGCCTTAAGGAAAAGGAAGGGCCGTAAACCTGTTAGTAAAGCCAGGGTGCGTGCCATTGTCACATCCCAAAATTGGGACTGTGAGGATGTGCTCTCCTCAAATGATAGTGAGGATGAGGAGATAGAGTTTGATGTTTCGCATGATGATCTGCTAGTGCGAAAGGAAAAGTATGCCAGCCTCTCATTACTAAGCATAGGAAACGGCAACATGATAGAGAGGATATGGCAGATGGGGAGGTGCATTATCGCAACCCCAGAGATGTTGAATTTGAAGAAGTACGGGAGTTTACACAAACTGAACTCCATGAGCTGGCAAAACAATACAAACAAAGGTCTGGGGAGCCTCTAGTGAGTTGGCTCCTACGCTTATGGGATGAAGGGGCGGACAGTGTTGTTTTGTCAGGTAAGGAAGCAGTGACTATGGGAGTGTTAACCCATGATCCACAATTGCGTCAGGCAATGCGAAAAGCCCGAGAGTTTAGCGTGAATTTTTCACTGTTAGACCTCGTGAGAGATGGAATAGTCCGAGTATACTCTAGTCCTACTGACCTGGAAAATACCTACTCCTGGAGATCAATAGCAGAGGGTATTTCCAGGTTACGTGAGATGGGTTGTATAACCGGATTAAATATGTTTCCAGAATGGATGGGTCCAGATATAGAACCCTTTACGTCTGCTCTGCGCTCTAAGCTGATGAAGTCTGCGCCATTTAATCTCAGGGCTCCCTTATTGTCCTTGTTGGGAGGCCTGGGATTAAACAGCAAGATTCATGAAGCTACAACCCTTTTAAGCCAGTTGGGGGAGCTAGAGGAGACTAGAACAAAACCTGTCAGGGCAGTAGATAAGGTCAAGGCCAGACAGGAAGAATACAAGCAGAAAAGAACAGAGAAGAAAGGGAATGGGGTAGAGAAGACAGGAGGTGAAGAGAAAACCAGGCTAGTTATTTCTAGGAAAGAAATGTGGGTGGACCTATTAAAGGCAGGAGTACCTAAAGATGAGATAGATGGCATTTCTACTGCAGAAATGCTGAAGAGGTGGAAAGATTTAGTAGGTAAAACTGTCAGGGTTAGAAACACTACTCCTAGTGAAGATAACATCAGCCTAGACTTAGAGGAAACAGAACAGACACCTCCTGTTAGCCCCAAACCAATTCCCAAAACTGAACGTGAACACAAACCCAAATCCCTTTATCCTGGGGAGGAGTTAGAGAGGATCAGAAAAGGGGATTGGGAGGTTCCTTATCCTTTATGAAGGGAAGGTGAGTCTCCTGTAATAGCCGTGAGGGCAGTGACAGCAGGAGACCGACGCCCATATGCACCTGTCACTGTATGGTGGGGGAAGTCATCTTCTCCTACACATATAATGGCTTTAGTTGATAGCGGAGCCGAAGTTACACTTTTGCAAGGAAATCCTTCCCATCACAAAGGAGAATTGATTTATGTAGAAGGTTTGGGAGGGCAAACTACACCAGCAGTTAGGATATGGGTGAAATTGGCTATTGGCAAGGGATCAGGATTTATGACAAATGTTTTAGTTTCAGAGTTACCCGAAAATATTCTTGGGATGGATGTACTTCAAGGTCAGTCAATTCAGACTGAAAGAGGTACATTCACATTCGGGTATCCTGATAAAGCGTATCTGGTAAGGGCGGTGAAGGCTGTGGTCAGAGGTCATGCAAAATGGACCCCTGTCTACATTCCTCCACCAGAGAAGCCAGTCTGTCTCAAGCAGTACAGACTTCCTGGAGGCCACAAAGAAATTGGGGAGACTATTCAAGAACTGTTGAGAGTAGGGATCCTTAGACCTGCTGTAAGTCCTTTCTCGTCTCCGGTGTTCCCAGTAAAAAAAAGCCTGATGGGACATATAGAATGACTGTGGATTACAGAGGTCTAAACAAAGTGGCACCTCCATTGAAGTCAGCTGTACCAGATATGATCTCAATTGTTGAAAAAATTGCTAAAGATGCAGGAGAATATCATGCTGTGATAGACCTGGCTAATGCTTTCTTTTCGATTTTAATAGACCCAGAGTGTCAAGACCAGTTTGCTATGGTGTGGGACGGCCGCCAGTACACTTTCACTGTCCTTCCGCAAGGCTATCTTCATTCTCCAACGATTTGTCATGGACTGATTGCCCGCGATTTAAGCACCCTGAATTTGAAAGTCGCTGTGTTTCACTACATTGATGACATCATGATCTCTGGAACAAAAGAAGATGTA
The DNA here is from genome assembly GCA_028564925.1 of Lithobates sylvaticus. NCBI lineage: Eukaryota > Metazoa > Chordata > Amphibia > Anura > Ranidae > Lithobates > Lithobates sylvaticus. The sequence goes on from CM053030.1 coordinate 324,996,176, forward strand.
ACTGAAGCACTGCATCTGCTGGTACATCACATGGAGAACAGAGGGTGGGCTATCAACAGAGACAAAGTCCAAGGACCTACCACAGAGGTGAAATTCCTAGGAATGATGTGGACAGGGCAACAGAGGAAAATTCCAGAGACAGTTGTGCAAACTATCCAGGCGCTGTCGCCCCCTACTACCAAAAAGGAGGCACAGAAGTTCATTGGAGTTGTGGGGTTCTGGAGATCGTTCATCCCACATCTTGGACTGATTCTGAGGCCTATATATAATGTCACCCGGAAAAAGACTGAGTTCTCATGGGGTTCAGAGCAGCGGACTGCATTCCTGGCTGCTAAAGAAGCTATTTTGCAGCATCAGGGATTAGGACCCGTGAGACAAGGAGTACCATTTCAGCTGGATGTAGTGGAGCAGAATGGTACCATATCTTGGAGTCTATGGCAGCCAAATGAAAAGAAAGGACTAAGAGCAATACCCATTGGATTTTGGTCCAAACAACTGACAGGGGCACAGAAGAGATACACGCCCCTAGAGAAGTACCTGTTTGGGGCCTACACAGCACTTCAACATGTAGAGCCCATTACAGGAAAGGACACCGTCACCATCCATACTGCACTGCCAATAGCAGGATGGGTGAGAGATAATGGACTGATCACTAGAGCAGCTGTAGCTCAGAACCAGACACTGATGAAATGGAAGTGGTACCTTCAAGAAAGAGGGGGTATTGCAGCTGGGGATGTTAGAGACATTTCAAAACAGTTGGCAGGGCTTGTTACTTTTACCAGCACCCAGCCGGAAGAAGAAATTCCTGTGCTGCAGTCATCCCCATTCAAGAGGCTCCACCCTTTGAGTCTCTGTCAGAAGACATGAAGCAGTCAGCATGGTTCACTGATGGTTCAGCCATAGTCGCCTCGTCTGGGCGTAAATGGACAGCAGCAGCCTACAACCCAAGTACAGACACAGTCCTGCAGAAGACCGGAACTGGAGGGTCCAGCCAGTATGCAGAGTTGAAAGCTGTAGTGATGACTCTTCAGGAGGATCTTTCTTCCCATGTCACTATCTACACTGACAGCTGGGCGGTTTTTAAAGGACTGACAACTTGGATGCCCACGTGGAAGTCCAATGAATGGATGATTCATGGAAAGGTGGTGTGGGGAGGCAAGGAAGTCTGGGACTACATCTGGAAGGAAGCTCACTCACGCACCATAAAAGTGGGGCATGTTGATGCACATGTGCCCCTAGTCCCAGACTTTGAGAACTATAACAGAGTTGCAGATGAAATCGCCAAAGTGAAGGCAGTTGTGCCAATTGATCCTGTCTTGATGAACTTGGCCAACTGGGCCCACAAGCAATCTGGACATTTGGGTCAGAAAGCAACATATGAATGGGCACAGCAGAGAGGCTTGCCTATATCCATGGACATGATAAAGACTGTAATAGGGAACTGTACAGTGTGTGGAGAAGTGCGACAATGGCCATTACAAAAGTACTCCACCGGGTCGATTAAGAGGGGTGAGAGGCCTGCAGAGATATGGCAGATTGACTTCATCGGTCCCCTGCCCCGGGGAAACAATGGACTGAGATATTGTTGCACTGCAGTGGACACCTATTCAGGACTTATGCTTGTTCATCCTTGCAAACGTGCAGATCAAGCCGCAACGCTTCAACTGCTACAGAAACTTGTCATTGCTTATGGTTGTCCCAAGCAAGTCCAAAGTGATAACGGCTCACACTTCACCGGATCAACAGTACAGCAGTGGGCCAAAGATTCTGGAGTGTACTGGTTGTGCCACATCCCATACCATCCACAGGCAGCTGGTTTGATTGAAAGATACAACGGGCTATTGAAGGACCAGATACGCAAACTTACACCCACACATACACTAAGGGGGTGGGATCGGGTCCTCACACACGCAGTCATGTTGTTAAATTCTAGGCCAATAGCCAAAAGCACACCATATGAGAGGATACAATATTTATTGAGCAAGTGAGTGGTGGCAAATGGGTCTATCGCTTCTCACATATAAAAATAGCAAATTTGTGAGGCCTAGTGTGCATGAACACGGCCTATACCCCAAAGAGAAGCTTAAACAGATAGACATAGAGAGTATATGCAAGTGAAAAAAAGTTTTTTATTCAGGGCTTCAGGCCCAAGGTAAATCAGTGAATGAGTGGTTAGACATATAGTTATACAAACCAGGTAATATTAATACTTTACATTTTGCATCTTTTTGCACCAACCTACTCTCCTTCACTATTCAGTGATATTAACATTACTCTACCTACTCCCTCTATTCCATAGCCATCTATCAGTTCGGGCCTAGGCAGCCATTGCAATCCTCCATTGCATGGCTTGGAGATCTTGCAGCCTTTCAAATGTGTAGCAGCCGTTTGCTTTTAACAGCACCAGATCCACTGTATACTGCATGGACATACTGATACCATACTTTTGTACCTCAAGTCCACTGGGCTTATCCCCAGCTCTTTAACCCTTTGCAAGTGAGTACCATTACCATACAGCGGTGCAATTCACAGGTTTATACCCATTAAACACATTATGTTGTATATTAATGACTTTACTCTGTCTTATACAGTATTATTGAGTAAACACAGGAACAGATATTGCCTTGAAAAAGGACGTCCGTCCGAAACATGTCGGCATTTTCCTGAAAGACCCCGATATTATCGCAAGTTGTTGTGCAATTTATGCATTTTTGTACATGTTTATGGTTACACATGAATACCATGTATATATACTGCTTTGTATAACTATATGTCTAACCACTCATTCACTGATTTACCTTGGGCCTGAAGCCCTGAATAAAAAACTTTTTTTCACTTGCATATACTCTCTATGTCTATCTGTTTAAGCTTCTCTTTGGGGTATAGGCCGTGTTCATGCACACTAGGCCTCACAAATTTGCCATATGAGAGGATGGTAGGGGTTGGGGCACAGATTCCACAGCTGGAGTGCAGAGTTCAGTATTTATGTAAGGTTCCCGAAAAAAAAACAGGGCTTAACAGATACCATGTTACTGCTTCCCATGACATAGAAACCAAGAGTGACGTATCTGAAGCTGAAGCCTATCTAGGAATGAGAGGGAATCTGGCAGGAAGGTTTGAAGTTATATTTGCATTGGCAGATGAGCTTCAAGACAGTGGCTGGGACTCTGACTGGTTAGTGGATACTTCTCAGCAAGAGTGGAAAGTGAGGCTACATAACATAAAACCTTCCAAAAAAATAAAAAGCAGTGATCTTCTGGGAAATATCAGTATATTTCCTCTCCTCCCTATTGATGTTCTTTGGGAGGGTCAGAAGTGGGTACAGGCAGGGGGCAAAGTGTTAGTCAGATATCCAGGCAAGAAGCCATTTAGAGGAGAGATCGTAGCTGAAGGGCCTGGATCTACTGTTTATGTATTATTAGAGGGAACAGATAATCCGCTTTGTTTTCCACTCCACAGGCGGTCTCCGATTTGATCCATAGGAAGACCAGAGAAAAGTGATTACAAGATGGAAAGAATGAGGGAAGATCGCAAGAGCTGTGGAGAGCAAGGCCTTTGATGTATTACATACCTGAACTTGTTTCTACAGAACTTTATGGACTGCAGACATAGTACAGTCCCTAGGATGGACTTTCTAATGAACTTTTTTTAAAGTTAAAAGACTGAAACATCTTCTCAATGACAGAAATTGGAGGGGTTGCATTCAAGGAAAATTAATGTTTAGAATGAGTTTTATTAGTAATGATATGGAGTCTGAAAGAAAAAAAAATCTAGGGCGGAATGTGTTGCGTTTGTTAAAATATGATTTTTTATACATCAGACCTAACATTACATGGGAGAAATTACAAGTTTAGTTGATCAGATTCTCTGGTTTGAGTAGAATTCTCAAAACAAATGCTGTTTTCATACAATGGTGTTAGATAGCTAGCAACAGTCCATTGTCTCGTCAGCTACAGTAAACAGGTTTGGAGGGTCTCTCAACCTGAAAAACAATGACTGTTATATTGATGACAGGATTTCGTTTGAGGAGACAATGGTTAGTTAGCCCATTGTCTCGTCAGCTACAGTAAACAGGTTTGGAGAGTCTCTCAACCTGAAAAGAATGATTGTTAGTGGGTTGTTAGCTTTGGTCAACAAACAGGGGTATAAAATGGATGGGTAGAGACACAGAGAGATGGAACATCATGCTGTAACATCAGGACACACATCATCATGCTTTGAAGATCAGAAGAAGCCGCTCATGATACAAGAACAGAACCTGGTCTCTAAGAAGAAATATTGCCAATTGGAGATCATGAACATTCAGTAACAGAAGTTAAGTAACCCTTTTAAATGTATTTGTACTGTTAGACTTTAGGCTGTTCTATTTTTCTAGGCATTTTTGCTTGTTATAGATATCTGTCAGTTTTTGTTAGTAAAACGCACATCTATATACTGCAGAAGTCTCAGCTTCCTTGTTATACCACAGAGTAACCTTGCTAGATAGACGCAAGCGATACACCAAGCTACCACTAATATGAGTTAATCTTCTATGTAATTATTACAGGTGTGTACTAAGGATGAGATATTACATATTTATATACATATGCACATTTATATCTCGGCCAATTTTGGCCGATATAATGGATATCAATATAGTATTCTTATAGAATTTTAAATTCTCATCTCTCCTTGACAGCTTATATATTTATCTCCTTTTCTTGTACTCTGTCCTGGTTCCCACACTCGCCCGGGAATTTGCCCTTAGGGGCCTTTAGGCGCCTTTCGATATGTTTGATCCGGCTATGGTAAGCTCCATTTTATCATCTTTCATGGGTCTCTACCTGTAAAATGATATATAATTTAACGTAACAATTTGAGCATTGTAGGGATTGTTAAATGTGCTCTCCTCTGTGGCAGAAATGAGGATTGTTAACTTATGTACTTAATCCCTACTAGCATCTCTGTTTGTATTAACTATATATACCGTAAATCTTATTCTTTCTAAAGTTAATTATTTGAATGTTCATTCCTTATAGAGAAAACTACATATAATTTCTCTGAAGAAGCGGTTACCCCGCGAAACATGTTGAGTTTGAACTAGTTTGATCGTCATTTCGTCTTCATTAACTGTGGATGATTGAATGCACGTCTCACTGTTCAGTTCCTGTATAGAGATATACTTATGTGTACTGTTTATACTCTGTCTTGAGGATTTTTATAAATTTTGTCTTTGTATTTTTTCTAATAAATTTATATTTTTTATAACCATGAAAGTCCACAATTGCCTCAGACCTGCCAATCATTTTTTCCATGCCCAAGAGGGTTAAGGCAGTGCTGGAAAATAATAATGGCCACACAAAATATTGACACTTTGAGCCCAATTGAGACATTTTCACTTAGGGGTGTACTCACTTTTGTTGCCAGTGGTTTAGACATTAATGGCTGTGTCTTGAGTTATTTTGTGGGGACAGCAAATTTACACTGTTATACAAGCTGTACACTCACTACTTTACATTGTAGCAAAGTGTAATTTCTTCAGTGTTGTCACATGAAAAGATATAATAAAATATTTTCAAAAATGTGAGGGGTGTACTCACTTTTGTGAGATACTGTATATACCACATGTAACAAACACAAAGGTTTGGAGTGTGCGTAGAATGATATAAATCCAATGGTTGTTTGGATATGTGGAGAGGTTGAGTCGTGTTTGGAGGTCAGTCAAAAGAATCGATACATGTTAGGCACATTGATGCTCTTCTTCAGGAGCTTGCGTATCTAATAGACATGTAGGAAGGTATTATAAGAATACATCAAAATATCTAGGAAAAACATGATTATATATAAATAAAAAGATTATAGTCACATTGCAGTCACAGTGCATGCAGCCCAGAACAGGTAGTCAAAGAGGGGACAAGAAACAGGGCCCCTCCATGTGGGGACACATTTTATATATATATATATATATATATATATATATATATATATATATATATATATAGCAAGGTAGCATATTTACAGCAAAATATATAGTTGAACATACGGCCAATATTAATTGTACTCTAGAAAATTTACATAGTTAAAAAGTTCTCACAAAATAATAACAAGCTATATAGATTTATAGGGGGAAAGGGGGAAGGAAGAGAGGCAAGAGAGAAGGGGGGGAATGGGAGGTGGGGGGAGAAGGAGAAAAGGAGAGTGGGGAGAAAAAGGGGGGGGAGGAGGGAAAAGAAGGGGAAGGGGGGAAGGGGAGGCATAGTATGCAGATGCACAAAATGTAGGGGTCCCGGGATGTAGGGGCCAGCTTGGGCTGGAAATCCCAATACTCAACAAAGTTTAGAAGCCACTACAGAAGAAGGATTAAAGGTGGGGGTGCGTTTAGGAACATACAATAAATCCCAATGTATATAACCTATAGAGAAAGGAAATATAATGGCCACAGATGAATTAGGAGACAGGGATACAGTTCCATCGCTAGAAACAGCAAGGTAAACACATTTTTATTGGAGCTGTGACAGTGAGAGATACTTACTGTGGGTTGGTTAGGCCCCTTTCACACTAGGGCGGGAGCGGCGGCGACGGTAAAGCAGCGCTATATTTAGCACTGCTTTAGGCCCCTTTCACACTGGGGCGTTTTTCAGGCGGTACAGCGCTAAAAATAGCGCCTGTACAGCGCCTGAAAAAATCCGGCCCCATTCACTCCAGTGTGAAAGACGGCGGGCTTTCACACTGGAGCAGTGCGCTAGCAGGATGGTCAAAAAAGTCCTGCTAGCAGCATCTTTGGAGCGGTATAGGAGCGGTGTATTCACCGCTCCTATACCGCTCCTACCCATTGATTTCAATGGGACACCGCGGTAATACCGCAGCAATACGGGGGATTTTAACCATTTTTCGGCCGCTAGCGGGGGTTAAAACCGCACCGCTAGCGGCCGAATACCGCAGCAAAAACTACGGTAAAGCCCCTTTCACACTGGGGCGGGAGCGGCGGCGGCAGCATCTGGCAAGATAGGCCTCTTTGTATAGTGGGACCGCTGAGTTGATCAGCAATTTCCATGTATTCAAAGTAGGTACCTCCGTTTGTTTCCATTTAATGAGTAGAGCCTTTCTAGTGTAAAATAAGAGAAGTCCTATTAGTGTTCTGGTTGCTCGGCGGTGGGACAAGGAGCCCACCAGACCAAGCAAACAGATCGATACATTCAGGGGAACATGAATCATGGTCAAGGATTTAATAAAGGTCGTGACCTCCGCCCAAAAGGGCTGGATTCTGGGACAGGACCACAACATATGGTTGAAGTCGGCATTTGCCAAAACACACTTCCAACAGTTGGAGGAGGAATTCGGGTTCATTTTGGGGTGACAAATAGACTCTATGAATCAGTTTAAATTGTATCAACCGATCTCTGACAGAGATGAGCTGTAAGAAAGGAAATTACCAGGCGTCCTCCCAGTCTTCCGAATCCAGATCCGGGATCTCGCCCTGCCACCTAGAGAACAAGTCCTACAGACCAAAGTGGGTTTGACCAGAGGAGTATCACTTAATGTGGATTCAAGGTTGGACCGGAGGAGAAGTACCGAGGTGGGACCAAATTGGGTAGCGAAGGCATATCGAATTTGAAGAAATCTAAAGAATTGTCGATTGGTGAGCCCAAATTTCTCCTTGAAGGAATCGAAGGTCAGAAGGGAGCCACTAATACAGATATGTTCCAGGTTTTTGATACCTCTAGTAGCCCAGAACCCTGGGTCTGGGATAGTCAGAAACTCTTGTAAATGTGGGTTGAGCCACAGGGGGGTGTCTGGAGATCTAGTGTGAGGGTCCCTTTGTAGTTTACAGTTCAACAATTGCCAAGCCCTGATCACTGCCTTCATGGAGGGTGTGAGAGGATAGGGGGCTCTGACTCCCCTATATAAAGCATTACTCAGCACCTTGTAAAAACCGAGGTGGGCGGCCTCAAGGAATAGTAATGCCCAAATAACGGATAGAGGAGGTCCAGGCTAGTGTGACAGAGGGGTCTGCATGAAGTTTTGCCTGAGAGTCAATAGGTAGTCCTTGGGATTTTTCCCAATTAACTCTGAGCCCAGATAGTTCGGAGAATTCAGAAATGATAATCAGAGCTGCACGGAGGGAGGATCCGGGTCATTGAGAAACAGCATGAGGTCATCCGCATATAGAGCGAGTTTTTCAGTTATGTTGCCTACTTTAATGCCCCTCACAGAATTTGAGTTTTTGAGGGCCGTGGCTAAGGGTTCCATGACCAGGGCAAACAAAAATGGTGAGAAGGGAGTTTTGAACATCCATCACCATCCAAAGAAATTGAGGGGATAAAATTCAGTTCCCAGAGGAAGAGTGTACTGACTGCTGGCAAAACCTGCCAGTTCCAGGTGGATGACACGGCTGGATGGTGGTCAGTAGGATGTATGGAACGGCAACCTGTGTGATGTAAACGGCCCCAGAGGGAACCACCAAGCGGAGCAGGGTCTATATTCTCAGCGCACCTATGCGCCTTCTGTGATGTCACTGTTGTGCCCGAGATGAAGGGGGAAAGCTGTTCTGAAGTTAGTTGTGTAAGTGTCCACTGTTCTGTTGCCAAACATGTAAGTCACAGCAACAGAACAGTGGACACTTACACAACTGACTTCAGGACACCTTCCCCCTTCATTTCCAGCACAGCAGTGATGTCACAGAAGGCGCATAGGCGCGTTGAGAATATCGATCCTGCTCCGCTTGGATGTTCCCTCTGGGGCCATTTACATCACACAGGTGGACTTTCCATACATCCTACTGACCACCACCCAGCCGTGGCATCCACCTGGAGCTGGCAGGTTTTGCCAGCAGTCAGTACACTCTCCCTCTGGGAACTGAATTTTATCCCCTCAATTTCCTTGGATGATGATGGATGTTCAAACCATTTCCAGGCAAGCCTCCCAGATGATTGTTTCCCCCTTATCCACTCTGAGGTCACTGGTAACATTTACTACCATTTATTTTAAACTTTGACAGTTCAACCATTTGTTTCACTTTATAGAATAAATAGCATTGTTTATGCATACAGTACTACGTTGGAATTTATTTGATCATTCTTTCAGAGCGCTGCATTTTGTGTTTTTTCACAGATAAATCAGAGACCTTGAGACCTGTAGATTACTTTTTATGAAAAAGTTCCTTCAACATTTTCTATACAGTATATTAAAAAGTAGTGGTTCTCATCCCGTTTTCCCAATTCAGCCATTTTCCATCCTTAAGATCAGGGGTCTCTAAACTTTCTAAGCAAAAGGACCAGTTGCCTGTCCTTCAGACTTTTGGAGGTCCAGATTGTGGCCAGACTTTTGGAGATCCAGATTGTGGGCATAGAGAGTAGAAAATGCCTCAGACTTTGTGGTCAGCAGGGGGAAAGGGGAGGAATAATGCCCCATTGTTGGTATCAGTGGGAGGAATAGGGCTCCCTTAACGGTATTCGTATAGTTATAGTGCCCCGTCATTGGTATCAGTGGGAAGAATAGTGCCCCATCATTGGGCTCTGTGGGATGATTAGTGCTCCATCTTTGGTGTCAGTGAATTGAACAGAGCCCATTGTTAGTGTCAGTGGGAAGAATAGTGCCCTAATGGACACATAAAGGCAATCGAAAAGGGCCACATCTGACCCATGGGCCACAGTTTGGAGACCCCTGCTTTAGAAGTAATCCTAGTCCAAGGGAAGTATCTTGAAATCACATAGCCCTCAGGGAACCCAAATGGCTTTGTATCACCCCTCACTGTATAAGATGGGATAGCAGGCTTCAATCAGAATGATTTCTTCCTGGGTGGTTAAAACAATCCACAAAGCATGTATAGCTCTTGAGCCTTTTTGTTCCAAAAAAGCTGATGGCCTTACACTGTGGCAACACCATGGACATCTTGGCACTATATACTGTTGGAAATCGTATGCAAAGCATCATTGGCAAATACCTGTATTACCCATTATAGAATTTAACCAGCCTGATTAACTGATCAGCAGGGCAGCCCTCAGACTTCTTGATCATTCCATGTATACTTGCCATTAAAATTTGACTTACTGCAACAAACTCTCCCTATATATGACAAGTTTTTCATCGTATGCTGCCACGTTTCAGTAAAATTAAAAAAATTCTATACTTGCCTTTCCATAATTTTCCTTTCTTGTTACATCTTCATGGCAGCATAGATGTCGATACCTACATTGCTTTTTGTGTACCCGCATTAAGGGCCACATTGATCTAATAGTGAGAGAATCCATTACCTTAAAAGAAAAAAAGTTTTGGAGGGACAAAGTGGCCTTCAATGAAGGGAAAGCTTACCGTTGGCAACAACGTAATCCCCTGGGGTGCCAACAGGGGAATAAGAAATATAATTCCAAGAGGTCCAAAAATACAATTAGAGATATAGATAGGGGGTCTAATTCATCCCTTAATTCTGTCTCCTCTACATGCTCGCAGACGTCGAAAAAAACTTCAAAGAAACAGAAATTGCGGTCACCTGAGCTTGGTACAAATAGCAAGAAATATATCACAGAGGCAACAACATCCACATAACCTTCTTCTTCGGTGATGGGCACTGATCGTACATTGAGGTCAGGTAACTCACGCGGTGGCCTATCTGGACAGGGACGGTCTACTGCGGACCCTCCCTCTATAGGGACTAGGAATGACACAGTGGAGGGACAATGACATACAACATGGGAAGTGACTTTAGATGATGCTTTAAACATTATAAATCTATCTGACTATGTGATATCGGTTGATGAAAAAGCCATTCTAAGTAAGGGTCTCACCTTTTGCCCTTCCTCCAACGTTGACACCTTTGAAACCTTTAAGGATTTACATTTATTTGCACCTAAGCTAATTCTTACGAGTATGTACACCAGACCTATACAGGCTATGGTTTCATGCAATAAAGAGAAACAAGCATTGAATGATCTGGTGTCCCTGTTGAAGGAACAAGAACAAAAGGAGTTAATAGATAGTATAGACTTAGAACCCCTCTTAGCGGCATATATCACCCCTATGGTAGGGGGTATCCAGGGAAAATCTACACTGAAGAAAAAGTCTAATAAATTTCCATTTTTAACTCAGAATGCTAATTTGAAAGCTTTTATAGCTATGGCAACTGAAGATATCAATAAGCTGACCAAAGACACATCTTCAGATAATTTACCTGTGACTGAGAGAAAAGCACTAGAGTCATTTGGTAGTCAACACCAGTTAACAATTAAACCCTCCGATAAAGGGGGTAACATTGTTACTGAGCAATGTTAATGAACAACTCCCAATATCTCTTGATGTGCAAGAAGATTCTGTCCAACAAAGAATGGTACCAACCGATACCCAAGATAACGATAGAGAAATTTGACAGTGAACTTTTTGCACTAGTTGACCAGGCGTATTTGGAAAATACCATCACCCAACAAACTTGAGAATTTATACGCACCAAGCACTCCAAAATCCTGACCTTTTATAGTCTCCCTAAAGTCCACAAAGACCTCACTAATCCCCAAGGGAGACCGATCGTTTCCAGGGGGGAAGCATTTCTGAAAATATGAGTAGGTATATCAATGAACAATTACATCCCCTAGTAATTAACCTACCCTCATACATTAGGGACACCGCCCATTTGTTACAACATCTCGATGGCCTGTGTATCCCTGTGGGTTCCATCTTAGTTACAGTGGATGTTGAGGCACTATATTGTTCTATTCCTCACAAGATGGGATTAGAGGTTATGGGACGGTTTTTGTCTCAATCACCGAAGGATGACAAGCCATTGCACCATTTTATTCTGCGTGACTTGGAGTTCATTCTTTTACACAATGCCTTTGTGTTTCATGACTCCCATTTCCTCCAGATACAGGGAATGGCTTAGGGGCCCTGTTGTGCGCCCTCATACGCCAACCTGTATCTGGGGGAATGGGAGAACGCTTTTTTGTCATCGGATTCTACATTTTTGGACCAGATATTACGCTGGTATAGGTATATATCGACAATATATTTCTTGTGTGGAACAGAACGATAGACAGCCTCAATCAGTGTATGATAGCCATGGGGATCAATGATTTCAATCTGAAATTCACTATGGCATGCGACACTCTGAAGGTGAATTTTTTGGACGTCACCATACAAAAAAGCCCCGATGGTCAGTTGTCTAGTACTCTGTACCGGAAGGAAACAGCGGGCAGCACAATTCTGCACGCTACAAGTTTCCACCCGGAACCTCTTGTTAGATCCATCCCATATTCCCAGTACTTTCGTAGAGATTGCACCGATGATTGTATGTTTTTCGTCGAGGCAAAAAAACGACAATGTAGATTGCTCCAACGGGGCTATTCCCCCACGAGTTTAAAAAAGGCCTTTAAAAGGGCGCAGGTACAAACCAGACAGAGCTTAATTTTTGACCATTCCAAAAAGATTAAGTGTGCTAGCCAAGCACCGGATCAAATAAGATTAGTCAGGACCTATAGCAAACAACATCAAGCTCTCAGAAACATTCTTAAGAAACATTGGCACATACTCCAAATTGATCCAACGCTTAACCAGTTTATATCTAGGGAACCCCTAATTACATTTAAACGCAAAACACAGTCCCTAAAAGATAGACTGGTTACCAGTGAATATACAGGGGAGTTTAGGGGGGACCCCTGCAAACGCCGGGGGACTTTTAAATGCGGCGGTTGCCCCCAATGCCAATTTATGAATACAGACAGTGAGGTCATGCTACCGAATGGAACCAAATTTAAACCTTCCCATTTTGCGAATTGTCGCACTTATGGGGTAGTATATTTACTGACCTGTCCCTGTGGCTGCTTTTATGTAGGGAAAACCAAACAAGAACTACATAATAGAATGAGCAGACACGTACAGAGTATACGTGTATGCAACCCTGATTTACCATTAGGGAGACATGCCTAATGGTACATGGGCAATTTTCCACAAGTTAGGTTCCTAGTACTCGACCATGTACACCCCAACACCAGGGGGGGGGGCGATTGGGATAAGACCCTATTACAGCATGAGACTAGGTGGATAGTGGCCCTAGAAGCCACACGACCACCTAGCCTCAATGACTGTATCAGCTATCGACCCTTTTTGGAAGGCTTTACATCTGGTACTTGGGAAGGACTGAGATAACTAGAGATACAATTTAGGGTTTAGTCAGTATATTCCCTTATAGGTTTTCGAGGATTAAGGACCTGAGCAGTCTGGAATTTTTTTGACGACTTGTTAAACCTCCTACCTGTGTACATATATATGGAATGTTTTAATTCTGATTTGTTGCTATTTTTCACCCTGATTAGTGGCTTGCATGCCGTGGTATGGTTTACTTCCATGATGTCATTCCCCGCATGCCCCGTGTAAATAGTCTTTTCTCTCCCGTGCGTGGCTACTGCCTGCCGTGGTGGAATATACTTTTCTGTAGAGATTATTTTTATTGGAAAGCAGCTACTAGGCACAAGGGATCTGTCGCTATCTAATTTATACACTAGATGGCGCTGTCCTAATTAGGAAACTATTCCTTTGAATAGGAATAACTCTTTATATGACATGTGTCTCTACCTGTTTTTCACACTAGATGGCGCTGGTTGGTTTTTCAAAACACACTCGTGCTAACTCTATGGGTTAATAGCCATGGCGCTATTTGCACGTTTGACCAGTGAGGTATATCCGCCATGATGTCTTTGATGTTTCACTTTGCCTCCTTGTTTTTTATTTTGTTTAGGATTATTAGCGTTGATCTGAATGCTTACCAGGGATCTTTCTATATTCCCCCACGCGTGTGAGCTGTCAGTAGGGGTGTGCGCATCTATGCACCACGATGTCCTTAGCGGGACTCTTGGGCGCATGGAATTTGCGGGTGCGCATACGCTAATGCGCGCGCCGCATATCTATTTGTGACGGCTAATGGGCGCACGCGCAATTGCGTCATCATATGACGCGGGTATGTGTGCGCCCTCGGCCATTATTTAAACCCCTTTAATGCAGGGTGTCAGTGGGCAGCATCTGATCCAGACGTAACACCTTACAGGACCTCCTCCGTGGCAAGTAAGTTTGTTACAGTGATTTTGGAACCATGCTTGTTTGGTATTTAGAAACATAGTTCTCACTTGATATATTGCGATATAGGTGTATCCAATAAGGGATCCAGACAGACAGGGGACCTCCTGGGGGCCACATTTGGGGCTCGGCTCCACTTTTGGTGTGAGTTTTATCTCACCCCCTACAATTTTAGGGGTAAGTACACTAGCTACCTATATTGTTATTCGGGAATTGCAGTGCATTTTGGGATTTTTTCTTCTTTTTACCAAGTGAGGCGGGTGTATTAGACTGGATTTGGGGTGTTTTTTATGACCGCTTATTTTGATTGGGTTTGGCTTTACATACGGCTGCTTGTTTTTCTACCCTATCTTTGTCTCTTATACTTTGTTTTTCCTGGGGGGTTGTTAGGCTGCTTGGGTGTTGGGACCACTCACTTACAGCTATGTTTGCAATGTTTGTTACCAACAGAGCTAGTGGATCTGTAATTTCAGTACCCACACCAACACATATTCTTTGCGGAGGGACATACTAATATCCTGGGTTGTCACAAGGGACCTGTTCCTGGGATTCAGCTGCATCCGTATTCAATAGTTGTATCTCTCATTGAGGATTGGCTCCATCATGGTATGTAGGATCTACATTTGCGGGGGGATTGCCTGACCTTTCTGGGACATGCGGGATATGACATCAACTGTACTTTTTTTTGGGTGCTGTTCACTTTTCTGACATGTCTTTTTCTCATTTTTAGAGCTATCATTATATTGTATTTCATCTTACTCTCCACCCCTGATGAAAGTTTTCAAGCAAAACTGGACACACGTCGGGTTTTGGGGTATCCAACCCCCACAAGAGCTTAAGTGTTGATATAATGTTCTACTGTGTTTTTTTGTACTGTATTGCGTATTGTCATTGTTCAGATGCTAGTCATCTGTTTTTATAATTTTTCAATTTTGTATTAATAAATACTATATTTTATAGTTTCCCTGCATGTGTTGGTGGTCTGTTAAAGTCCCATCTAGGGGGTTTTCTTGGTCTATATACAGGGATGGGACCACCACACTGCTAAACGCTGACACAGTGGGTCATTTTACTCGTTGTCCTGCTGACCGTTGCCATTGGTCATTTGAGTTGTTATCCAAATAGAGAATAAATAAATGCTCCCATTGGTACAGTGATTCCAATTATAAGTGTCTAGGAGGAAATTTCCCAGACTCTCTCACTTCCTGTTTTGTCTAAGGAACAGTAATCACCCCAGTGGAGGACCGAAGGGAAAAAAAAGTAGGGGTTTTAATAAGTAGCGATATAGTAAAAAAATGTTGACATCTATTTGTTAAAGTAAAATATCCTTTATTATATTACCGCCACAAAGTGCACTCCTAGTACAATCTAAAATGAACATGAATGAATGAACTGAATAGCAACAAAAGAATATTATGGACCTTGTGTGCAATACAATGGGGCTGATTTACCAAGCATTTGCGCCATGAGTTGCGGTGCACGCCTCCGCGCAACGGCCGTTTTCGTATACACAAAGCATTTGCACTTGTAACGGTGCAATTCCCCATTTACTATCATGTTGCTGGCGCACGGGTGGGCGCGATCTGTGCGCCGCTATAGACCTGGCGCAAGCATTCTTCAACTCAGAAAATAAAAGAAGCTGGAAGTGGCAATATTATGGGGGTGATGTGGGTGATGTGAGGAAGTATAGATATGACTGCCCAACTAACAAACATGCCCAAAATAGAACCAAAAATGAACTTTCTCTGAGCAGGCTTGCTGCGCCTGCAAATACACTTGTAACTGCGCTAGGTCAATTTATGTACTGCGCATACGCACGCGGCATTTGCACCCATTCTTGTGCACTGGTTCACTGCGCCGGCAAAATCTTAGTAAATGTCAAGCCACGTCGGGGCGCATGCGCGGCGCGATCCTGGACGGAAGCAAGGGCTAAGAGCTCCGCAAGGAACGGAGACAAAAGCTGACTCCCCGGGGCCTTACAGCTACTATTCGAGCACTAAACCTCCTATAACCCCTGGCGTAACATCCAGCGCATGCCGGGCCCCAAGACTCGCCGCGGCAAACCAGCCCAAAGATCCCTAACAACTTACTTGCTCAGAGTGCGGGAACAACACAAGATGTCCCAAGATGGCGCCCAGGCAGGGCCTGCTCCGGCGTGCTCACAGGCCTCGCAGGCCTCAATCCCATCCCCGGACTACTCCACGAGTGAATGTGAGTACACACACCAGCTTACCAAAGCAGACCTGGAGGAAAACCTCTCCACAATGTACGATAGGCTGGCTAGGAAGTTCCAGTCGGAACTGAACAAATCCACCAGCACATTGTCAGTAGAAATTGCGGCCCTGGGCACTAGAACGGACCTGTTGGAAACCAAGCAAGACGAACTGTGCTTATCCTATGCTGACCTGCGCAAGGACCATGAGACCCTCACGGAAACGGTCCAGGTCCTGCAAGCCCACCTCGAGGACCTCGACAATAGAAATAGGAGGAATAATCTGAGGGTGAGAGGGGTCCCTGAAACTGTCACAGACCTAACACAGGCCATTCAGAAGCTCTTTCACTCTCTGCTCCCTGAGTCCCCAGTGACGGCCTATACCTGTGACAGGCTGCATAGAGCCCTGCGCCCAAAAACCCCAGATGACAGACCTCCTCGGGACATTGTTCTGTGCCTTAAGGACTATCTAGTTAAAGAGGAGATTTTAAGGGCCTCACGAAATACCCCTAACATTCAACTGGACGGGGTGGTGGTGCAAATCTACCCGGACATTTCACCTACAACACTTGATAAAAGAAGAAGAATGAAAGAAGTCACCTCGGTACTGAAATCGGCCAGAATCAGGTACCGATGGGGTTTCCCTTTTAAGTTGCAGGTTCCCCATAATGGAACCACGTATACAGTCACTACGATCTCAGAGGGTAAGGACGTTTTGGAAAAGCTGGGCCTCCTGAATGCAGCTGACCACCCTAGGATGCCATCCACCCCCTGCTCTCCGGCCATCTGGGCCACCCCACCTCCTAGAAGGGACCGTCGTACAGTTAATTGACCAGCGCAGTTCCCCACTTCTCTAATGGGCACATGAGAGGGCCCGCATGTGAATGAATAGAACATTTGTCTCACCCTTGAACTGATGTCCAGTCGCGCCCGTCTGATCTACCCCCCACTTCGAGCAAGCCAGATGGAGACCCTGAAGTCCCAAGAAGCCACCTTTTGTGATCCCCCTTCATTCATTCGGGCTGATCGGCTCTCTCTCCTTGCTTGGAGGTTTAGACCAATTGGTCTGAGTTTACTGATGCAATTGGGGCGAAGGGAGGGAGGAGAGGGCTCTTTTTTTTTGATGTTTTTGTTTTGTTTTGCCCTCTGCTGTCTCCTTCTCATGCCCCCTTTTTTGTTTTTTTGGTTGGGGTGTTTATTTTACCCCTGACCCCCTTGTCACTGAGACTGCCTCTAGTGAAACCTACTCTGCGATTGTTGCACTCGCAGGACTTGAGTCTAGTATTGGATTGCTCCTTTTTCTATTTTGTTTTTGTTTTTTTTACTGTTTTTCGCTCTATAAGTGTTGTACTGCTACTAACCCTACAAGAGTTTGCCTCTCACTGGTTGACGCTCCTGGGCGCTCATCCTACCCCCGGCTTCTCCGGGGGCTGGGTGGTGCCCACGGCGTTAACCTCTGACCTAGGTTTAAGATGGTATTTATCATTATATTGGTCATTTTACGTATCCAGCTTTAGCAATATAAATGTGGTTCTCGCGGATTCTGGACTCAGAGTGCACAAAACAACGGGTAAGCTACAACCTAAATTTTCCCGATGGGCACTACGGTAATTTCACATAACCTTAAGGGCTTTAACTCCCCTACTAAAAGAAGGAAGGCCTTTAGGGAATACAAAAGATTGGGAGCGGACATTGTGCTCCTCCAGGAGACGCATTTCTCCACCCAAAATCACCCACACTATTTCGATAAGACCTTCCGCCAAGGATACTTCACCACTTATGAGTCCAGGACCCGCGGAGCTGCTATATTAGACATAATACACAATTTGAGCTGCAACAAGAATATAAGGACCCTGACAGCCGTTTTGTCATAGTAAAAGGCAATATGCAAGGGAAGTCTGTCATAATAGCATCTGTATATGCCCCGAATGACGCTCAAGCTAAGTTTTTTAAGAATTTCTTTACGGCCCTAGATAAACTCCACTCCCCACATATGATAGTGGGGGGAGACTTTAACTTGGTAGCCCATCCATCTCTTGACAGGAGCAGGACTGGCCACGCCTCCAACGCCTCCCCAAAGACCCTACAGCACCTCATCAAATCAAACCAGCTTATAGACACCTGGAGGGCCCATAATGTGGGGGCTAGGGAATACACTTTTTATTCCCACCCACATGACAGTTACTCCAGGTTGGACTACATTTTCTCCACGACTATCCTAACAGCTAATTCCATAGCAGCTAGAATTCACTCGTGCCCGTGGTCTGACCACCAGATAGTTACGTGTTCATTTACCTGTATGGGCCTCCCAAAAACCCAGGGAACTTGGAGACTCAATGACTCTATGCTCACTGACCCGGTAGCGCTTTCACAGATCTCAGGTTACATCTCGGAATACTTTGCTCACAATGAGGTTGGGGAGATCTCCCCGGCGTCGTTGTGGGGTGCACATAAGGCAGTTTTGCGGGGTAGACTGATGCACATGGCATCGGACCGCAAGAAACAAAGAATCCGGAATATAGAGACCCTTACGAGTGAATTGGATGGGCTGTATCGCAGACATGGTCATTCTCAGGAACCCAAGATTTTAGCACAAATTGAACAGAAGAGGAGGGCACTGGATGCTATCCTCTCCGAGCAAACTTAAAAATCATTAAGATGGTCTAAGGCCAAATTTCTTTTGTACAGTAATTCCTCATCGACCATGTTTGCGAGAAAGCTGAAGCAATCCGCACAACCCACTCACACCTACTCACTGACTACGAGACAGTAAGGGGGACATCACAACTCACCCCAAATCTGTGTTACAACTATTTAAGACTTATTACCAATCCCTTATGGAGGCTCCTAGCCCGCCTGTCCCCCTTAGGCCCTCAACATGGCTTGAATCAACCTTGTTACCACAACTGACAGCGGATCAACTGGAATCCCTAAATGCCCCCTGTACAGTGGAGGAAGTGACGGCTGTTATGACCTCTCTTAAAACCGCAAAGACCCCAGGCCCAGACGGCTTTTCAGCCATGTATTATAAAAAATTTACTGACTTACTGGCCCCTAGACTGACCAAACTATACAATAAGGTCCTTTCTGGTGAATCCTTCCCGAGTGACATGCTGATGGCCAATATGTCCCTAATCCCTAAACCCGGGAAGGATCATACTCTCCCCCAAAACTTCAGGCCCATTTCGGTCATCAATAATGACCTGAAGATATTCAGCCGCATCTTAGCGGACAGACTAGCGGCCACAATCACATCCCTAATCTCCCCTGACCAGACAGGATTCATCCCAACAAGACAGATAACAGACAACATTCGCCTAGCCACCAACATTATCCAAGATGCCAACCTCCACTCACGAAAAGTCCTCATGCTTAGCCTTGACATTAATAAAGCTTTTGACAGTGTCCTATGGCCCTACTTAGACAAAATCCTTCATAGATTTGGAATCTTTGGTAGGTTTGTTAACGGATTCCATGCCCTTTATAACAATCCCCAGACATGTATAAAACTCCCAGGTTGTTCCTCGGATTACTTTACCCTAGGACGAGGCACTAGGCAGGGCTGTCCTTTATCCCCCCTATTGTTCGCTTTAGCGATAGAGCCCCTATCCAGATATATAGCTTCCAACCCCAACATAAAAGGGTATGAAAAATGCGCATCCTCATATAAATTAAGCCTTTATGCAGATGATGTTCTGCTCTTCTTGACCGACCCCCTGACCTCCCTCCCCAACCTTTTAGCAGCCTTAGAAGAATTTCAGCTTGAATCGGGCCTGGGGGTGAACCCATCCAAATGTGTGGCCATGCCTATTAATTTACCGCACCGGCTGGTGACGTCCCTGAAGAGTAGTTTTAATTTTTCCTGGTCCCCTAATTCCTTACAATACCTAGGAGTAAAATTGGCTCCCACCCTTAAGATGACTTAGGCACAAAACTATCCACAGATCTTTACTACAGTTAAAAGTTTGCTAAACCAGTGGGCCCCATACCACATCTCGTTTTTAGGCCGTATTCAGGCAGTCAAGATGTCTATCCTTCCGAAGCTGTTGTTTTATTTTAGGGCCCTCCCGTTGTATGTGCCCCGAGCCACAATTGGGCACTTACAATCGGAATTGATGAAGTTCATCTGGAAAGATAAGAGACCCAGACTTAGCAGACACCTGATGTATAGGACTAGGGGTGGGGGGGGGGTTTGAGCTGCCCCGAATTATGGAAGTATTTCCTGGCGGCCAGACTGGTCCAGCATGCCCAATGGCATTTCCCGTCTCCTTGTACCCCCTGGATACGCTTTGAGCACGACTCGATTAAGCCATACTATCTCCCAGGGATTCTATGGTCAGCTCAAACAAACCAAAGGGATATCGCAGCTCTTAACGAGGTGGTGGGGCAGTCTCTCTACCTCTGGACCCTATATAGGGATAAGTTTGGTCTGTCCTCTAAACCAGCTCCTCTATCTTCCTTCCTAGGGGACCCTGGCTTCCCGGGGGCCTTTGGGACGGAATCTAACTTTGCACATTGGTCCTCTCGGGGCTTGGTAACCCTACGCTCACTGTTTCAAGGGATGAACTTCCGATCCTTTGAGGACTTAAACCAGAATTGGGGTATCCCCCACTCGGAGTTTTACAAATACCTACAGATTTGCCACTATTTCCAGAACTCAATAGCGCTGTATGGGCGAACCCAAAAACTGCATTCGAGGCACTTTGTCCTGAGGGGTCCAGGGGTAGAGGGGTGATCTCAGCAATCTATTGTCACCTTAATGATTTCAATTCAGAACCTAAATCACAGGCCATGGTAGCGTGGGAGACCGACCTAGCAGTGAATATCACACCAGATGAATGGAGTGACATGATAGAAAATATGCATAAGTGTACGCGCTCAATTGCTATAAAGGAGACAGTGGTAAAATTACATACTAGATGGTACTACACCCCGTGTAAGATACATAGGATGTTCCCTCTTATCTCAGACAGGTGCTTCAGGGGCTGTGGGGAAGTAGGTTCTCTCCTCCACACCTTCTGGAGCTGTAAACACTTAGACCCCCTTTGGAAGAAAATATCTGAAAAGATACAGCAGATCACTGGCATCAATGTTGTCCTCGTATATGCCTCCTTTTTGATGACATCCCGGGAACCTTGCCCGCCGAACAGAAATTAATACACACACTATTCAGCGCAGCACACTGGGCCATAGCCCTGAACTGGCGGAAGGCGGAAGGCGGCAGTACCCTGGCCGCAAGTCATTTACTGCATGGATTCAATAAAACTGATGGAACGCATTCATCATACACTTATGGACTCCATGCCGATCTTTGAGAAGAAATGGGACCCCTGGCCTACACCAGGGCAGGCAGATTGCCTTGCCCCGGGATAGACACACGAACTATAAGATTTTGATAGCTATGCCCACTCAATAGATGACGAAGTCTAGACCAAGGCTTACTTTATTTAATTTTTTGTTTTTGTTATCCTTTCGTTTTTGTGTTAGGTTGTTGGCACAATTTAGTTCAGAGCCGATCGGCCCTATAGGCACACTATACAAGCTGCTTAGGGCCCCGCCGCTGTGGGGGGGGGGCCCCCCAAGACCCAGCATCCCCCCTGCACCTCTGGCTGGCCGTTTAGAGTGCAGTGAGGAGAGGTGGGGGGAGGTGGAAGGCGGCGATCGGCAGCTCTATGGTGCCTGAGTGGGCGGCGGGATCTCCCTGGGGCTTGTAGTACTCTCTCGAGTGTCAGTGTATACTGTGGAGAGGAGAAGGGAGGGGCCTCTGACCCAGGCAGGTATCAGTTTCACTATCACTCTGCTTGAACACTGTTGCTGATGCCCAGGTCAGAGGCCCCTCCCCTCTCCGCTGTATACATTCGGGGGATAGAACTACTAGCCCCAGGGAGATCCCCCTGCCTGTGGACACCATATAGCTGCCGATCGCCGCCTCCCACCTCCACCAGCCAGGTACAGGGGAACCTCTGCAAGGGGGGGAGTCAGCTGTTTGGGGGCCCAAATGTAAGAGGGGGGCTCTCTGGGGACACTAATGTAAGGAAGGGGGCCTCTGGGGACACTAATGTAAGAGGGGGGCTCTCTGGGGACACTAATGTAAGGACGGGGCCCTCTGGGGACACTGATGTAAGGACGGGGCTCTCTGGGGACCCTGTGTAAGGAGGGGCTCTCTGGGGACCCTGTGTAAGGAGGGGCTCTCTGGGATACTAATTTAAGAGGGAAGGCTCTCTTGGGACACTAATGTAAGGGGAGGCTCTCTTGGGACCCTGTTGTAAGGGGGGCTCTCTGGGGACCCTGGTGTAAGGGGGAGGGCTCTCTGGGGACCCTGGTGTAAGGGGGGCTCTCTGGGGACCCTGGTGTAAGGGGGGGGGCTCTCTGGGGACCCTGGTGTAAGGGGGGCTCTCTGGGGACCCTGATGTAAGAAGGGGCTCTCTGAGGACTCTGATGTAAGGAGGGGCTCTCTGAGGACCCTGGTGTAAGTGTAGGCTCTCTGAGGACCCTGATGTAGGGGGATACCCTCTGGGGACCCTGATGTAAGTAGGGAGGCTCACTGGGGACACTGATGTAAGGGGGGCTCTCTGGGGACCCTGATGTAAGGAGGGGCTCTCTGAGGACAATGATGTAAGGGGAGGCTCTCTGGGGACTCTGATGTAAGGGGAGGCTCTCTGGGAAACCTAATGTAGGGGAGGCTCTCTGGGGACCCTGATGTAAGGGGGGGCTCTCTGGGGACCCTAATGTAGGGGGAGGCTCTCTGGGGACCCTGGTGTAAGGGGGGCTCTCTGGGGACCCTGATGTAAGGGGAGGCTCTCTGGGGACCCTGATGTAAGGGGAGGCCCTCTGGGGAACCTAATGTAGGGGAGGCTCTCTGGGGACCCTGATGTAAGGGGGGGGGGCTCTCCGGGGACCCTGATGTAAGGGGGGGCTCTCTGGGGACCCTGATGTAAGGGGGGGCTCTCTGGGGACCCTGATGTAAGGGGAGGCTCTCTGGGGACCCTGATGTAAGGGGAGGCTCTCTGGGGACCCTGATGTAAGGGGAGGCTCTCTGGGGACCCTGATGTAAGGGAGGCTCTCTGGGGACCCTAATGTAGAGGGAGGCTCTCTGGGGACCCTAATGTAGGGGGAGGCTCTCTAGGGACCCTGATGTAAGGGGGGCTCTCTGGGGACCCTAATGTAGGGGGAGGCTCTCTGGGGACCCTGATGTAAGGGTGGGATCTCTGGGGACCCTAATGTAAGGGGGGTCTCTGAGGACCCTAATGTAGGGGGAGGCTCTCTGGGGACCCTGATGTAAGGGGGGGCTCTCTGGGGACCCTAATGTAGATGGAGGTTCTCTGGGGACCCTGATGTAGGGGGAGGCTCTCTGGGGACCCTGATGTAGAGGGAGGTTCTCTGGGGACCCTGATGTAGGGGGAGACTCACTGAGGACACTGATTTAAGGGGGGCTGTCTGGGGACCCTTGTGTAAGGGGGGCTCTCTGGGGACCTTGGTGTAAGGAGGGGCTCTCTGAGCACCCTGATGTAAGGGGGGCTCTCTGAGGACCCTGATGTAAGGGGGGCTCTCTGAGGACCCTGATGTAAGGGGGGCTCTCTGAGGACCCTGATGTAAGGGGGGCTCTCTGGGGACCTCATTCTGTTCTATATTGTTGTACTTATTCTTTGACTGTTTTGTTTAAAGGAGGGAGGATTGTTTTGGGAGCACTGAAGTGTCAGGTGTGACTGTGTGGCAATGGCAAATAGTTTACATAGCTCACGGCATTACGGGTCAAGTAGAGGGCCCCTTAGCAGAATTTTGCTTAGGGCCCCAGGGAGGTCAGGATCGGCACTGATTTAGTTTGCCTTATTCATGTTCAACAGTACTGTCCAACAGGAATATTAGATTCTGTGTAATGATGGTAATGTTAGCGTCAGTGATAATTGAACTTTTACTGGTGTCACTGATGCTCCACGGACTGTGACTGCTTTGGTTGCACTTTACCTTTAACCGCTATAGGATCACGGTCGTTGATCTCTCTGACACACTGTTTGTACATCATTATAACTTTAAAAGTACGTATTATACTGTATATTCTTGTACATTTTCTCAATAAAAAGTTTGTAAACAAAAAAAAATGTCAAGCCACGTAGGTTCATTTGCATAAGTTGAATGGGCGCACATATCAATTTGACTTTTTTTTTGGCGCTGGTTCACTTCTATGGGTTTTTGTAAAGGCTATTTGAACACAGGTCATGTTAGCATTAAGAAATTAAAAAAATTAAGAAAAAAAATGCATGGGGGTCCCCCTCAAAATCCATACCAGGCCCTTCAGGTCTGGCATGGATTTTAAGGGGAACCCCGCACCAAAAAAACAAAAAAAATGGCGTGGGGGCCCCCCTCAAAATCCATACCAGACCTTTATCCGAGCACGCAACCTGGCAGGCCCCAGGAAAAGAGGGGGGACGAGAGAGTGCCCCCCTCCTGAAGCGTACCAGGCCACATGCCCTCAACATTGGGAGGATGCTTTGGGGTCCCCCCCAAAGCACCTTGTCCCCATGTTGATGAGGACAAGAGCCTCATCCCCACAACCCTGGCCGGAGGTTGTGGGGGTCTGCGGGCGGGGGGCTTATCGGAATCTGGAAGCCCCCTTTAACAAGGGGACCCCCAGATCCCGGCCCCCCCCCCTGTGTGAAATGGTAAGGGGGTACAAAAGTACCCCTACCATTTCACCAAAAAAGTGATAAAAAAGTTGAAAATGACAGGACAGTCTTTGACAGCCTTTATTAACGTCTTCTTTCTTCTGGTCTTCTTCCTTTCTTCATCCTTCGGTTTCTTCATCTTCTTCCTCCATCTTCTTCTTCTTCCTCCGATCCGCTTCTTCTTGCTCCGGTGTTCTTGTCCGGCATCTTCCTCCACGGCGTCTCTTCTTCGTTATCGGGCCGATCCGCGCAATGGGGGGCTCCCACTGTGTGACGCTTCTCTTCTTCTTCTTCTTCCTCCGATCCACTTCTTGCTCTGGTGTTCTCGTCCGCATCTTCCTCCGCGGCGTCTCTTCTTCGTTTTTGGGCCGCTCCGCGCAATAGGAGGCTCCCGCTGTGTGATGCTTCTTATCTTCTGACAGGTCTTATATAACGGAGGCCGGGGCCACCCGGTGACCCGCCCCCCTCTGATGCATAGAAAAGGTGGAATGCGTGGAACCACAAAGTTGTGCTGCTTTAGATTGGATGATTAACTTCTCACACCATAAGACTGATCACTCAATTTGGAATCCCATCTCTTCTGGAAAAATGGTCAAACATTCCCATAGATCAGGGGTCTCAAACTGGCGGCCCTCCAGCTGTTGCAAAACTACAAGTCCCATCATGCCTCTGCCTGTGGGAATTATGCTTGTAACTGTCAGCCTAGCAATGCCTCATGGGACTTGTAGTTTTGCAACAGCTGGAGGGCCGCCAGTTTGAGACCCCTGCCATAGATACACTCCTAAACCTTGTGGATAGCCTTCCCAGAAGAGTTGAAGCCGTTATAGCTGTAACGGGTGGGCAAACTCAATATTGAACCCTACGGACTAAGGCTGGGATGCTATTAAATGTATTATGTGTAAAAGGCAGGCGTCACTATACTTTTGATAATATAGTGTACCGTATATACTCGCGTATAAGCTGAGATTTTCAGCACATTTTTTTGTGCTGAAAATGCCCCCCTCGGCTTATACTGGAGTCAAGCACTTTTCTGCAGCAGAGAATGACATTTTCCGAACCAACTTTGGGGCCCTGTATCTCGGGGCCACTTGGTGTTAGGAACCCCAAATTTGGTGTGCAAACCCAGTGGAACTACAACACAACAGCTGGGGTTCCTAGCATCAAGTGGCCCAGAGATACGGGGCCCCAAAGTCGATTCGGGAAAAATTCATTCTCTACTGCAGAAAAGTGCTTGACATTTTCCAAACCGACTGTAGTGCTAGTTCCACTGGGTTTGCACACCAAATTTGAGGTTCCTAGCACAAAGTGGCCCCCCGAGATATGGGGCCCCAAATTCGGTCAACTGTGTCCATCTGCAGTAATGTCATTTCGGGACCCTTTGGGCCCAGAGACCCAAATTTGGCTGCAGCTAGGGGGCATCTAGGAAACCTTAACTACCGAATTTGAAGTTCGGGGGACCTATGGCTGCAAATGGGCACAGTGAGGCATGCAAATGGGCACAGTGAGGCTGCAAATGGGCATCGTTGATGCACTTTTTCACTTACAGTAGCCGCGCATTTCTCACCCTAGGCTTATACTCGAGTCAATACGTTTTCCCATTTTTTTTGTGGTAAAATTAGGTGGCTCGGCTTATATTCGGGTCGGCTTATACGGTATATTTAACACCCCCCCCCACCCCAGCAGACTTCTGCCTGTCAGCATCCCCACCTTGCAATTGACCTCCAGGACTGCTTTCTCCTACACAGAACCTCCGGTTGGCGCCTGGTGTGTGCCCAGAGATTGCTCCCCTATTCAGATAGGGCAATGCCTCCCCTATGTACTGCTGTGTCCTCTGAGCAGGGAGTGGCTGACTATCTTGGCACATAAGGAGACACTAAACTGACAGCAGCATCTTGCCTCTTCCATGTCCCACTGTGTCCTCCAATCAGGAAGCTGCCAATTGTTTTAAATACACAGAGAGGCACAGGGTTGGCAGTGGCGTGAGCTCTTTACAATCAGAGTGATCTGAAGCCATTACAAGCAAGACTACGTGGCACCTCCATCACAGCTGCTACTTAGTGTAATTCAGCTCTTCTGAGTGAGTACTGAACTCCCACTCACTCAGCAGACTTTGTTTTACACCTTCTGAGCCAGTACTACAGCCACAGTTAAAAAGCACTAATTTGTACTGCTATCGTCTTGGCAAGCTCTAGGCATCCAACGCTTAAAAGAATATCACCACTCATTCTCCACTTTTTCTTTTTACATCCTAACTAATGTAGCCTATGTCCAATTTAAGCTGGCCACAGGTGTTTCTAATCTCAGCCGTTTCAGCAAGGACCAGCCAAGATTCAAACCATCTATGGGCAGGCTGAATGTACCCAAATCTAGCCATCAATCGACTTTGGTACAACCCGCATGTCACATTTTTACATGCGATTATTGCCAGCAGCTATAGCCCCTAGCAATAATCACTATGTTCTCCTGGAAGGGAGGGCTCCCCACTCATAGAACACAATAGCTCCGCGGGACGGATTACCCCATCAACACTAAATGTGTTGATGATGGAATCAAGTAATTTTCTTTCTTGCAACCCGTGGTTGCAGGAAAGCAAACTGCATCATCTACAGCCTACCTTAATCTCCTTACCCATAATTCCTGAGCACTAACTGAGAACATTCACACCTGTGCTCATAATGGACATGAACTTTAAAACACCCAATTTTTTATTAAAAATATCTTGGTAAAAATACCCTGGTCATGCAGAAAACACCAACAGAATAAAAGAACTTGAACAACATATGAGTGATTTGATTTGGAAGACCAATGACTCGCCACCCAGAATAAATTGGCTCAATTGCTTCTTATTACTTTAATGGGAGAGAAATTGGAAGACCTGGAAAACAGAAATCCAACCTATGACTCGTAGGTATACCTGAACATAAAGACGCAGACCTACTACACTATCTCACAGCCAATCTAATGACTTCTCTCACACTTGCAACATAGAAAGACTACAAAATCTAAATAAACCCTCTGAACACTGGTATACACCGTTTCATGCATACTATGCAGTGAAAAACATGGATTTTTAGTTCACACATTGCAATATGGGTTTGTGTGCCCCATGTTGGCATTGTATCCACCATAGCATTTGCAGTGGCAAAACAGAGTAGGACTGGCCAGAGGAAGGATTACTGTGATGCAGATGGCCAGCTAAAACATGTTTTTCAACATGTGTAAACTAAAAATCCTGTTTTTTCATTGCATAGGTGGCTGGAAAGTGTGCTTAGTATGCAGAGAGTTCATTCAGAATTTGTAGTGTTAACATGTGGTCACACCCCTTTAGCACCTGATCTATTATATACATGTACAAGCTATTGGGATTTTAGCACAGGTATAGCTTGTTTTTGTTACAACATAGAAAGGGTGAACGGACTAGGTCTGGAAAGACAGGGATCCAACAACAGACCTAGACCTGTCATAGCCAAATATTTTCACCTGGACAAAAGAAGCCAATCTACAGAAAGCATAAACGTGCATAAAAAAGTATTCTGCAAAGTTTTTCCCTTTACAAAACCATAACCTTAACCACTTCCTGCTCGGCCTATAGCAAAATGACGGCCGGGCGGTGGTTCAGATGTCCTGACTGGGCGTTATATTACATCCAGCAGGATAACTACCGGCACGCAATGCGGCAATCGATGGTACTGTGCGTCAGTCTGACACACTGCTACACCGATCTTGGTAAAGAGCCTCTGACGGAGGCTCTTTACCACATGATCAGCTGTGTCCAATCACGGCTCTTCCTGTTCAGCCATTTATCCTCACCGATCAGCGGCTCTCCTGATGGGGGGAGGTCTGTGCTGATTATCAGCGCAGCTCCACTAGCGGATGCCAAAACTGGAACACCAGGGCGCCCACCACACATTAATGAGCAGGTATACCCCCATGGCCACCACACATTGCCCTAAAAGATGCCAGTACCCACAAATGGTGTCAGTCAGTGCCCACTATGAATGTTTGCCAGATGTCTCCTCTTCAGTGATGCCCATCTGTGCCACCCATCAGTGCCCATCCATGCCCACCTACCAGTGCCACCTATAAGTACCCATCAGTGCAGCCTTTCAGTGCCCAGTGCCACCTATGAGTGCCCCTCATCAGTGCCCGTCAGTGAAGGAGAAAACTTATTTACAAAATTTTATAAAAGAAAAACATTTTTCGGGCTTTATTTGTTGTGCAAGAAATAAAAACCGCAGGGGTGATCAAATACCACCAAAAGAAATCTCTATTTGTGGGAACAAAATGATAAAACATTTGTTTAAGTACAGTGTAGCATGACCGTGCAATTGTCATTCATAGTGTGACAGCGCTGAAAGCTAAAAATTAGCTAGGGCAGGAAGGGGCGAAAGTGCATGGTATTGAAGTGGTTAAAGAGTAACTCCACTTTTTTTTTCTCAACAAAAACACACAGTCCCCTCTGGGTGATCTATGTACATTGCAAGGATTTTAACATTTGTTGCATATTCCCACCTTTTGTTATTCTGAAGAAATCACTGTGTGTTTGTCTGTGTCCAAGTAGAAAGTGAATCTAATAGAAGTGGTTTTAGAATTATCATTCAGCTGCAGGGCTCTAATGAGGAAAATGGCAGAGTCTGCATTTCTTTAGATAGGATTTCCTATTGGGAGTATCTCACCAAAATGAAATTTTTGTTGCAGGGGATGCCTGAAATCTGACTAGTATCTTAGTGCAGACTTCTGGGAAAATCAGTAAGCCAATCACACAAGCAGGAAACTATATTACTGACTGGATTGAATTCAATACCCCTAAAATAGAGAATCTCCATATACACAATCCAATACCACAGTTGATCAAGAGGAAAAAAAAAAACACACACACACCATTAAGGATGAGCTCCGGCGTGTTCGCATACGGCACGTGCAGAGCCCGCCAGGAAGTCGGCACTGCACAGCACTAATCACAGGCAGTGAGACATTTTCCCGGTGCACCGCTGCGGAGATAGGGAAATGTCTCACTGCCTGTGATTAGCGCAGCGCAGTGCCGACATCCTGGCGGGCTCTGCAAGTGCCGTATGCGAACACACCGGAGCTCATCCTTACACACCACACACACACACACTCTATAAAAAGTCATGGGCCAAACTGAATTTTCGCTGGATCAACAATCCCTGATGTTATTACCTATAAATGTTATATCCAGTTATGTTTGTGCCTTCAGGAATGCAGCCAGCTATTTTTGAAAACAATCTACTGAGCTGGCTAGAACTAGTTCTTGAGGGACTTTCATTACACATTTTCTCAGCTCTTACTGTGAAGAAGGCTTTCTGTATGTGGATGTTAAATCTCTTTTCCTCCAGACGTAAAGAGTGCCACCTTGTACTCTGTAATGACCTGAAAAAGTTATTAAGTCTACACTCAGTTCACTCTATGGATCATCTATGTATTCAGTTCCAGCCCTGCCCCATTTGGGTGCCACGCTGGTTACCAACACGGTTTGCTGCTTCCCACAGTACCAGGCTTCTGCTGCTCTACCACCTGGATACAGATACTTATACATCTTAAAAAATGTCAATGGCTAGAATAAATGATCATTTAGGATGAGTTTACGTTCATACCCTTCCAAACGCTTTACAACGCAGATAAATATGCATAAATTATTTATCGATTTCTATTTCTCCCTAATCCCTATACCACCAATTCCCCCCCCCCACTATTATTTTTTTCATTCTCCCTCCCAACAATTTTTTCTCCTACCTATCCTATTTCGGTTCCCCCATCTTCTATCTTAATCTTTTTTAAAATCTGGAAAATTTCTCTAAAAATTTTAAATCTATCTTTCTTAAACAACATCTATTTGTTTCCCCCTACATTAACTTTCCTCCTTTAAAACCCTACAAATCACTTCTCTTTATTAATTATCTATTTAAATTTGTCTTTTTTAGCGATCTTCTTCTACTTTTAAAAATCTTTCTTTTGGGTTCTTTTCCATTAATAACAATCTATCTTTCTTACTTGTATCTAACCCATCTAACTATTATTAAAAACTCTTCTTTCTACTTTTCCCTATTATTGCCTTTCTCCCCTTCTATAAACCCTTCAAGCTAGCTTTCTCCCTCATTTAAAAAATCTTTCCCTAAGTTTTCCCTCGCTCAACCCAAGTTTTCTTCCCTCTATCTAGGCTCCCCCTCAAAACAAAGCCTCCCTCACCTCCCTTTTCAAACTTTATCATCCCCCCTTCCCTCCCTCTATCTTTCTTCTCCCCACCCTCCCTCTATCTTACGACCCTCCCTCCCTCTATCTTCTCCTCCCCTCCCCTATCTTTCTCCCTCCCTCCCTCTATTCTTTTCTCACTCTCTTTCCCACTATCTATCTATCTAATCTATCTATCTATCTATCTATCTATCTTTCTAGCTATTTTACCTCTTCCCACGTATCTATCTTTCTCCTCTATCAATCTAGCTAACTATCTGTCCTTTTCTCCCTCTATCCTATCTGTCTTTCTCCCTCTACTATCTATCTATCTATCTATCTAATCTATCTATCTATCTATTCTAGCTATCTATCTCCACTTCAATCTATCTATCTACATCTATCTACTCTATCTATCTATCTTTTTTCCTATCTATCTATCTTTCTATCTGAAGCTATCTAGTTTTCTTTATCTTTCTTTTCCTCTCTCTATCCTTGTCTGTCTTTCTCCCTCTATCTCTTTCTATCTATCTTTATCTATCTATTTCCCTCTATCTATCTTTCTCCCTCTATATCTTTCTTATCTTCTGTTCTTTTTTTCTCCCTCTTATCTATCTATCTATCT
Organism: Lithobates sylvaticus; assembly: GCA_028564925.1. Lineage (NCBI taxonomy): Eukaryota > Metazoa > Chordata > Amphibia > Anura > Ranidae > Lithobates > Lithobates sylvaticus. Next base: position 325,027,902 of record CM053030.1, read on the forward strand.
ATTTTTTCTGTCTTTGTCCCTTATCATCTCTCTTTTTCTCCCTTCTATCTACCTATTTATTGCTTTCTTCTCCCTCTATCTTCTATCTAGCTTATCTGTTCTTTCTTCCACCCTCTATCTATTTCCAATCTATCTATCTATTGCTTTTTTTCTTTTCTCCCTTTTCTATTTTTTTTTTGTATCTATCTGTCTTTCTCTTTTCTATCTATCTTTTCTTCTCCATTTCTTTTATCTACAATCTAACTATCTCTTATCTCCCTCCCTCCCTCCCTCCCTCTATCTACCCATGCTATCTACCCATCTATCTG